>QANY01009274.1:119700-124700 GCA_003255025.1 Datisca glomerata | reverse complement strand
ATTGCTAAGGTGCTTTCTGAAGTATTAACCATTGGCTAGCGCTCATCTCCAGCTCTGTTTCCAGCCTTTCATTTCATATACCATTCCTGTATGTCATACCTCTTATTTCATCTTGCTATACGTCCAAGCCTTCTCCCATCGGTAGTTGGAAGCAGAACTGAGACTGGATGTAACTGAAGGAAAAGGGATATAGATACGATAGGAGGGCACGGTTAAGCAGGTAAGCGAAGGCTCTCTCTCTCGCTCTGTGGTCTTGTGTAAAGCCTTTCTGCCCAATATGGATCTTCATTCTAAGTGAGCAGGTCGAATTTGAGGTGATAGCAATAATAAGCAGGGAAGCAGAAGCAAGAGGTCTTCAAAGAACTTTTGTATAATCAAACTTCTCGGTCGCATTTCATTGGTTTCTAAGGCAAAGTCTCGTTTAATCGTTCATCGATCTTTCTTCTTTCTTCAACCGGTCATATCTGATCTGTAGCTGGTAGTGACATGAGGAAAAGGTCCACAATGGTGTATTTTATTTGCAAAATTGCGAGTTTAAGGGGTCAAGTACGGCCTCTAAAAACATGCGATAATCGGCTTTTTTAGTAGCATCTGTCCTTCCCGGCCTACTGTCGTCAACGGTCCGCTTCCTTGAATGAGAGTTGGTCTTCCCGATCCATGAATATTGTCCGTTGTCCTTTACTTGTTTAGTGACATCTGTCTGAGGGCATCTGGAATTGTCTCTTTCGGTATTCACTCTTGTAAACGGTCGCAAACGCTCATCTGTCCACGAAGACGCTTCCTAAGTAACTCAGGTATGGCTTTGGTTAAGTAAATTGACTCCCTCTTCACCAGTAGCCAAGGTAGGCATAATCCACGTGAACTCTTTAAAGTGTTTCGTGCCTCACCTCACTGGTGCTCTTCGCCAGATCTTTTTTGAAGCAAGAAGCACTCTTTCCTTATGAAAGGGTCTCGTTCTGCCGTATGGGCTTTCCCCAAGGTGTAATAAGTCTTATCTAGCTAGATCCTAAGATCTCGATCCACGGCTTAGTAATCCGCAGACGCTTCATACGAAGCTGAATTCGCTTAATCAGGGGAATCTACTGATCCAGGTAGGTGAGTTGGTATATAACCAAAGAGCATAGGGAAAACTCGACCAGAAGACCTGCTAACCTAAGCGCCCACGAAAAGAGATTTCGAATACTGAACTAATGTAGGTAGTAGGCCTTCAACCAACTTTGGGATCCTTTATCACAGAGCCGATTTCCTCAAAGCCGCCCTCTTTTCCAGAACATTACCTCAACTTGCCATCAATACCAAGTACGTTATTAAGTCCCTTTAGAGATAGGGCAGCTTCTGGTAGGGATAGGATCAGTTCACCTTCGCATGCCGATTTTGATTACTCGAAAGAGAAAAAGCTCTACCCGATGTTAAGGGTACCCAGCCAGGGATGTCCCCACATAGAGAGTTTGCCCCCCGGGTATGTTTGCCATATATCGGGGTGGAAGATGGAATTGGGGCGGTTGGCTGCGGAGCCTGATGCAAGCCTTCCTCAGGCTGAATTCATATTTCAGTAGAACCCGGGAGAGCTCTTACTATTCAAAATTCACTGTTTTGGGGTGTTAGTCTATCTAGGTTGGGTAGGGCCCCAAAGGTAGTTGCCCCATCTCTCTTCCACCCTTTCCCGTGATATAGAGGCTAGCACAATTCCTAAGGTGAAGGCGAATTGATTGATTTCATATTCAAAAAAATGCTGAATTGTCAGCTAGCTCTTCCCCTTTCCCGGCTCACTCATTATGCAAGCAAGCAGCGGTTCAACGCTACACCGCTTTTGCGTAAATTCCTTCCTGGGTCTCACTCCCACCTATTCCTACCGTCGAACGATAGAGAGAGTTCTTTGTTCATCCCGAAACCATAGGGTTTCTTTCTGAATTAGCTCACGCGAAAAAGTCGGTCGCTTCATGCATGTTCCAGATTGTGGCTACGACTTTATCTCCTGGCACCTCAACCGCTAATGCAAGCATCCATCTAGTTCCAATCTATACCCTGCCCTCCCCTTCGTATGTATTGATCGCTATCCATTTTCCTTGCATCCATCCCGGGAGTGGAGCTATACCGAAAAAGATTGAAAATGGAAATCAATCTTCTATGTTCTCACCCTCTCTGTTCCCCAGTAACTTCAAGGCAACCAAAGGGTAGGGGAGATGGAACAACGTCCAAGCTGTGACAACTCCCAAACCTACCAGCAATTTAAAGTTCAGATGCTCCACTCCAATTAGGGCAACAAAATCTATCTCCTTCATCCCAACAACATCAAAATCAGCCAGCCACACCAGGTAGCTCCCATCGCTTCGACAGTCCAGAGTGCTCCTGTTCAACAGTAAAATTGGAAAGGTCAAAGCAATGGCTAGCGTAGGCGTCGACAATTGACTTCTTTTGCTGACCGGGTTATGGTTATCTTTGACAAGTAAAGTTCATTAAACATGATGGGCTTGCCCACCTATCGACCGCCTCCAGAACCTAAGCTTCTAGGCTATGACCCCAACAAATCTCGCTAATTCCATCCTGGGTATAGCACTAACATATGCATAGCTATTAGGCATTTTTTTTTCAATACCTTGTTGAGGAGGGTAAGATCAAACTTGATGGGGATTCTATCCAACCCCCAACATCCACCGCTGCTCCATCGAACCTCTCTCTTCACATAGTCAGGAAGTGGGTTCGTGAACCATGTGAAAAGAGAGGGCAAGGATCCCATGGAGAGCCAAACGTCTTCAAGCATGCCAAAACAACAACAAGCTAGCCTTAATCAGACTTCTCATCCTTATGGTGCAGTGCCACCCAGTTATGGAAACTTTGACAAGCAGTCTACGACACCTAAACAACCGCTAGTGACGATTCCTTTTCCTATGGTTATGCCCATTTTTTTAGCACAAAATCCTCAACCATATTATACTACTCCAAACATTTCAGGCCTCGAGGTGGCAGATCCTCGAGAACCGCTCACCCCTTCACTGGAAACGACTTATGCTACCACACCCCAAGCAGCGTTCGTGGCGCCCATTGACATGGCGGGGAAGCCTAGCAGAACTGCTATCCCATACTTGGCTAGACCCATTCCATTGAGGCTTGATGATCTTTGCATCAATACCCTGACCTTGTGCTACAGACAGCATCAGTCAATACCACAAAGTCAGGAAAGAATTCTCATTCGCAGCTACAGTCTCAACCATGGCCTGCTTTTTCGAATCCATCCTTTTCTATCTCCTACATACCCATGAAGCAAATCTTCCTACCGATTATGGAACTTCTGTCCACTTCACAAGTCCATAGGGCTGCCAAAGGCTAGCACAAGCGAGAGCTCCTAATTCCATTCGGTTTGCAAGCGGCAGTCTCTTTTCTCCCCAAGAAATTACCTTCACTTAGAAGGATTTTGACTTTACATTCGCTATCCCCATACTCGACCCCTGTATGTAGATTCCTTTGTAGACCACTACCAAAGAAAGAGGATCTTGATAAAAACTAGTGCAGGATTTCATATTTGCACATTAAGTACAGCCAAGCAGTTGAATTTGTACCCTTCCTGGTTTGCTCCTCACTACAGCTGCTTATGCATATGACGTGACCACTCGAAGAGCGCAAGGTATAGTAGTTCAACTTAATCTCCAAGTGGGATCCCAGTCAACTCTATTCCATGTAGCGAGAAAGAGATCCCATTTTGCCCTTGGATCCACGCCAACTTGGTTGTGGCATCCTCATCTCATATCAGTTTCAAGTTTCCCATGAACGGATGATGTCTCTACCTTGATAGCGACCCCGTCAACCCAAGCTTCATTCAAGTTCAGTCCCTTCTCCTCGATCCTGTATTGATCCACGACCATCCTTGGTATCCTTTGTAGATATCCCACATGAAATTCGCGATGAGGGTTCCAAACCTCTTCTATCCCACGTTGAGATTTTAGAAAAGGTGGGGCTTGGGCACAAGCTCAACTTCTTCGATTAGGCTACCACCTGGTTTAGCTGAGGATGGGATTTGCTACCTAATTAGTCACCTTTGGTCTAGGCTTTGACCCTAAAGTTTACTTTGGATTCATAGACTGAACTTGACAGGTTCCACTGCGGAAAACCCCTCGCTACACAAGTCGCGTCACCGCATTTGTTCAGTCGGGTCGCCAAAGCAGCGGTGATGAAGGCTGACAAGCACGATTGACCGGAACTGGAGTCTCACGAGGGATTTAGTAGTTCCATGGCTACATATTCAGTCGAGCACATGTGACTGAGTCGCCCGTACCTGAGCTCAAGAAAGATTCCTTATACTGACTGTGTCTGCTTCAAACCCTAGACTCGTCTCGTGTAGTGTAGCAAGACTACAAGTCCAGTCTCAGCAAGGAAGATTTTGGGCCCCAACGACAAAGGAAAAGGCATTTTCGGGGACTAGCCTCATTCTGACTCATACTTAAGAGGTCAATTCCTCGCACAGAATTAAGGGAGCCATTGAAAGGTGACTGAAACACCAGAAA
Organism: Datisca glomerata; assembly: GCA_003255025.1. Lineage (NCBI taxonomy): Eukaryota > Viridiplantae > Streptophyta > Magnoliopsida > Cucurbitales > Datiscaceae > Datisca > Datisca glomerata. Next base: position 120,201 of record QANY01009274.1, on the reverse strand, counting down.
CGGCTACTACCCGAGCTAATGATAGAGGTAAGAACACTTTCCGGCCAGGCCTTACTATAACCAACCTCACAGATCCCACTCAATCTTTTACACCGATGTATCGTACTCTCTCGACCAGGTCATCATAAGAAAAGACTGCTAAATCTTTCCGAAGTGAGAAAAGGAGGGAAGGCGCGCTACAACTAACATAACAGCCAGCTGAAAAACGCTAGCTAGCTAGGCTAGCGCGCAATGGCTTTCTCTGATAGGGGCTCGCTTCTTCAAGCGGAGCCCAACCTATACAAGACAAGGTGCTGCTCGCTTTCTCTCAGCCACTAGTGGCTTATTTATGTAGTGGTCGGCATTCCTACGTGCTCCTCCTTGCTCCCCTACTTAAGAATCCAAAGGTCACCTTTGGATGTTGTCGTGACGCTTTGGTTACGAAGGTTGCTGGGGTCTAGGTTTATGGATGGATTCAGTCAACGAAAGTCCCTAAAACTCAATCAATATCAACAAGATGTC
>QANY01009274.1:69700-109700 GCA_003255025.1 Datisca glomerata | reverse complement strand
TAACGCTAATAAGGTTGAAAGAAAGGATGCATCGAGCAAGCTACGCGACCCCCGGTTCGACTGAACTAAGCCCCGTGCTTGTACAAGGAGGAAGCCAATCCCACCTTATTAGTATACCCTTTGCTTTTAACATGGACGAAGGAGCTCAACAAACATGACCGGGCTGCTCATGAGATCATTTTGAAAACAAAAAAAAGACCTATTCCTTTCTTTCTTCTTTCTTAAAACACCTTGATGGAATGAAAAGAAAAAAGAAATAAAACCCTACCCGTTCGAATGAATTGAAGAATGAAAAGTGCCAGCCCAAACTAGCTGGGATTTTGGGGGTAACCTCGCAGCCCTTTCCTCCAATCGAGTTGCAGTTGGCCTTGTTTCAGTCAGAATAAGTCCCCGGGACTCTATCTTTATAGTAGGTTCTTTAGTCTTCACTCTCAAGAACTAGTACGCCCTGTTCTCGAAAGCCGAAGAGCAGCTAAACTAAGCAACTTGTTGGGAGATTAGACGGCAGTTGAAAGAGCTGCTCGAAAAGGGTCATGGTTGGCCCAGTACATCCTCTTGTGCCTTGCCCCTATCTCTAAAGGGTTTTGGTGCTGAATAAGGCTCTAATTACACCACTTCGCTGAAAGAACGGTTTGGTATAATCGCCAGGATTTCAATCAAGATGAAATCGGTTAGTTTGAATGCGTGAAAAAAGAAAAGGTAGACTCAATGTCATAGAAATCGAAGACATCAGAATCAGCACTGTCTTATTCGTTTGCAGAAAGAGGACTCAAAAGAAGAATGCTTCGGTAAATAGGCCACTGATCGGCATCCAAGCTTGGCTAACTAATAGGGGTGAGGGTCCGGCGAGCGCGTACCAAGCCATTCGAGGGTAGCTAAGCAAGGAAATAAGCAAAGACAGCTTATGGTCGTGTGCTTATCATCAAAGCTTCCAGTGTCGAGTTGTCACAAGTAGGTTTTTTAGTCATAGCTAGACAGCCAAGATAGATGTCCTTCTCCTCGGTCAGACTCAGTATCCTTGGTTGAAAAAGGGATTGCACATTACTGCCACTTCACCAGAAGATCAAGGCCATGTCGAAAGAGGTACTTCCTCTTAGCCATTCACTAGAGTTCTTTCTTTTTAAAGAAAGGGAGGGGTGGTAGAGCAAGATTCGCGCATCCAGTTGTCCGGTCAAAAAGAAGAAGCTTAACAAGCGCAAAAACAATACTCAACAAAATGCATAATCCACATCCGGAAAAGAAGATAGTCTAAAGAAAGAAGAAGGGTCATGCCCAGTCCCAAACAGTGCGTTCTTCAGTTCTGCCTTTCGGGAATCAGATGATGAGAGGACAAAGGCTAGATGATCGTGTCATTCTCTATACGCCTGAAAAACCATCATATTCTATCTCTTTCTTTTTGCCTTCGTCCAGTGAATTCACCTAGGTTTGAAAAACTTATGTTGCGGGTGAGTCACCACTTCAACAGGAGACCGAACAAGGCTTCTTTCGGCTGCTGAGGATCACTTTGTTCCTGACTCCACTCACTACCTTTTAGCGTTAATGGATAAAGAAAGGCCATCAAAGAGCTCGGTACCAAAGAGGCATAGCTAAGGAATCGTGCACTCAAAGGAAGATGTCATCGAAGAGTTTCCAACATTCATTCTCGAGCGGGGAGCGAGTTCAAGACCAAAGAAAGCCAGAGCATCTCTTCCCTTTCGCCTTGCCTCGAGGGCTTACGGGTCCGTGGGCACAGTTGAACAAGGCTCGTATTCGGATACATCTATTGAGTAAGAGGTTGAAAAAGGCCAGACCATAAATCAAAAAGTCAGAAAGAAGAATAGAAAGAACCATAGCCAGAAGAACAAAGGAACTGTACATTCAGTCTTGTGTAACAAACAAAAGACAGAGATATAGTCCTATCCAAGCTTGTCAGGATTAAAGACGTTGGGATTAGATTAGCAGACTATGGATGGGTCAAGACGTCGAGTAAAGTCTTCGTCATCTCCAAAAAAAAGCGAGGTGGTTAGGTTCGAGTCTTCATCGATCAGGTGGTCAGACGCAATCTAATAGTATATATATATGGAGGGGTAAGCTAAATATCTGTCATCTGGCTCCTTCCACGCAAGACGACTAGGATCAAATGGTTTACAATAATGCTAAGAAAGAAGAAGATCGAGACCATTCTTTTTGAGACAAAGGGCTTGACTTCTATCGGGTCAGCGTCGAGGGAGAGTACACCAACTAGTTGGCTAAAGAGACTGGGCTAAAGTAAATGGGCATTTTCTGACCTAGAATCACGAAGATGTCGACTTTGCGCTATGCCATACGATCTTAGGATTGCTTCGATTCCTTGACGCTATGTGGGAGAACTCAACCAAGCAATCGGTGGTTCATTAGAGGATCCCATTTTTGAGAGAAAGCAAGGAGAGTGGGAAAGCTAACCTACCCTTCCGTTCGCGGAATCTGACCTTCGTCCAAGAGTTCGGGCTTCTACGCGAAGAACGTGCTTTCTGACAGCTATATGCCAAGAGATCACTACTTTGATACGGTCGGTTCCATTGGTCATTTTTCAGGAGAAGTCCCGAAACTGAACTAGTCAATTGATAGGATCATAGCTAACCCATTGGCTTCATCGAGATCGGATAGCGCATAAGAGGGCATTTTCTGAATGAGAATCTTCTCTTTCTACACTGACGACATATCCCGCCTCAGAATATTCCTTCCTTTTTTTCTAGTGGGACGAAGTCGCATTGATTTAAATTGATTGAATCGGTTCTAGTCTTCGCAGAAAAAGTGAGGCTTTACTTGACGAGTATACCTTAGTTACCCGCTTATTGGGACCTGTAAGAAGCTGAGTTTCTTTGGTTTCTTTCGTCACAGTAGTTGGAAAAAGAAAAAGTAAAAGCAGCAGACCAGTAGTCCCATTATCCACCTTTAGAGAACTTTTTTAAGAAGGTTCCGTTTAACACATCTTGGCCAAGGAGGAAGAGCAGGAAAGAAATGCTTTGTCGGTTGAAGGTGCTCTCTTCTCTATTCCTAGAGATAGGATAGAGGCTCACTCTGAATCCATAGTATCCTCTGCATCTTCTGTCTCGTCTCTTGGTCCCCCGAAAGTGGCTTTGACGGAGGGAAGTGGGCTTCATTCAATGGAATGCTTTGTTGGTTCAGCTCAAGGGGTCTGGTTTTTCGGTTTAGTGTGGAGGGAGGTCCTCTTTGTTGACCTTTCAGGAGACATGTTATAATGTGAAGCTGGCAATACGTGCTTGAGTCGATGATCAATCCGCTGTTCAATCCTTCTATAGATGGTGATCAGACTTGTTAAGATCTCTTCTATGCTGGTGAATCCCCATTTTGATTGACCTTGACCGGTCATTGCTAGAAAAGAGGGCCCCAGCCTCGTCGGCCCCCCAATTCTCAACCCCGACCTACACAAGTGGTTTTAGAACCCACATTTTGAAAAGTTCTATTAGGTTCATAGTAGCAGTCGGCGACCTTTTCTTCTTTTACTTCACATAGCTTTTCGTCTCCTTGATAGCTGGAAGTTCTCCAAAAGTATGAAAAGCTGGAGGACTTTGTACCATCCATTCCAGTGTGGTTGAATTCTGTTCAACAGCCCAAGGACTTGGAGCACATCTTTTGTTATTTCCACTGCTTGAAGTGATTGTTACGACCACGAAGAAACGACGAATCCCAACTACGGATATATAAGAGCCAAAACTACTAAGGGCATTCCATCCAGCGTAAGCATCTGGATAATCTGGAATGCGACATGGCATACCCGAAAGCCCTAAGAAATGCATGGGAAAGAGGGTCGGATTAACCCCGAAAAAAGTGATCCAAAAATGGATTTGACCTAAAGTTTCAGGGTATGTCCGACCAAAGATTTTACCCACCCAATAGTGAAATCCTGCAAATAAAGCAAAAACGGCTCCCATAGAAAGTACATAATGGAAATGTGCAACCACATAATAAGTATCATGTAGAGCAATGTCTAGCCCAGAATTTGCCGGGACTATTCCAGTGAGTCCTCCTATGGTGAACAAAAAGATGAACCCTACAGCAAATAACATAGGTGTTTTGTATTGTATCGAACCCCCCCACATGGTAGCGATCCAACTAAAGATTTTGATTCCAGTGGGGACAGCTATGATCATGGTAGCTGCGGTGAAGTAGGCACAGGTATCAACGTCTAAGCCCACAGTAAACATATGATGAGCCCAAACAAGAAATCCAAGAACACATATACTAATCATGGCATAAACCATGCCTAGATACCCGAAGACAGGTTTTCTCGAAAAAGTCGAAACGATATGACTTATGATACCGGATCCAGGCAGAATGGGAATATACACCTCTGGATGACCGAAGAACCGAAAGAGATGCTGGTATAATATGGGGTCTCCCCCTCCAGCGGGATCAGAAAAGGTTGAATTAAAGTTTCGATCGGTTAATAACATGGTAATTGCCCCTGCCAGTACCGGAAGTGATAATAAAAGTGGGAATGCTGTCACTAGAACGGACCACACAAATAGGGGTGATCTATGCATAGTCATTCCAGGTCCACGCATGTTGGAGATAGTTGTTATAAAATTGATAGAACCTAAAATGGATGAAACACCAGATAGATGAAGACTAGAAATTGCTGAATCAACTGCTCCTCCAGAATGGCTGGTAATACCACTTAAGGGCGGATAGACCGTCCACCCAGTGCCGCTACCCACTTCTACTAAGGCTGAGCTTAATAGGAGCAAGAGACTTGGTGGCAACAACCAGAATGAAATATTATTTAATCTTGGAAATGCCATGTCAGGTGCACCTATCAGAATCGGAATAGACCAATTACCAGATCCACCTATCATCGCCGGCATAACCGTAAAAAAGATCATTAAAAAAGCGTGAGCCGTTATTAAAACATTATAAAGTTGATGATTCCCACCAAGAATTTGATCGCTGGGTCGTGCTAATTCCATATGAATCAGTACTGAGAAGCATGTGCCCATCACTCCAGCAATGGCACCGAAGATGAAATATAGAGTCCCTATATCCTTGTGGTTAGTGGAGAACAGCCATCGGACCGGATTTGTCGTAAAATTGAGATTATTTCGTTTCCTTCCTTATCAGAGAGGGGCCCTTTAGGGAGCGAGGCTTCTTTCTTGAAAAAGGGGGAGTGAGAGGGGAAGGAAGAATGGAAAGCCCTCACTTTATTGATGGGACATTTTGATCCCCTTTTCCTCTCCCCCCCCCCCCCCGCCCCCGGTTCTGGTTCAGGAAAGGGTCAATGCTAGGATCTTACTTCGAAGCAATCTCTGGAGTTTTCCCTTATCCGAACGAGTCTTGCAAGAAATTAGGATTTCATATTGAGCTCCAAATATACGCTATTGGGATAGGATGGCTCCTACTAGCTCTCCCCCCGTAAGAACCGCACGTGCGAGTTCACCTGCATACGGCTCAAGTGGCGAAGGCCCTTTCCTTCGCGCTTGGTAAGCGCTTCGCTGTAGCCAAGCTTACTGCTAGCCTATCGGCTAGAGCCAAGGTTCGACTGCGACTGCTCGTCGCTTCTGGCCGCCTTATTCCGTCACCCGAGATCCAAGTCAGCACCGGCAAAGAGCTCTTTCTTCCTCGCGGCCGGGCCGGCTTGGAAGCAAGCTACTTGTCGCCTATCTCACCCCTTTCTCTAATAAGAAGGTCAGCTTCCAAAGCTCCTTCCTTCAGCTGGGTGAGCCTTCGCTTTTTGGATCGTCTTCTGCCCAATGCGGTACCTTCCCGTTTTTTGGTTCCCATTGGGTTTACCTTGTTTACAGGTTGACCCCATGGCAGCAAGAAAAGGCGATCTTGTGCTATACTTTAGTGATCTCTTTCCTACCGAGGCACGTAAACTCCCATCGTGTCCTAAATCACATTCCGTGAATCGAAAGGGGAAGCCTACTCATCCATCAGCTCCTCTCGTAGATCGGTGCGGTTTTACGAAGCGTCTAAGCACAGTTCACTCGCGTTGATCAATCAAGAGCTTTGCCGCCACTCCTTAAGGTTACCTGTTGTATCATACACTTCTTGCATTGTTTTCCACGCTTCATACCCCCCTCTTTCTTCTTAAGTTAAGGTAAAGGGCCAAGCATGGTGGGGTTGGAGCATTCTGTCGGCAATCTTTTTGGTTTGACCAAGAAGTCTTATGTCCTCCGAGTCGCACGGCGTTTTAACCGAAAGAACTTCTTGCGCAATTCATGCCTTTCTGTTTTTATGACCAAAAATTGTTTATTGATTTCCATTTCAAATTGTTCTCTGGACTTTTTATCAATATGAGGTGATCGTAACACAGTATATAAGACTCGTGATTCAGGCAATCCAATCTTCCGTGTGTAAGGCGGAAGCCCCCAAAAATGGTTTTCAAAAAATGGGTGATCAAAAGATCGAATCACTATGCATATCTTGGTGGTCGTGACTTTTGGTGGTCTTTCTTTTTGGCTTACTCCTCTTTCTGTTCTATTGATAAGAAGCATCCAGTAGCGCCACGCCGGTTTAGAATTCTATTCTAAGGGCTAAGGCTCTCCTTATCCCCCCTCCCTTTTCTTTTCTCCCTGGCCGTGTGTGGGCCACACTTCAGAAAGAGGCCCTACATGGGTCCTTCACTTACTTCCGTGAGCCCCCCGCCCACTCACGCTCCTTACCAACAACCCGACGCTTCGCCGGAACACAGCATAGGTTAGTCCAACAACCAGTTGGCTCCTCGCCGCTACACATTAGCAGAAAAAAGTGAGTGAATAGCCAGTCCCATGCAACTTTCTCAATCGGTTTCCTTTATCCTGTTGCAGAAATATGCAACTCAAGAAAAGAAAGGCTTCTATTCTTGTGAATTAGAAAGCACTAAAAAAACTTGTGCATAGAACTTGCTATCTTTTTCATTTCTGTTTTTACAAAGTCAGATAAGAAATGAGTTAGAGATGAAATAGAGTATTCATCTCTGTCTCTCTTAACTAACGAAAAATATAAATTAGCAATTGATGGGAATTCCATTGAAAGGCTCTCCGAGCCTTGCGTCAGATTGGATGAGTTCTTCAAATTGATAAATTTTTTTTTAGATAAATGGTTTTCTCCGCTATTTGAAGAATTTCGTTTGCATCTTTTGAGGCATGCTCTTTGTAAAGCCAAATCCGGTTTGCGATAATTTTTGGTTGCGGACCCGGAACCAGAAGTGGTAGTTGGTGTAATACCGCTGCAGACGGGCCCGCCGCCTGAGAATTAGAGCAAGAAGCACTCTCGCGCTCTCGAGGGGTAAGCGGTTGAGCGGGATGAGCCGCCTTGTTTTCCGCAAGAGATCGGGGGACAGGTTCCCCCGAGCCTCCCCCAGGGGGGGCGAGTCTCAATTCGAGATAGAGAGATCTCCTCTTCAGATTCTTAGGAATGTACATATTCACGCTCTGAATCTGAATCGCGAAATGGAAATGCTAGAGGTGGCTCGTTTGATTCAGATAGAATCAGATATCTTATTTTATTTGATTATAAAATTTATTATAGAATCAAAAAGAGTGAATATGAAATGTGAAATCATCTTTCCTTTTCGTGCCATATGCGCTTAGACTTTACTTTATCCCCCTTTTTTTCCCGGTCCAATATTTGTTCTCGAAAGTCTGCGTTTCCGTGTAGAAGCAAACTCTCCAAATTTATGACCAACCTTTCCTTCAGTGATCTTACAACGAACAGAAGTTTTTCCATTGTAAATTCGTACGGAGCAATCAACGAATTCCGGCAAAATAGAAGATCTACGTGACCAAATTTTCCTGTTCAAAAGAAGATCTCTCTTCTTCTTCATTCTCAACAGGAATGCATCAACAAAACTGCCCTTCCATATAGATCGTCGTGGCATGAACTCGGAATTTTTGCGCTTCGATTCCGCCCCTACTTCAATTAAAGGCTTGCTCCTACTCCTCCTCCTTCATCGTCGTTGGTCCTTCGTTCGTAGTGGTCATTGTATAGACGAGAAAGCCCTCTTTTACATCCCCTAGACAAATGAATAGGAAACGCTACAACCCATTCTTCTTCTTTTGACGATGAAGCACTCTGGTACAACAAGCTAAAGTGACCTCTACGCTTCATCCCCGGTGCGTAGGGCCGATCCCCGTGTGCTAGAGGGAGGACCGGAAAGTTTGTGTTAAGCATATAGTTGGTTTTTGTCTTGTTTAGACATTTGGTGTCCTTTCTGCCGGCCTGCTTAGCGACAGAGCCACCTTCTTTTGGGTCAGTGAGGAGGACAATCCCCCACTCCGGAGGTTTCTTTGTGTTAAGAATGGATACTTCTTGGTGTTTGCTGGAATTCTGACTTGGGCATACCTTTGACCGATTGCCTGCCCCTTCATTATGATTAGTAAGAAGGGGAAAAGCGGAAGAAGAAGAAGAACCATTCAGAATGGGTCTTCCTACTCAAAACTAAGAGGGGATTATCTAAAAATATCCGAAGCGATAGGACAAGTCATGGTGATCAATGGGAAAGACGCATTGCCCCCGAGCTCGGTTAATAATGCACCTGAAGAACCACGAAAGGAGGAACATACTTCGGAATACTTGGAGTAGAGGGAAATGATGTCAAGCGGATCGGAAGAAGCCCGAAGAATCAAAGAAAGAATTAATGAATGCAATGAAGCAAGCCAAGATCAATGAGGGGCATCCAGTCAAGTACCTACATTCTGATTCCCAATCATGGATGAGCCTCCTCTACGGATGCAAAGAACTCCTGCACCTTAATTCATGAATGGGCAATCCGAGAGGCCTCGAAATTGATTCGCTTATGAATCTCCTATTGAAGAGTTATACTATGATCGCTCTGTGGTCCCCATGGAGAAGCCTCTCGGAAAGATGGAGATTGAGGCAATGATACAAGCTGCAGTAGAGCAGACCAATACGGGAGGAAACTGAGATTCAAGGATTTTTGCCGACATCCAGATGTAGCTCTGCTGGAAGGGTTCAAGATACCAAAGTTTAGTAAATACAATGGGGTCGGCGACCCATATCATCACTTGCTGTCCTTCTGTGGGGATTGCCGAGGCCTTGATTCCCAGTCTAGGTTATTTATCCACCTTTATCAGAAGTCATTAGAAGGGGAAGCACTCAAGTGGAACTCATCTCTCCCCCTTGATGCTCTACGTAGTTTTGATGATGTGATTGACAGATTCACTCACCAGCCAGTAGTTGCACCAGGTGGAACATCCCCCACTCTCTGTGATCTGGTGAATGAAAAAATGCAGCCTGGTTTTGAATTCATTACCTTTGTTAACCGATGGAGGAATTTAGCAGCTAAAGCAAAATGGAACATAAAAGAGGAAGATGCAGTACAGATGGTTATCGAGAACCTGCATGGGCCCATCAAGGAAGCGATGGTGCTAGGAAATTTCTGAACATTCCCTCAACTGTTTGAACGAGCTGCCCGCATGCAGAGGAGTATAAAAGACGGGTCTATTACTTTCCTCAGGAACAGTTCTAATGGGGAGAAGGCAAGCCGAAGAATACCCTAAGGACCCAGCAGCCAACTCAAGAGGTTACCATCACTCCGTATCAAATTAATGCGGTTCAAGCACAGCAGAATGCATAGAGACAAGAGAGCACCCGGAATCAGCAAGCCATCCAGTGGGCCGGGGCCCTCCCCCAACCCACTCAAAAACCGCAAAACCCAGCGCAATCTCCGCCCAGACCCGCTTATAAGAACGCTGCGCCTCCGGCCAATTATGATCCTCAGTAGCAAGAAGGTGCTCCCAAGCGACCCTGGGGACCCAATAGAGCTCACTACCCGCCATTACCCCTATCCATTCCTACCCTATTCTCCATCCTTCTGGCCTGGAAAGCCATTTCTCTGCCCAGAGAGAAACCACTCCCCTGGCCTCCTGGTCTCGACTATTCAAAATTCTGTCTATTTCACCGATACGCGGGCCATACCATCGAAGAGTGTCATACTTTGTGTGATGTCATCTATGACATGAATAATGAAAATCGTCTCAATTGGAACGAAGTTAAGGCATACCTGAAAGCCGCCAATGTCACTGAAGCAACTAAGGGATCTATACTAATCCAATGCAACAACATCAAGGGGGACAAGTCACTACTCAGGAACCTGCACCGGTACAAACTAATCCAGGACCTTCTGCCAGCGCTAACACCATCCGAGCTTGCACTGCCGCTCGAAGAGAAATGCCTGTGAGATCCCCTCAAGTTCTGTAAATCGAAGGAGGTTCTGAGAATGAAAAACTTCGAAGTCACTTTCTTTGTCCCCAGCAATCGAAGTTCCAAAAGCAGACGAAAGTACTATGGAACCGGACCTCCTCACTGCCGCTCAATTCATTACCAGGAAGAGGCAAATTCACTTTTTAGTAAGGGTGGGTTGAAAAAGTGAAGAAGAAAGAATGTATCCGAACGAATGCATCGGCAGATTTGATTACCCCTTTTTTAGAAATCCCCTCGTCACCTACTAGTGAGCCGGAAAGCTTAGGGACGCCTCTCGCTCCTCTTCCCCCATTTGACAACCGTATCTCAGAATGTTCGGATGATTCTCTGGAACCCCATTAACTAATATATGCTTCAATACTAAAGAATGGGGATATCTCGTTGGGGAAAGGCAGAAGAAAAGGATTTCACGAGCAGAAAGGCGAAGGGAAGTTAAGAAAATCCTAGCAGATGGGACTATCAACCCCTTTCTATTAAGACCTCGGCACCTTCCTTACTCCCCTACGAGAAATTTACCCCTATTTTGAAGAGGAAAGCTCCCAGGTTCCGCATCTTAAAAAAGCGCATGACCAGATTGGAAGCACTGAGGTTAATTCGCAATGGGCCCACTCACCCAGCCATGATGCATGACAGAAGAGAGCGAGCACAAAATGGAGTTTCCCTCTTGGGTGAGGCTCACGTCCAGAAATAATATTTTTCAAGACTTTCTCCCCTATGTTGAACTTTATCTATATTACCCTTGTTTTGGAATGCACGGGAAAGCCTTTTCTGGTAGACCTGGACATCTTTCATGGCGCGAAGTCTCTTCTCATCTAATAACTCTAATTGTGGGGATATCTAAAAAAAAGATGCTCTCTCTCATCCACATCAAAATCTTTGTCAAGCTGGACCCTGATGAGGGATGGGAATGGCTGAATCCGTCTGCCCTTTTCTTCGTATGCAAGTAAGCAACTGGCCTTAGATTGTATCGAGCTACATGCCCTTCTCATAAGATGTTGTAAGCTACGGGCCATAAAATCTCCGACGAAGCTTAAAGCAGGCATCAAGAGCTAAGAAGGGGGCCAACAAAAGCCCCTTTGAAGCAAATGCCTGTGAGAAACTACAGGACATAGAAGCAGGCCTAAGCAGCACCTACGAAGCAGGCCAACAAGTTGATTGAATCTTTTCCAGTCTCTTTTCTGGCGAATTACCTTCGAAACAAAGGATTTTTATATTCCTTCTGTTTTGGACAAGATAAGTGGACAGATGAGTTGAATAATACAGGGACATATAAGCTAGGCGAGGTTCCCCTTTGATATCTCCCAACATAAAGGCTTTATTCAGAGGTGGGTCTTTCAACCGCCTACTCTTTCGATGAAGGGTGCACTACAAGACAATCGGTACTATAGGGATCAAATGGGGGATTTCGTCGATATTGAGTCGGCTATAAACTACTCATCTTGCTTGGAACCGTCGTTGTGTATAGGAAGAGGGGTCCTACCTATGCTTGGTTGGGAAAAGGGGGAATGGTCCCAAAAGGGACGGGAAAAACCCACTAGAAAGAACGGGGGGTCATCCAGGGTAGTCAACTTTATCCGTGACTCTGAGTACAAGATTTCCGGGATCAAGAAACTCGCAAACCAATATGCTCGGCTGGACTCTTTTCTCGTATGCCCGGAAAAGAGTGTTTCGGTATAACTCAGCTTGCTGCATAGCCTTTCTTTCTCATCCAAACACTCCGGATCTTCATTTCCCTTAACTCCATATGCCCGAAGCTTGACTAAGAAGGGCTTTTTTTTATAGAGAGAGAGTTAGGAGGGATCTATATTGCTTGCCACTGCTCTATTGCCGACTCGAAATCCATAAAGGACTTTAAGAGAGGATGAACATTCCCGTTCTATAGGTAGGACTGCCCCCTATTATAGAAGGGTGAGGGCCGACTTCCGTACTTCTGATCTGCTAGCGCTGTGAATTACCTTATACCTACGCACCAGGAACGATATGGAAGCACCTACTCTACTGGTCGTCTGCTCTCTCGAGGTCGTCTTTCTCTAGGTACAAAAAGCACATTAAAGGATATCTCCAAAATTCGATGTACTTCTTCAAGTGTGGGACACATCTCATCTTTGCCGAATCTAAAAACCATCGCCTTTGCATCCCAAGACTTTAAGAGAGGATGAACATTAAGGGTGAGGGCCGACTTCCGTACTTCTGATCTGCTAGCGCTGTGAATTACCTTATACCTACGCAGCAGGAACGATATGGAAGCACCTACTCTCTAGGTCGTCTGCTCTCTCGAGGTCGTCTTTCTCTAGGTACAAAAAGGACATTAAAGGATATCTCCAAAATCCGATGTACTTCTTCAAGTGTGGGACACATCTCATCTTTGCCGAATCTAAAAACCATCGCCTTTGCATCCCAAGACTTCACTGCGGCTATGATCAGATCCCAGTGTTGGTTTACTTTTTACGTTATCCTCCACCAAATCTTTTGATCTCCCGTTCTCAATGATGGATAGCATAAGGGCTCCGAAGGAGGGAGCTGATCTTACCTTATATTATATTAGATCTTGCTTTCATCGATTCCCTTACTCGTACGCTGGTCGAGCTTTTCAGTCTTCTTCTCCTGGTGGGATAGCAAAAAAGGATCTCTCCTATCCCGTAGTGGTTGTCTACGAGAAGGTAGATGTTACGCAGAAGGGTTGTCAACGAGACGAGAGAAGGCTGACTTCAAGAGGGCGAAGAGGTCGTTAAGAAGGCGCTTTTAAGCCCTGGTAATAGAAGTAGCTCTACTTTTTGAGAAGAGGGTAGCAGAATAACATTAAGATGAATTTCCCATTAGTGCAGCTCTCTCCTATTCCTCGTGGTCTTGTTAGTTCTCGTAGACAACCCTGGAACTAGAACATCAGCCAGATAGTTGCCCTCGAGTCTCACTACTTTTCTTACCCTGGAAGTTGAACTAGAACGGATTCCGTCTCGTTCCGCCTACCCTTCTTTCATGAGTTTAAGTGAATGAGCTAAGCCAGATCTTTCTCTCCCACAGGGATAGGATGTGAAAAGTTCACTTGCTATCCCACCAGTAAAGGAATTCACAATTCACTTTCAAGCTCTACCACAGGGCAGGGATAGGCATATTAAGAAGGCGCTTTTAAGCCCTGAAGCTACCTCTTATGCCTTGTTCTTCCTCCTACCCATCTGCGTAACATCTTCCTTCAGCTAACCCTCCTGATCTAATAAGAAGATGTCTGATCGTACTCTCTCCTCTTCGAGTCGAGCTACTGATCGTACCCTACCCGGATCTTCTAGTTAATAGCTACCCATCAGCTTGATAGTAGACAACCCTTGATTCCTTTATTTGTTTGTTGCATTTCCACCATAAAGTTATTTTCCAACCCAATCCTATTCGAGAAGAGCCCCGGCAGTGCTCTCACTTTCTTAAAACCCGTATTTATTTTTCGATAGCCAACCCTTATGCTACACATAAGCCTTATCCACGCCAACTCTAATGCAAGCCATCTCTCCTACCTTGACTTATCTAAGTCAAGTCCTTTCCAACCTTCACTTACTATAAGTTCAGCCTAGAGGCCCTTTACTTGAAAGTTAAGCCGTTAACGCCCTTAACTAAGTCTTAGTTAAGCCCGTAACGCCCTCTTTCAGTACTCCCACCGGGATAGGAGATGATGTTTAAGCTATCCCACCGTCCGAGTAAACTCTCTCTTATAATCAGCCTGGAACTAGAGCATCCGCCTTCTGCTACTGCTATCACATCTTCCTTCTAGTTCTGATCTACGACCACCCTTCTCCGCAAATCAGACTTTTTAGTACTGGAGCGGGAAAGACAGTGCTTACTCAGTGATAAAAAAATGTCAACAGGGTGCCAAACCTTGGAATAAAAAGTAGTGGGGTTGTGGTTGGTTCGATTCTCATTGATGGCACCGCAGGGGAGGTGTGAATTTCATACGTATGCTGCATGCAATTCGATTCATTTTCCAATCCATTCACAGAGAAAAAAAGAGAAAGTGGTCCTTTGACATTTTCTTACGTATGCAGTCATCGAGTACTGTAAGCCGTTGACAGAGAATCTTTTTGATCTTAGTCCACCCGTGGCACATGAATGCCAAAGTGGATTAGTAGGTTTCCGGCTGGCTTACGTCCTAGCCGTAGGGCTTCGACTCCCCCATGATCTGAGACAGCCTCTTCTTCGTAATCAAGCCAGGGCAAGGGTGGGCTACACGATCAGGCTTCAGGGTAGCATCAGGGTAACGAAGTAGCTCAACTCGAAGAGGAGAGGGCTAAAAGGGCTCGACTGAAAGGAGAGGGAGGGGCGTAGAGAGGTTCTTAGAGGAGGCGATCTTTAGGCATGCACCTGCTCCTAAATTGCGTCTGGTGCCTTTCCCCTTTTTTTTTCATCGAGAGGGGGCTTGAGGGACTCCGCAAATAAAGGTCAGGCAACCACTTAGGTTGTCTTGTGTTAGCTTTAATCGAATAAGCGAGGCCTCTCTATGAGAACGGACGAGCGTTTAACCGGATTTATTTTCATATTACAAGTGCTGCCTGCCCCGTTCAAAGGACTAGGATGGAAGGGATAAAAACCTAGAAGCTTTCTTGGATTGAGAAGGCATGGATGAAAGCTCAAAGGCTAAGGCCAGGCGAGTAGCAGACGGAGATGAGTTTAGTCACACTGACGGGAGAGCGAAAGTGGGAGTCCTCTCTCACTTAATCAATGCTCGGGGCCAAGCACTTACTGGCTGGCGGACAAGCAGTAAGAAAAACCTCCACAGCCTTAGTTTCAGGTTAGATTTCTTATGCAGTTAGGAGTGGGGCGTGCTAGCGGGAAGTCAGGTTATGAACATATATCAATCCCTCAAAAAACCTTTCTTCCATCGTGTGGTTGTCTGAGAGAAGGGGATCAGGTGTCGGTTGAAAGGAATCCTCTCATCTAGAGACCGGGGCGAGGGATCATAGAAAAAAAAGAGTTGGACGAATGCTGACTCGCTGTCTAGCTCACAGAGAGGGCTTCTTTTAAACGAGGGGAAGGCTTTATAGGGTGTCTTATTGTCGCCCTTCTCTCTCTTGAAAGAGGAGTGCATTTTGTGAATCAATCAGCCACATAAATTAGTTTCAAATGTCTTTGTGCGTACTTTGTTCATAGGCAATCTAGTTGGTGCTTAGTCTGTCGACTCTAGCTCAACAAAGGAAGAATCGTTCGTCAGTGACGGAATGAAACTCGTGTGAATCGTACGTGGATTGGGGCTATCACACCAGAAAGGCGATAGCAGTCCTTTTCCCTGATTTTAGCAAAAACTACCATTTCACTTCTTTTTTCATAAAAAGACTACGTCCGAAATATTCCGGAGAAGCAGCGGATCCGACAAGCTCATTCGCTCACACAGAATATGTGTAGATAAATGAATTGATCCTTCGTGCTTTCACTTAGAATCGCACTTTCAAAAAGGAAACCCATCTCTGTCTTTGGCTGACTTTTGTTCTTTTTTCAATCTCTCGAAAAAGAGAGTTCTTTCAAATTAGCGATTAGGAAAGTGTAAAGTGAGACTCTATCCCAAAAAAAGAATCGATCAAAAGTCAGTCTTTCTCGTGTGAATCTATCGACTAGTTAGGGCCGGTGTCACATGGAAAAGTAAGGGGAAAGATGAACCTATTGAAACAACTGGTGCTTGCCCGGATGCTACCTCAGCTGCTGTCGGCTCGCCCTTCGCTTTCGAGGCTTAGGATCTACGGGCTGGTCGAGCTAGCTCTCGCTTCCTAACAAAAAATAAAGCTAGTTAGGGGGGAGGGCTGGCGTCAACTAAGGAACCGGACACGGACAAGGATTTAGGGCTTTCAAGGGTTCCAAACCGTTCTCTAATATAAGGTAAGGTAAGCTTGTTGACTCAATAACGCATTATCCTTAGGCCTTCGCAAACAAAGAGTTTGGTTGAAATTTTTATAAATATCGCACGCTTGTTATCTTTTTTTTTATATATAGTTTTTAAAGTATAACTAACTGAAAGCGTCCATTCACGTCAGGAATAGAGGTTTTTGATGTAGTTAATAAGTTTTCTTTGATTTTGATCGAGTTGGTGTATATATAATAGGGCTCAGGAGAGAGAATCAATGTTCAGTAGTACGCCCGGTTCACCAGGTTATACCACTGCAGGGCCCAATCATACTCAAAAGAAGAGTTTGATCCTGGCTCAGAAGGAACGCTAGCTATATGCTTAACACATGCAAGTCGAACGTTGTTTTCGGGGCATCAAAGCCCTTTAACCCAGGGTCGACCGTAATGGAAGCGGCTAATTTACGATAGACGAGTGGGTGAGTTCACGGGGATTAGGGGGTCGTGGAAGAAAGAAGTGGGTTCGATTCCCATAGCCCCAATGTGGCGAATTCGGTCGACCAGGCCAGATCTTGAAGAGATAACCAAATGAAAAGACAACTCCACTTGCTTCTTTTTCTTATTCGAATTCTCATAAACTGCGTTTGCGATTTTGATCTGTTTTTTGAATGGATGGAAATCGGCTTCCCGGACTTAGGCGAGGTCAAGATGGTTCGGGGTTCAGGTGCATCGAGCTCAAACCCTCGGTGGAACCTTGATCTCAATCTGCCTCTACGGGAAGAAGTAGAAGTTCCCATTGAGGAGGCTCCCGAACCCTATATGGATGTGTACAGGGAGAGGGATCCAGACCGAATTTAGGCCATTCTTCAAGCCCAAATGCGCGAAAAAAGCTCTCAAACGGAGAACGCCATAAGGAGGGTCCTTGAATAAATGGTCGAGGCCGAAATCTCCAACCGGGCTCACATTTCTACTTCCGCGGCCTGGACCGGTTGCAGGAGGAGGTCGTCGCCAAGTTTGCCTATAGCTTTGAGCCGGGAAACTTAGAGAAAAAGCAAGAAAAATCTTTTTCTAGGGAAAAGATTTTTGCTCCGTTAACTATCAAGTTTAAGAATATATGAGAAAGAAAGTTTTCGATTTCATTCTCAAAGAATGAAAAAAGAGGTTTCTATCAATATCGATCTTTAACTTGATATTGAAGGTTTCAGAATGGGCTGGGCTTTTTCTTCTTTCTTTTCTTTTCCGGTATGCCGCTCCGCGATCAAGGAGCGAAAGAACCAAGTGGGCTGTGGTGATGTCAGAATTTGCACCTATTTGTATCTATTTAGTGATCAGTCCGCTAGTTTCTTTGATCCCACTTGGTGTTCCTTTTCTATTTGCTTCCAATAGTTCAACCTATCCAGAAAAACTGTCGGCCTATGAATGTGGTTTCGATCCTTCCGGTGATGCCAGAAGTCATTTCGATATACGATTTTATCTTGTTTCCATTTTATTTATTATCCTTGATCCAGAAGTCACCTTTTCCTTTCCTTGGGCAGTACCTCTCAACAAGATTGATCTGTTTGGATCTTGGTCCATGATGGCCTTTTTATTGATTTTGACGATTGGATTTATCTATGAATGGAAAAGGGGTGCTTCGGATCGGGAGTAATCACTAGTGATAGGGCAAAATAGGGGGGAAGGACAAAGGAAAGAGCGATGCCTACATTAAATCAATTGATTCGTCATGGAAGAGAAGTAAAACGGCGCACGGACCGTACTCGATCTTCGGATCAATGTCCCCAGAAGTAAGGAGTACGCCCGCGTGTTTCAACGAGAACACTGAAAAAACCTAATTCAGCTCCACGTAAGATAGCCAAAGTACGGTTGAGCAATCGACATGATATATTTGCTCACATTCCGGGCGAAGGTCATAATTCGCAGGAACATTCTATGGTGTTAATGAGAGGAGGTAGAGTGAAAGTTCACCATGTGTGAAATCCCATTGTATTCGAGGAGTCAAGGATTTGCTGGGAATTCCGGATCGAAGAAGAGGCAGATCAAAATATGGTGCAGAAAAACCCAAATTGATATGAATGGAAGATTCCTCTGGAACTTGTTTTTCTCGGTCAGTCGAGGGAACAACCACAATGTTACGCCCCAAAATAGAACTATACGGAGCCCTTCCGAATGACCTATAATGGAGTCTACTACACTAGCCAAGAATGAGTGTATTAGACTCCATTCGCCCATGGAGGTGAGTGGAGGAAGAATAAAAAAAGAGAAAGGTATTGCTTATAATAGTTGCTCGTTCATAAATTCACTCGACCACTTGTTAGTCTTGCTACACTACACGAGACGAGTCTAGGGTTTGAAGCAGACACGGTCAAGTGAAGTCGACTTCACAAGTGATTCAACATACCATATGGAAATAATAAAGAAAGGAGAGAAGGGTCTCGCCCAGGTGGCTCTCGCAAGGTAACGACTTCAAACTCAAACAAAGAACGTTCTTCTCCAAGGCATGAGTCAAAGAAAATGCTGTATGTCTCTAATGCAAGACCCGTCGATAAGCTAAGGCTACGACATGAAGGAAGGCGAAGAAGTCAATTCTATTTTTGTTTCGCCTCCCGTGCACCCGCCTTAGGCGGGGCCGATCCCGCGACTAAGATAGTCGCGCTAGAGGTCGCGCAGCAGCTTCCCATGGAGCCTCATGCGGATCATCAGGTCCGCCCGGTTGGGCTCAACCTCAGAGAAAGGTGGAGTGAACAGGAAAGGGAGGCCTTTCGCCGGCTAATGTCTTCCAAGGAGTATCGGGGGGTGGAACGGCAAATGCACCTTTTTGAGGCTCGGGCCGAAGAGCTAAAGCAAAAGGCCGCCGAGCTCGTGAATCGTCGTTCCATTCCAGTGGATGAAGAGTAAGATGCAGGGCTGGCAATCAATGTTCTCTTGGAGAAGAAGAGAGGCTACCTAATCTTCCTCTCCAGGGCGATGAAGGCGATTGAGAATGTCAAAAGTCGCTTTTATAAAGCCTTCCTCCTTGAACTCAAAGGATGAAACCCGAACGCTCCTTGGGACCCGGACGATCCCACAGCGTAGAGCTTCAATCAATAGGCCATTGAAGTCTTCTTTTATCCTAAGCAATGCCCAAAGACTCCCATGCCTTTCTTGGTTTGACCAACCCAACCGGCAATTTCCGACAAGTCTTTCTTAATTTGTAGAGCAAGAAGCGGAACTACAGGGATGAAATGAAAAGTGTTTCTTACGATAACGCCCAACAGCCCACTTGAGCAATTTGCCATTCTCCCATTGATTCCTATGAATATAGGAAACTTGTATTTCTCATTCACAAATCCATCTTTGTTTATGCTGCTAACTCTCAGTTTGGTCCTACTTCTAGTTCATTTTGTTACTAAAAACGGAGGAGGAAACTCAGTACCAAATGCTTGGCAATCCTTGGTAGAGCTTATTTATGATTTCGTGCCGAACCTGGTAAATGAACAAATAGGCGGTCTTTCCGGAAATGTGAAACAAAAGTTTTTCCCTCGCATCTCGGTCACTTTACTTTTTCGTTATTTCGTAATCCCCAGGGTATGATACCTTATAGCTTCACAGTTACAAGTCATTTTCTCATTACTTTGGGTCTATCATTTTCTATTTTTATTGGTATTACTATAGTGGGATTTCAAAGAAATGGGCTTCATTTTTTAAGCTTCTCATAACCCGCAGGAGTCCCACTGCCATTAGCACCTTTTTTAGTACTCCTTGAGCTAATCCCTCATTGTTTTCGCGCATTAAGCTCAGGAATATGTTTATTTGCTAATATGATGGCCGGTCATAGTTCAATAAAGATTTTAAGTGGGTTCGCTTGGACTATGCTATGTATGAATAATGTTTTATATTTCATAGGAGATCCTGGTCCTTTATTTATAGTTCTTGCATTAACCGGTTTGGAATTAGGTGTAGCTATATCACAAGCTCATGTTTCTACGATCTCAATCTGTATTTACTTGAATGATGCTACAAATCTCCATCAAAATTTGTCTTTCTTTATATTTGAACAAAAGCGAGGTGCGCCGGAGGTGAGCTACCGAGTTTACGAGGTGAAGGAGCGAGAACTTCCCCCGGATAAAAAAAATAGATTCTGAGCACGTCTGGTCAAAGTCTATCTTGTCTTTACCACGAGTAATTTTCCTTGGCTAACAATGAATTTGAGTTTTTCTCATATCCGCGGGTTCTTCAATTTGCTTTCTCCCTCATAGAGGAAATAAGTAAGGTGGTATACTATATTTATCCGCTTATTGGAACTCCTTCTAATGACCTATGCATTCTGTTATCATTTCCAGTTGAACGACATTAATCCAATTTGTTGAGGAAGAAACGCACTCTTTCCATTTGGCTGTCGCCCTTCACTTCTTTCCATAGCAGATTCAGTCTTCCTTCTTTCTTCTCGGTCCGCTTGGCTCCTGATCTTGAGCTCGCTTTTCTTGGCCTCAGGCTTGGCTTCTTCTTGGAGTCCTTGCCTTTTCGAGACTTTAGGCCCTTGCCCTTGGCCTGGTCTCGACACCCCCTGGCTAAGTACTTTCAATCTAGCAGGCTAGCTGCCTGTTCCGCCCCTAAGTCTTGGACATTTTGGCATAGGTTGGAGCCCCTTCATGAAATCGAAGAGCCTGTCCTCTTCCGTCATATCAAAAATGTCCAGGGAGAACTACGAAAGATGGCCTTCACATACTCGCGTATGGAGCCTGTTTGCTTCAGGCTCATCAACATGTCGGACCACAACCGGGCAGGAATCGAACCCTCCATTCTGCCTGAAACTCATCCTCAAAATGGATCTAATTGCACTTCACGCTCCGCGTTCTTTACGTCTTTTGGTCCGCCGCCAAGAACTTGGTTGAACCATCAAGATAGATGGCAGCCGTATTCACTGACGCCTCCTCGGACGTAGTCCGACCAGCCGCTCCATATCCCAAAAGTCTTCGATCCTTAGCATCTCGGGTGCCAACGAATGCCTTTGGTTTCGCTTGATTCGAACCATCTCCGTCGAGCCACTGCTTACGGCCTTCTTTAGTATGGGGACCTCGCCCCTACTCTCTAAAGCTTGCCACCCCTATCTATTAGTCAAGCTCGCAACACTTCCACGACCCCCTGTCCTTGGCGGACCATGATGGTCCGCCTAACCAGCCCATCTTTATCCAGAGAAGCAACCCGCTCGCTCGAAATCTGTCCCTTCAGTTGTGTAACAAGGCATCCACACGATTACGAGTCCGCTCCCGTCGAGCCTCTTCGACGACACTAGCCTACGCGTTTTTCCCACTAGTCATGGCTTGGCCGAACCTTTGGCTCTGATACCACTTGTCACGGCGCTAAGTCCTTCAAGCCCACAAACCGCGGCACCCTGCTAACCTAACGGTCCGCTGTAGCAGAGTCAGCTGAAAAAGCCCTTTGTTCTTAGTCAAGCTTAACGCCCTGCAATCTTTCGAAAGCGCTCAAGAGCAAGAAAACGGATGCGCTAACGCACAACGGCTTTCGCGCAGCTCAATCCCTTGCTTTGTTCTATAGTCTAGTAAGGGGCCTTTTCTTGCAGGATTCCAGGTGCGCAGGAACGCCCAACCGGGTTTCCGCCTTCATTTGGTCGTGCTGCTATGATGTAACGTGCAGTCATCCCGAGGCAGCAGGATGTATGGTATAAGGCTCCCTATTTTGTCTCCCTTAAAGTCCTTTATAGATTTCGAGTTGGGAATAGAGCAGTGGCTTATTCGACCCTATATCAATCATAATTTTCGGGCATAGCTGTTCACGAAACGTGGCATGGGACATCCTTCGGCGGCGGGAGTCTGACATCCGAGCGAGAGGTCAGACCAATCCCATTCATCCTGGTCCGATCCGAACGGATCTTGTTCAATGAATTGATCTAGTGTTGTATGCCCTACTTCTTAGTGCATTTTTGCCTACTTGGACACGCCGTACTTCCTTTGACTACTCCTGAGATATAGTGGAAACATTTCGTTATGGTGGAGAGTGGGGAGTGAAAACACCAATGCAGCAGAGAACGACCGCATGAATCGGAATCCACTTATATTAAGACAGACGACCGAGAAAGAATCCACGTTCTCCAAGTGGTTGATCTTAGCGTGCTAGCTGCTGCTTCATTTCATATAGTGAGAACGCTTTCTCTTTCTTAGCGCTCCGCCCTCCCCCTTGTATAGTAAGGGGAACTCTGGTTGCGCGGCTTTCTCTTATCTTATAGGGGTCTATTTTCTCTGACTTGACTCAGCTTGACCTACTTGACTCAGCGGTTAGAGTATCGCTTTCATACGGCGAGAGTCATAGGTTCAAATCCAATAGTAGGTAAAACCGGCCGAAACCCCTATTTTTGCCAGCATGACAGCAGGCACAGACTGGCAGCAAGGAGTCAACTGAATGACCAAAGCATCGGTTGCTTCCACTTGTGGCCTTCTTCGACCGCCTTGACGCCTTAATATCAAGGAACCCCCCTCTCTTCTTCTCTTCATGTATGTGGGCTGCCTGCCCCGTCCCGAATAGACGAACAGGAAGAAGCTGAAGAAAGGCGAGAGAGAGAGAGTTGATACTCAACTCACCTCCCCTCTTCCACAATTAGGTGAAGACCGGGGGGCCGGAAACCCCAACGGGAAACCTTTCACCGCGCCACACGATTCTTTCACGAAGCGCTCTCTCAGACGTTTCCACTCCTGCCCCGCAAGCAAAGAGGTTTCATTCAAGATAGCAGGCGACCAAGTGCAAGTGAACAGCCCCGAGCAAATCTTTTAGAGAGCATACCCTTTGTTTCTACTCTTTCTCTCCTCTAAGAAAAACTAAAAATCGAAAAAAAAAATAAAAAGAATCCTATTTTTCTTCTATGGAGCCCTTGGACCTCCGACCAATGGGGTGATGACACATGCATGCGTGCACATGAACTTATAAAAAGTGGGTTCCAAACCTGGGTGGCACTATGTAACTCAATCCATTATAGGGGGTTTCTTTTCTTTATTTTAAAATAGACTCTGAGATAGAGGAGACTTTAAGGAGATTTTGTCAAGATAAGGACTTGCATCGAGTAGTCGCAGAAGTCAGGTCTCAGACTCGCAGAAGACAAGTGAAAAGTCTCTCGAGGTTTCGCCGTGGGAATTTCGCGAGAGTTTTCCCCGCTTTGAAACATTTTCAAAATCTCGCACAAATTCTGCGTGGTTTTTAGAGAAAAACTCGGAAGGTTCCGCCAGAAAGAGTTTGGTCTTTTGAAGTTCCAGTTTGAGAACTTGATTGAAGAAGACCAGAATTTTTGAATACACGTAGATCTACAGATCCAGTGTTTGAAGTTATTCTAGTTTGTTTCGATTTAGGGATTCCACAGTTCGGACAGAGACGTTGTTGAGTATGTGGCTTGACTTACTCCAAGGTGACTCAAGTCTTGATTGAGCAGTCATTTTTCATAGTCACGGGTCCTGCTTTAGCACCGTTTCACATTTGAAACTGTAGAGGGCGGTTTGTGACCTTCCCATTTTATAGTGAAACCGGGGACCGAAAGGTCGTGAGAGATAGCAAAAAGATGCATCCATTTCTAGGCTAATTCAGTGTCTTGTGGATGCTATCTATGAGGTAGTTAGAGAGGCCTTGGGGGAT
The DNA here is from genome assembly GCA_003255025.1 of Datisca glomerata. Taxonomy (NCBI): domain Eukaryota; kingdom Viridiplantae; phylum Streptophyta; class Magnoliopsida; order Cucurbitales; family Datiscaceae; genus Datisca; species Datisca glomerata. Next base: position 86,087 of record QANY01009274.1, on the reverse strand, counting down.
CTATTGGGTCTTTTAAAAGGACTAAATCAAAGGGCACAAACAAATGCAGGGAAAGGATGTTGTTTTTCTGAGGTTGGGTTTTGAGATGAGAGTAGGATACACACGTCGAAGAAATTCGTTGTCTAGAGAGAGTGGAGTGATCTCAAAGAGTTTTCTATTTTCATATTTATTGACTTATATATATATAGTTTTTCGAAGAAAATCAAACTCTATTTCTCATTTGCTGCCACTCAACAACAGCCGGTCTCAGCTCTGCACATTCCTAGAAATTTCTTCTTTCTTTCAGCTAAAGATTGTTATCATCTGGTATGAGAGTCCAGGTTATGCAGATATGGTAGCGATACAATCTTCTGGATCTATAGTTGCTGATATGATTACTGCATTAACGCATACGATTGTAAAGCATCGCAAAATGGAACCTCTAAATGTAGATCTTTGGAAGATGAGAATGCAGTTGCTTCTCAAAGAACAGGATCTTTTTTTTTCATTCTTGAGAAAAGAGAAGCCCGCAGATCTGGCGCTAATGGCTTCTTCAATCAAGTGATGTTGTTGTAGCCAAACAACAAAAGAAAGAATATGAACAACATCTATAGTTGTAGACAATAAAAAAAAAAGTGCTTCGAAGCTGTGCTAATGGTGGTCAAGGATAAGGTACTAGTTTCAGTGGGAGACATTGAGTCTGCATGAGAAAGATGGGAGACTCTACATTGAATTTATGAGTCAGTGACAATGGTAAACATTCAGTTTCTTCGGCAACGGTTTTCTCCAAGCAAGATGCAAGAGGGGACGAGCGTTTCTCAGCACTTAGACAAGATGAAGAAGATTATCAAAGAATTTGTAGCAGTGAGAGTCAAAATGACTGATCGTGATTAGTGACCGGGAAGTCTGCTGAAGTCCTTTGAGTCTTTGACAACCACTCTCTCCTGTGAAACTCCTCCTTTCACTATGATTGATCTGACCATTTTCTTTAGGCAGAAGCTGAAAAGAGATTTGAACAGCAGTCTGAAAAAACTAATGCTGCGCAAAAGAAGATTAAAAAAAAGAAGAAGAAGCAGAAAGTGAGTGCAGAAGGACCTGAAAAACATAGAGTGTTGGTCCTGCAAGAAGAAAGGTCACTTGAGTTTTGAGGACCCATAAAAGAAGGGCAAAGGGAACATTTCAGATAGTTGGTGGATCGGGTCCTCACATCATATTTTCTTCCAAAAGGTAGAATTTGGTACAGATATGATTGAAGAACTAGGTTCTTCATATATGGGCAAGCAATGGCACTTCGACTGTAATCAGAGGCCGAGGGAATGTGTAATTGCTGTTGGAAAACGGAAAGTCAGAAGACAAATGTTGATATTTTCTTTTTGTACCTGAAAAGAACCTACTCTCGATGAGAAGAGCGTTGACTTTCTATTATATTAGTAAAGCGCTAGCGCGCTACTTCTAGCAGCTTGCTTCAAAAAGCTTGACTAAGAGGGCTTTTTTTATAGATTAAGAGGTGAGTAAGGGGCTGCTTCTTAGCGCTCCAGGAAATGAGATTCTGACCAAGAACAAAAGCCCGAGGTAGAGTGTCGGTCATCAGGGCAGCCTGCCTTTCTTTTATAGGAGTAGATTTTATAAGAGTAGGGGCTGATAGCTTGGCACCTGGAGATATAGGCGTAGCGCAGGGCAGGACGGACGAGATAAGAATTCAATTCAAGAGTATACTTTGTTTGGGTTAGGCGAAGTCCAGAGGTGGAGCGAGAGACCTCCATGCCGAGAAAGTCATGCAGCGGATGAAAGAGACAAATTGGTTGTCAAGCTCCTTGATAAAATCGAATAAAAGAGAAGAATCATTCCCAGTGAGAATGTTGTCGTCAACGTATAAAAGAAGGATGAGGCAACGACCATGACGTCGACAAAGAAAGATGGAAGAATCCGCACAGCTACAGTGGAACCCTTTATCAATAATGAAGCAGTGAGAAACGAGCTAAATTTCTGAAAGCAGGCCCCCTTCTTAGCTCTTGGTGCCTGCTTTAGCTTGTCGGAGGCCGTAACGTAAATCGCTTTCTTGAGCTTGCATACCAAGTTAGGATTCCTAGGAGAAAAGAAGCCTGGAGTTGGAGGAGGCTGAATAGAAAATCTTGCGGATCCCCCCTTCCCTTATCTTTTTGAAAGGCAGCATTCTTCACGTCAAGTTGAAATAAGGGCCACTTTTTGATTGCAGCCAAGGCAAGAATGCCACGAATGGTGGTCATTTTAGCAACCTGGGGCAAATCTTTCCCCTCTCTTTAAAGGGGTTCGACTTCATCTTTTTGAAGGAATCCTTTAGCTACTAATCTAGCTTTGTATCTCTCTACCGAGCCATCTGCTTTATGCTTGATCTTGTAAATCTACTTGCAGCCAATGGCTTGTTTCCCTGCAAGCAATGAGACTCAGTCTTCTTCTTTTTTTCCTTCTTCCTGCATAGCATCTCTCCAGCAAGAATGATTGAAGGCTTCAGCAAATGATTCAGGTTCATGAGAAGATTGAACTGAGATGACGTAAACTCGATGTTTTGGGCAAAATTTTTATAAGATAAGACAAAAATCCTTAAACGGGATAAGAAAGTTGAGGGGATCGACGAACCTGAGAGACAGATCCAGAATCTGAGGAAGTGACTGGAAGGGAAGCAACTGGGCTAGACTGCTGATCTTCTAGAGTAGTCCTAGCCTGGGAAACATAATGTAATCGCCGCCGAGAATAAAGATGTTGTGCCGGGTGACTGGAATCCTCTGAGTCAACTGAACAGGTGACAATCGGCAGAAGATGCTGAGCAAAGCTGCTGGCCTGAAGAGTGGGGCTGATCCGTAACATCAACTGCAGAAGAATGAGGTTCGAGTTGATGAACAGGAGAAGGCCGCAATACATCTCCATCACCATTCTCCCCCGGGGCTGATTAATTAGTTTAAAGAAAATATGAGGCGACCTCATTAAAGAGAACATTCAAGGATACATCTTTTCTCTTGGATTTCACGTCATAGCATCTATACCCGGACTGAGCATATCCAAGAAAGAAAGAAGTGGTTGCCTTGGGGACAATTTTTCTCTTAACTGCGCAGGAATATGAACAAAACATGTGCATCCAAACACTCGCAAATGCCTATAGGATGGTACTGCCTCAGTAAGAAGTTCGTGAGGTGCCGCTGCAGCTTATTCCCTCTCTCTTCCCCCCCAAAAAAAAGGAGAGAGATGTCNCCCCCCCCCCCCCCCCCAAAAAAAAAAGGAGAGAGATGTCCCGTCCCTTCTTTATGCACATCCATATATATAGCCAGACACAAAGGTGTACCATCCGGTCAAAATCTGCTGTTCTTTAAGTTCATTCACTGTAGGTTCTCTTACTTACTCTAGTGGCTGGCAAACGCCAACCGAGAGGGGAGAACGAATGGCCCAGGAATCGACTGGTTCCGAGTGGACTCGTGGAGCTGCTGCTTGGATTATCGTAGAATAAGAGGAGCCGTCTTAGGAAATGACTTCACTTAAAAGACCTCTGCTGGGAGGTGAGGGAGTCACTTGTCTGGTCTTGCGGTGCACTCACTCCCGTTACGAGAATGAAATGACGCCCCAGCTCGACTCGAGACCAAGACTCCTTACAACTCGCACCAATAGCGATACTGAGCGGCCGAAGATTTCTTGAAAAGGCAGCCCAGCTGACCCTCCCCCCTAGCCGCCTACCTACTCGTGCTCGTAGCTCGATCGGAGGTCAAGAGTGTGGTCCGGCGGAAAAACAGAAGTCGTCCGTCTCAAGTGATACATGAATTGCTCAGTAGTGCTTCGCCACTACCGTAGCTGGCGGAAATAGCTTAATGGTAGAGCATAGCCTTGCCAAGGCTAAGGTTGAGGGTTCAAGTCCCTCCTTCCGCTCTTGGCCCTACCTAACAAAGAGATGTCCCTGAAATAGGGGATTGGTTGATCGGAAAGCTCGGGCAGGAGTAGGATATTTCATCAAAATCTTTCTGATCCGCTAGCTGGTGGTCCTCTCAAATCCCATTTATTTTAGGTAGGGTGAATTCTAAGGTTCCTTCTTCCGGTTGTAAAGCGGAAGAAGAGGGAGAATGGGCACAGCCCCACCAGCAGCCAGCAGCCCGCGTTTTCGACCCGAAAGGAATTGAAAATGAAACAAGAATCTGTGTTCACTATCTATGGAGTGGAGTGACTATCCTTAATCTCCCCCCCCCCCCCCTTTTTTTTCCTTTCTCGCCGGCAGGAGAATCCATTTCTTTTCTTGTATTGTGTTTTATGATTGATCTTTCGTTCAAGGGCACTCTTCCTAATCCGAGTTTGAGATGGAATAAGACTCAGACGTAGAGTCCCGTCGGTCGGGAAGGGCTTTTTTCTATTTATTTTTTACTCCGGCCTTATTAAATAAGGGGTTCTTCTCTTTCTCCACGAGGGAAAGCCCTTTACAGATGGAGTAGTGCATCTCTGTCTTGAAAGCCCGCCCTACAGATAGGAGTTCCTATCTCTACTACCTATCCAACATGAAGACTCTTATTCGTGGTGGAGTGCTTCGAGTAGGATCCGATCCCATCCCAGCAGTCAAACTCCTTCCTGACCCGGCTCACCTGCCTTTGAAGCTGGAATGCCTTTATAGAGGAGGCTACCCGAGGAATCGAAAAGTTTGAAGTGGGATGTGGAATGTGATTGGTGATGGATGGTGGTTATGAAATCCGTTCTACATCAGATGATGAGCCCATGCGAAAACTTTCTCTTTTATTGGCGCCCGATAGGTAGGCTATTAGATTGAGTCGAAAGCCTACCAACGCATAAAGGTTCCGATTCGAGCGAGAGCCCGAACGGGGGAGGCGATAATCTTGATCGAAAGCTCCACTGTTCTGAATAGTGAGAAAGACTTTTAAAATTTGATCAAATCGATCGAGAATCCCATCATCTGTTAGGTGGGCCAACCGACCGACCGAGTTGGGCTAGGCGTCCATGTCACAGAACCTTTCTTCTAGCCAAGAATCCCATTATTGATCAAATCGGGGCGGATCAAATTCATTGGCAAATGAAAAATCTACCGTTTTCACTTAACATTCAGAAAAAAAACCTAGAAAAGAGGAAGAGTAACTAAGACAAGAGCTAGGTAAGCAAGCAAGAAGGAGAGGCTAGAAAAGGCGAGGCAAGGGGCTCTCCATTTCTAGGAAGATTGTGTCCAGGATCTGGCTTTCCCCCTAATTTCATCAGTTCCAGGTTCAAGTGCCTGCTCATCCATCTTCATTCCAAAGGCGAACATTTCCATTGAGTGACTGTAACTGCTATGGTTTACAGTCTAACCAACCCTTTCTCTTAGAGCTTTATAAAGCTTTAAGAGAGAATAGGGAGTAAGGGGGACCTTCTTTCTTCTCCTGCGGAGCCCTGAGAAAGTCACCGGCGGCAGGTTAGTACAGTTCTCCTGCTGCTGATTTGGCCCTGCGCTGATTCAGGAGCTTCTTCTTTAGTCTAGGATTAGAAAGAAGAATCAAAGAAAAAGAAGCGGCGGCCGGTAGCTCTACTAAGCGAAGAACCGCTCACTGCCTTTTCTTCCCGAATAACATGTGCAGGTAGCCTAGGCAAAGAGAAGCAAGCTCGCCTACCTCCAATCTATATCTATAGGCGGCAATGGTCAGAGCTGGTAAGTATGGTAACTGTATCGGCGGCCGAACGCGGAGCCAACGAGTTCTATCGGTGGACGCGGAGCCAAAGAGTTCCGTTGAAGAGCGTAACGAGTCTAAGGTTACAGAAGCGTTCGCCAACTTTTATAGGTATAGCATTGCAAGCAAATAGAGCAGAGAGCTTACCGTTTGTTTCTATTAGAGTCGCGAGCTTGTTGTAGTCGGTCTTAAAGGGAGAATCTTGCTGCTTACTTGCTATATCCCCGCGTTCTTGCACGGCTCGGCTCGTTCTTCGAGCCCTGCTTCTCCCTTCCCCCTCTCCCCATTCTACCGTCCAAAACAAGGCCGTATGGAGTATAGCCAAGTGGTAAGGCATCGGTTTTTGGTACCGGCATGCAAAGGTTCGAATCCTTTTACTCCAGATTATGAACACCTGATCGGATCTGTCAAGAACGAGCTGATGACTATAGGGGAAGCGGCTGACTGCAGTGCCTGAGCCCAGCTTGTAGCATGCCAAAAGTGTGATTTGAACCTACTTTGCTAAGAGAAGAGATAAAAGGGAAAGACAGACGGCAGAAAGCAATCCCTTCCAACCAGCCAACCCACGGAGTTGAACACAAGACTGACTTCGACCAGGTTCTTCTATCAATCTCCTGGCCCTTGCTTAACTCCTTGTTCTGTAAACCGGTCGCTGGTTGATCTGATTGGACCCCGGACACGCGAGAGTCCAGCCTGGGAGGAATGCATGGTTCCCTGGTGCTTCATGGGACGGGCGTTCGCAGTCCCCCTCCCTCTAATCTAACCCTACCTCGCTCGCCCAGGCCTGCCGGCACAATAAGAGAATGAGGGAGCTAATCTGCTTGCTTGTGCAGGCGAGGACCGCTCGGCTAGGGCGCGATAGAGGAGCTTTGAGTGACTTGTTAGGGCTGTCGAAGAGAAAAGAATCAAGTCACTCGAAGCTCTGCCCCTTGCTTTGCCCCGTGCTGTCTCCCTCCAGTTGCCCCCACCAAAGAGGTCGAAAATTCAATCAATTGCCCTTCCTGTTCTCATCAAATAAAAGACTACCATACACGCCCTTTGCCGGCAAGCTACCCTCGCCTACCTCATCATGCCGAAGGTCTTTTCTTCAATAGGATGGATAATGAAAAGCTTCTTCATAATCTTAAAGGCCCTGCACCCGCACCGCTTCATTCAATTGCTCTGTCATAAAGAAAGGGAAGGAAATATTTGTTTGATCAATCGCCTGAACCTGCCTTTCTTTCTTTGCTAGGAGGGGTGGCCCAATCACTAATAGATCTCTCAACGAGAGCCTCATTCTATCTAGAGGAAATTTCTTCGGTGGATCCAGTTGATTAAGTCGTTATGTCCGTCGATACCCACCTGCTTGGAGTGCGGGGGTAAGGGCTCACCTGTTGATTGTGTTGTTGCATGCTTTTTGGTAGAGCCGCCACCTCCCACGGCTACAGCCAGCACCAGGATGGTGCCTATACCTTTATAGGCACCAGTTCATTCAGTCAATGAAGCTGCAGTCGGTTCGGAAGTTGGTTCAGTGATAGATGTAGTCGATGGGGTAGAGGGTCTGCAGATACTCGTCGAGCTCCTCATTGCCCCAATCTTCCCTGTAGGCTCCCTGCTCCGCCAGCGCGACAACTGTCAAAAGCATTTGACGCTTCTTCTTACTGAGCAGCCCCTCGACTTACACTTCAGGTTTAGGGAGCGGAGGTACCCTCGAGCGGTGGCTGGGCAGTGATCTTTGTGTTCTTCCGAGCGGACGAGGTCGGCTCGGTGAGCGAGGGCTTGCGTGGAGTCGGCATTGCGATCACGGGCTTGGACGTCACTTCTTCATTTCTCTGCTTTTTGGATGGGGGCTCCTCCCCGAGTGAAGGCATATATGTCGAACAGATTCACAATAAACAATCATCAAACGCGATTCAAAAACATCAAAAAAGAAAGGGGGGGCTTACTCGTGACGATGTCGGGCAGGGTGTCGTAGAAAGATGTTTGGGGGTAGTGGCTGTAAGTTCGAAGGGTTCTGTCTTACTCGAGTAAGGAGGTTAATAAGATGTGAATAAGCAGAAAAGGAAAGAATTAGGGTTTGAACTTACGTTCTCTGGATGGAGGGGGTGACCGGGATAAGTGATATGCGAAAAGCGAGATGCTTTACACGTTCGCTTCCAAGACGTCACGCCCGCGCCTCTCGTGACTGTAACGGTTGGGGTTGGCTCTGCTCGTCGGTTGCGCTGCGTGAGCCTCCAGATGCCTCCAAGCAAGCGAAGGCTTTCAAGGTGATCGCCCCACGTCCTTCCCATGCCCCGAAACAAAGGGGCCACCCAGTCGCGGTCGCTAGGGCAGGGCCGTATACCGGCATCCCCTCCGGGATACGGGCCGTTTTCCTGTGGCAAGTCGTCACCAAAAAGAGGGGCCGGTCTTCGTGCCGGGGTATCCCGATCCGGATGCCACGCAAATTTAGGGATGCCCTTTTCTTAAAAAACTTTCTACGACTGGTGATAAACGTATCTACAGGACTACTTTCGGGGTTAAAGGAAGACCTTTCTATTTCATATTGAGTCCTCAGAGGTGCGGTCCACTTGGTGTTGGATCAGCTCGACAGGTCACAAAAGAGTCTTTCGCGGAGTACCCCAGTTTTAGTGAACCCTGGGAGTTGTCGGCGGCTCGACGATCTGTATTCCAAAGGTTTACCGAGGTGAAGCTATTCTGTTATTTGTAGGTTTCTCTACTTCAGGCTCTTCCGAGGGCCTTAGTTTGAGGTGAGGTTCTATAGTTTGATGGTTATCTCTGTTCTCCTCTCCCCTTCCCCGGTAGCTAGGATAGAGTTCTCTCTGTCTTTCCTTCCTTCTGTTCAGGGGCACTCTAAAGGCTTTGCAACCTTCAGAGCTGGTTGACAGCGGTCTAGTCAGTCTCTCTCGCTCTTTGATAGACATCTTTCGGTTCTCGGTCTCATCCGACGAACAATTTTAGGTCCTTATTCTTGTCCTATCCTTCCTTACGAATCTCCAGCTCTGGGAGAACTTTACCTATAGCTAACCTAGAGAGCTTTACTTTAAGATAGCTCGGGCAGGCACTCTTCTTCGGAAAGAGGAGTTGCTTGCCTGACCACACCAACCACCTTAGCGCTGGAAGTTCTAGGGCAGCTAGGCAAACGAAGATTATATAGCAAATTCATATTCATTAGATAAGATATTTTAGATCTGTTCTTAGTAAGGACAACCGGATTGGGACGATCAGGTCGGTTGAGGGCAGCAACACACCAATAGGTGGATTGTCATTCTTGTACTGTTTGGCTAAAGGGCAGGAGTGCTCTTTCCCTCTCACCAGTACTTACTATAAGGGGTGGGGCGGAACTGGTTCAACCAAAATTTCCAACAGCCGCTTTCCTTAATGGCTACCCGCTTTCGAGTGAACTGAACTCTTGGACTGGATGAAAGGGAAAAGGGAAACTGTTGGAACTCTAAAGTAACTCACCCGTTCAAACTCTTCTGTCCATCCCATATAAAACCCTTGAATCAGTGAATCCGGGGACAGAGACCTAGCCGCTGCTTTATTTAAACAGCTAAGATAACGTCTAAGACCGTCTCTTCTTTTCTACATCCTCATTCCTCCTTCTTTCCGGATACTTAAGCTTCTAATGCTACGGAACCTGCTTTCCCAATCAATCAATTAATGTGTAGGAACCTGCCCTCATCGAACTGAACGTCTAACCTTCCCACATTTGAAGACAGACTAATGTTTAACACCTCCTGCTTTCATAGAGATGTTTTCTTCTCTGACCACCGGGGATTACCCATATATCGATGAATAACCGTGAAGTTCGACAATCTTTTGAGGGGCGGGAGTCGACTGACTGATAAGGAACTGACAGAAGGGGGAAAAGAGGATTGAAACCATTCGACGGAGTTGGAAAGGACTTCGCTAATCATAATAAGGTTGGTCTCACCTTTGTCCGGGGACTCGAACGATGAGATCGCTGATGCCAACCACCCTCTCTGTCTTTGTCAGTGAAGTAAATCACCCTGATCTAAGCGATCCGCAGTGTTCAATGATGTGATCCCAACCACCCCACTCTAATAGTAGGAGAAAGGAAAACGCTCGATCCATGGAGTCCGTCATCGGATCTCCCCATTGACAGATAGAGTTGAAGAATAAATTAGCCCGGGATTTCTTCTTTCAATTTTCAACTACTTCCGAGAGGGTTTCATTCTACGATATGAGTAGAATACATAGGGCTATAGTCCGGGTAAACCAAATCTTCTTTTGACGTATACCTTTTATTGGAAATCTACAAAGTAGCAATCCTGACTGCGGGAGCAGACCATTTTGAGTTTGAGATTCATTCTTGCATTCCAGTCTAACTCTCCTTTCTGTCTGTCATTGGATTTCCACTACTTGACTTGCGACTTGAGCTAGCAGACTGAGCTTTAGCTTGAGCGAGAACGAAGGCAGACATCTCTTTTTTGGACTGAACTGCTTGAGCTGGAGCTTTGGACTCGATGAGGTATTTGGTGCTTGCCCTATTGAGAGTCTCCTCCATTCTCTCTTCACCAGACAGATAGACAAATAGGCAATCTGATAGATAGATTATGGCTTCCTCACTATCAGCAAGCTCCCACAGGCGATGAACTGCTTCCGACTTCTTCATTCGGTTTGTAGCCAAACCGTGTATAGAGTGCAAAATTCATTTTCATGGGAGTAGCTAGATTCAAGCAAGCATTCCAGTGAAACGATCCTTTGATAATGGGCTCTGCCCAACACTGGGACTGATTGACTTTATACCGAGAGAGGAAAAGCAGCAATCCAAGCTCTTTTTGAATCGGATATTGGATAGGCTAAGCTAGGTGTAGCTCGCTTTCTCTACGGTTTTGCTGAACTTGTCAAGCCCTTTGGGGAATTTTTGAGAATGATAGATTATGGGAGAACACTTTCTAAGGCTGAAAGGGACGGCATGGGTTAAGCATCTGACTCTGGACGTTCGAGCTCAAGTTATTTAAGAAGGGTCTTCCCCTACTAATGAATTGGGAATCCTTTTTACAAATGTCCTCCTCAGAGCGCCCTGTAACCCTACCTTTTTTTTTCTGAATGGTACACTTTAAGACGTTAAGAATGGAAGAGGAGCAGTCGTCGATTGATTGAAAGTGGATTGGATTGACGGCATTCATCAGTTGATTGAAAATTTACTTTTATTTTCTGATTGAGCGAGGTCCCTTTTGGGCTAAAAAGTCCCTTGAGCCGTGGAATCCTTTTTGTCTTGATTTAGGGGGAATAGGCGCATTGATTAGGTTACGTGGTTCGCAGGAAGTTTCTTTTTTCTTTATTTTCTTCTTTTACCATTCATATTAAAGTCAGACGGAGAAGGCATATTTGACTAGGAAGCAAGCAAAGCGAGTCCCTCCATACCAGCTAGCAGTCTCGTTTAGGGAGTCCCCTTCTTTACTGAGTTGGGTTCCCCAGTGCCTATACGATTATTAAGGCAGGGTGCTACTGTACCAGTAGTGGAGTGGCTTGAATCAAATCGTTTGTCTAGAGAGTAGCCGATAACCAAAGCTGACTGTACTATAAACTCACTGTATAGGCAACTGGCCTTAGAGTAGTGTATCGAACTACAAGACAGGAGCGATCCATAATCATTGACGAAGAGGAAGGCTTAGAAAGGGATCAAACATATTGAGGAGAAGCTTTCACAAAGGCCATAATCTTTATCTACTTGATAGCTAATGGGAGTACGACTTTCTTCAAGGAAGTGTCCCCTATGATAAACTCTTAGTAAAGAGTCCTTGGATTCGCTTTTTTCCGTAAGCCTAGAAGCAAGGTGCAGTCAAGCCCTTTGAATCTCTTCCATTGAAGAAGACAGACTTCAAGACTGAAACCTGCCCCTTTCCCCTTTCTATAATAATAAGGGTTCCAAACCTATCTTACTAATAAGAAGAAAGGGGCTGCTAGTTGTAGCCCGCTAGCGCCCCTATAGAGTCAGGCTCTTCTTCTGCGAGACTCCATCCAAATCCGCCACTCGTTGGTTGGTGTTAAATTATTTTTATTGAGACTATGCCTTCAATTCCATTCTTCGTTTCCCTAGTCGCTGTATTCTTCCTCAACCCAACATGCATTTTATAGTGCCGTGCCGGGGCGATAGGCGCGCCGCAGTCACGCATTAGAGTAAGTTAGCCTTTCTTCGCTATGTAAATATAGGGCCGGAGAAAGTGCTAGACCCTAAAAAAAGAATGGATTAAGGTGATAGAATGTTATCAGGAGACGCTAGGCTTCGGAATTCAAAAAAGAAAAGGCTCTTTTTTTTTTCGTCAGCAAATTTCGCTCATCAAGTTCTTCTTTGATCTGCCACTCTTAGAACACCACAATATTCGTCCTTTTGGGGTTAATGCTCTCAATGGTGAATCGATCATTCGATATCCTTTGACTGATGAGAGGACAGAATGGAAGACAAGTAATGAAACCGGCGATGGCTACTGAATAACCTCCTTTGACTTTCTCAATAATAAAGTCTTTGACCTTTGTATTCGTTCGCCAAATCTTGTTCAGTTCCATCCAAGCTCGGTTTTGTCTGAATCTTCGTGGAAGAAGAAAAAACGGTTCACCAGCCACTACATTTGTGGATCCCACCAAATCATTAAACCTGGCGGCTGCTCGCTCTTTGATCAGTGATTCGCCGGCCACTAGATCGATGAAGAATCTCTCCAAAATTTTCTCTTTGATCAGTGATTCATCGGCTACTACATCCAGGGATCCCACCTTATTCTCAAACCTGGCGGCTCGGTTGATTGGCACTCCTGTAGGCTCATCTTGCATACAAATTCTGGGGGTCCCAGGTCCTGCATCCACCGAGAACATTTCTTCCCTTAAGCGTAAAACTTCAGATTGTAAGGCGTTTCCACTACATAAGAAAAAACTTGAATTAGATCTTGGAAATGATCGACTCAAATAGATGCTCATCATAAGCTTTTTTTTTTCCTCCTCTTCCTATTGATCAGAAGCATCCAGCAGCGTCACGCCAGTAGAAAGAGTTAAGCTACTAAGCTAAGCTGCTGTTGGGAAACTCGGTAGAAGCGATTTGCCGCTTCCGCCTCTCTAGGCTTCACAATAGCTCCCCCCATATAGAATGAAAAATGAGTCTTCTCCCCTCCACTATAAGAAATCCGAAAGGAATTTAAAATTCCGAAGGATTTTTTCTTTGAGCACGGGGCTCTGAGTCTTATGTTGACAAAGATCAGGATCCTGCTATGATCCTCGATCTCTTCCTGAATATTGATCAACGTTCTATCGATATTCAGGAATTGCCCACGCGACCCCTCATCCATTAGTGCATCAATTAAGTAAGAAATGTTGTATTCAGAACCTCATAAATCAAAGCCTTACTAGACTAGATAGGGGCAAAGAGGAGCTGTGAAATCTATTCTCTTTTTTTCCTTTTAGCTCCAAAAGCATCCCTGCCTTAAGAAACCTATGCAGTGCTTCGTCGTAGGCTCTAAGTGTGGCTGCTCTTTGAAGTTCCTCGTAGACAAACCTGACTACATCAGGGTCCTCCTCGTAGGACAAGTAATGGGCCAATAGGGCCTCCTCAGAAGGAGTGGCCGCATAAGCTGTTGTTATCCCCCATTTAAGGGATAACCAAAGGACTAGGAAATATGGTCCGAAGAATCTCGATAGTAGTTCCGTGAACAATCCTTTGCGGGGTTGGATTTTTTTGATAGTGGAAATGCCATAAAGCACGAACCAAGATCCGTGATACGAAAACCAAAATCAGAATGAGGAAGAAAAAGATATCGTGATGTAAGTCTATTATCTCATTCAGTTTGAAACTAGTGTCAAAGTTGGTAATTCTACTTTCTAAGAGAGTCGTTAGTTTCGCAGCTCTGGGAGAGAATTCCATGATTAAAAAATGTGGTAGAGTCAAGGGGCTTAAAAAAGACACTAATAAAGAGAAAACGAATTCCATGAATTAGGAGACCTAATCCCCAAACCCATCTCTCAGTAGCGAAAGCTACCTACCTCGTTTTGCTGAAACTCTGCCAGTATAGCACGGTGCTCTTTCTTAGTGTCTTTCTCTATATTCGCTGAACACTTCCAATACCTCACCACACCGATTTCACAGCTCGACTTTTTTTGCAAGTTTCGAGCCCCTTTCTTCTTATTAGTAAGATAGGGCGCTTGAGCGCTCCTGCGCGATACGGCTGAAAAGCCTTATCTTGCTTGCTCTTCTTTTTAAAGAAATTGCTTGAGTGAAAATCTGACCTTTAGCAACGGCAGGAGTCTTTCTTAGTGCAATACCTTCAACAGCCCTTAAAGCGTGTGAGCGGCCCTAGCCTAGCTACTAAAGTTGCAAGATTGAAAGGTCCGAAGGACTAAGCTTCACCCAGTACGCAACTCGATTTTGCGCCCGAACGACCCTAGCGTACGGAAAAGAAAGAAGGTCATTAGTCCTTGTAGTCAGAAAGAAGAAAGGAAAACAAGCTCTTTCACCCCTGACTATAAAGCTTCTTGCGAGGAAGCCCTCCATTACACTAGCCTTAAGCTAATGGCGGACATAAGGAAGCATTAGTCCAGGCCTAGAAAGAAGAGAAGGATTAGTAAGAACAGAAAAGTAGTAAAGCCAAGGTGTTCTCCTGTCATCAATCTTATTAGTCGTTGTCTCCACTAGCTGTAGGGCGAAGCAAGGCATTCAGCTAAGAGCAGCCAGCAGCAACTAGAGCATCTCGTCTGAAGGCGGAAGCTTTCAGAGATAAGGGAGGAATGTTATTAGCTGTTTGTTGTTCTTCTTAGTGCCTTAGCTGGTGTTCCCCTTTAGGAGGAAGTGAGAAAGCTTCAAAAGGCTAGTCCAAAAGGGCTAGCTAAGACAAGGCAGTTACGCTGAAGGCAAGGAAGGCTAGTCCGGCAACTGCTGGCTGTCGACGAGGAGGAGTCAACTAGCGATGCCAGCTTCTGAAAGATTATGATTTGAATAAAGATTTCCTTCCAAGGCCAGTTCTTCAAGTTCTGGAGTTCCATTGCATTAATGAATCTGGCTGGAAAGACCTACTACACCTACTACCCTTTATCAAACCTTCCCCTTTTCATAATAAGGTCAGCTTGGGTTCCAAACCTTTTGATATGCGGTCTCGCTATTCTTTGTTTGCATTCAAAGGTCTTGTGCCTGCGCTATCGAGTCACGTTCCTAACTTCCAAAGAATGAATCAATGAATATGGTAGAGGAGCGAAAGTGGCCGGCGGCGGTGTAGAGCTATAAGGAGCGAAGCTCGCACACACCGGCTGATGGAGGGCGGGATCACATTCACTTGCTTGCCGCCCGGCTCCACAGTGACAAAGTTGAAAGTAGACCCGCCCCCATAACCACATGGGAGGGTAACAAGATTCAATTGGATGGTCACGCTTCTTTGAGAACGATTTTTCCCTCAATTTGAAAGCTGGTTCCGTGAGTCCAAAGACGCCAAAGGCAAGCCCAAAAGCGGATTTTCCTCTTCCTCACATCGATGTTTTGGTGGACAACACCGCTGGACATGGGATGCTGTCCTTTATGGATGCTTTCTCTTGATATAACCAGATTAAGATGGCCGAGGAAGACAGAGAGAACGGCGTTTATCACCATATCAGATAGAAGGGCACGTTCTGTTACAAGGTGATGCCGTTTGGTCTAAAAAATGCCGGGGCGACGTACCAGCGAGCCATGACTGCGCTCTTTCATGATATGATTCACAAGGAAATGGAGGTCTATGTCGATGACATGATCGACAAGTCTTGAGCTGAAGAAGACCGTGAATTTGAAGAAAGTGTTTGACAGATTGCGGAAATACAGTCTTCGTCTTCATCCGCAAAAGCATATAAAGCCGGGAGGAGGTTTGGTGCTTCGTCAGGTAAGCTACTCGGGTTCATTGTCAGCAGAAGATAAATTGAAGTCGACAAAAGCCAAAGCAATTATCGACATGCCGGTACCAAAGACAGAGAAAGAAATCCGGGTTGGGGCAGGCTACAATACATCAGCAGGTTCATTGCCCAGCTCACACCCATCTGTGAGCCGATCTTTAAACTGCTCAGAAAGAAGACCCCGCCTTTTTCAGAAAAGATAGACACAAGGAATGAGGATTGCCAAAAGGCGTTTGACAAAGTGAATAAATATCTATTCAATCCTCCCATCCTGGTACCGCCAACGCCTGGTCGACCTCTCCTGATGTATCCGTCATTAATGAAAGCATCCATGAGTTCTGTCCTTGGTCAGCACGATGAAAGGGGTAGGAAATAAAGAGCCATTTACTATCTCAGCAATAAGTTCACTGATTATGAGACAGACAAGGTAGACGGTTCTAGAAAAAAGCTGTTGTGCTCTTACATGGGCCTCGCAACGCCTACACCACTACATGTTGAACTATACGACCATGCTGATTGCAAGGATGGACCCGCTTCTCTCTTTGAAAAGCTAGCCTTCACGGGCCGTACAGCAAGGTGGCAGATGTGACTCTCAGAGTTTGATATTGTGTACGTCACCCAGAAGCCCTAAATGAGTAAAGCAAGGGGCAGGCAATAGCAGACCACCTACGGATCATCCCGTGCTTGACTATGAGCTTTCTTTTATTAGTAAGGCGAGTGGAGCAAAGGACGAAGCTATTCTATTTGTGGTAGGAGAAGAAGAAGACGAAACTCCTCATGATTGGAAAATTTTCTTTGACGGTGCAGTAAATCAGAACAGAAATGGAGTTGGAGCAGCCCCTTTCTACATGCTATCTTAAAGCTCGCCAAAAGGAGCCCATATTCCCATAGCTGTCAAGTTG
>QANY01009274.1:22200-64700 GCA_003255025.1 Datisca glomerata | reverse complement strand
GTTGACCTTTCTATCCCCACAGATTACGAACTACATGGATAGTCTCTTAATGGTCCACCGATCTCTCAGCCTAGCGTCGGGAGTGGTTTCTCTCGTACCTATGGGTATAGACTCAAGCGACAGATTCAAGCAAATGAGTTCAGAGGGATCAGTTGAACGTCTATAGATCGTGATCTGAATATGAAGTGGATTCCACGGACAGCTGCTTCTATAAACACAAGAAAAGGTCTTGTGGACTTACAAAACGGATTGAGAACTTGCCAGTACACGCTTCGCCTGCTCAATGAGGTACCTCTTCTCATTGAGGTACCTCATTGAGGATGAGGGGAATCGTGGTGCCACCCAGAGGTGATAGGGGGGACAAATGTGCGGTCTATGTGCCTAAAGATGGAGGAAAGGCCTTTACCACTGCCTTCCGAATGAGCCATTCACCACAGAGCTTGGGAAACTTCAAAAAGGGCTGGCAAGGAGCTAGCAAGCTCAACATCCGGCTGCAGAAAGACACATCAGTTTGATAAAGCTCAAACTCTGCAAGGATGCGGGTGTCTGGACCAACAAGTAATAGAGCTACGTACTATTCATACAATCATATAGCTCGAGAAAGTTAGTTTTTTTTACGTATCCAAGTCGTACCTGCCAATCAAACTGGCCCCCTTGAAGAGCTTCTCAGTCTGCTTATGTTTTTGGCTATTTCATAATGAATGAATTTTGCAGTTTACTCCTTGAAGACTCTGTGTGCCTCCAGGGTCAGTCTGCTGTCCCAGTTGGCCCCGACTGCGATGATCTTCGACGCCTACTTCGTGTCGAGGTTCAGTCGCACCATCTCCTGTTCTTGGTAATGCCATCTGTCCTTTTACGCCTCATACGCCAGCTCCAAGAATTGCTTGTCTAAAGACTAGATGCTGGTCATGCTGGGGCACGCCTGAAAGTGCTCCTACCCAGGTCCATCGTCGTCAACTATCGATGACCTGCCTGAAGTCTGCTTCCAGCGCTAAAAAGTCTTTACTTAGTCTTTCTCGTACACCTGTAGAGCTGCTCATCAAGAAAGGTCTCCCCAGAATCCGAATCTCTGAAAAGGTAAATTTATAGGGAAAACTTCTTTCATATCTATGGCGCCGTAAGCTCTCCCTTGTCACACACGTACGTTGACTTTGGCTCGGCCGGGGATTCAATGGATTCCATAAGAACAGAACCTAAGTGGTGAGTTTCTAAACTTTACTTCTATATGTAATAGCGCGCAGCTTGGCTTATAAGCGAGGGTAGGAGGATGGACGGTACAGACATCTATGTCTTTTATTGTATGTATGCTCACAAAGCGCAATAATTTCTCAAAGAGGCTCCTATCCAAAATGAAATGTTGCCGCGCAAGAGGAAGTAGCTTAACCTCTTTCCTTTCTGTGTTTACAACATGGAACGTCTTGTTTTTTGGATCACAAAGCAATAGGGTGAAGAGGAGCCGGCCGTCATCTGTCATTTTTTTTATTGCCCGGGCAACCTTTTTGATCATTGGATAGGTAGTGGGAGCCAATCCTTCAAACGATCGAAGTGACGCGCGGTGAAATCATAGCTTTTTCTTAAGGAAGCGACTCCCTTTCTCTTACTTGTTCTGAAACCGGACTTCTGACATCCACTTCTCAATCTTTGTATATATAGCAAGCAAGAGCACTAGCAGCAACATAACTCCTGATCCAGCAAGAACACGTATGCACTCACGAGCAAGAAGACGGATGCGACAAGGCTAGCGCTCAAGGTTGTCTTTTGTTGCGCGTTAGCGCTTCTGTTTTGAAGCTGGGTTTTTGAAAAGTCAAACGAAAGATAAGCGAAGAGCAGTGGCTCAGTTGTCTAGCTCACTGACTGAGAGATAGACCAAATGTATCAACGCTCAATAGAAAGAAAGCTCTTTTCTTGCTTTGATGCTAGTGGTTGGATGGATGACCAGGGTATATAGAATTTTGTACGGCTTGCTCAGCATGGTTCTGACCAGCTTGTTTGGATACAACAGGATCCATAGGGCTAAAACCTCACTCGAGAAGGGCTCTAGAGTAGTGAATTAGCCGCATGGAGAATGGGTGGTGGGAGGGCCTATATATGGGTAGGTTCCTCTTTGTCTATGGATCGCGAGAACTGGAATCATCGCATGCTTCGTTGTTCAGAGCATTCTTGTAAGCTAGAAAGCGTAATGTTTCACTGAGGATGGGTATTTTCTTAAGAGCGATCTGTCGGCCATAGGAAGAAGGGAAGATTAAGATCTTGGCCTAATTGTCAAACCATCTATACTCTATCCATTTCCCGCCCACCTTCCTAAAGAGGACTATCCCTTTCACTTCACCTGATGCGGACTCGTATGCTTCGTAGTAACAAACTTCCTTTATCACTGGCAAACTCTCCTCTGTATGCTTGGGGTGGGGGAATGCCATAAGCGGATTTCTCCTTTCTTGTATGGAAAAACAGTTTGAAAGGGTCGAAATAGCCTATCTTTGACCTGCTACCTCATATGAGATGGAATCAATCGGGTCAGAAAGAGTTGGAGCAGAAGGGGATCAGAACATTCATTTCTTGGCATACTTAGTATATGCGTCTATGCAAATTTAGCTTTCTTCCTCGTCTGAGGAATGGTCCAAGCCGATCCGTTGTTGGCTCATAAAGTGAGCTAGTTTGAAAGTTAGCGCACCATTGAGGTCAGTTTAGGCACACAGGCAGCCCGTTGCAAGGAAGGAAAGAGCAAGAGCTAGGGCTAAGTGCTCGAGTTACGGTTGTGGACTCGGAATTGTCAGCCGAATAAGCATTCCTGTAACCTGAAAGGGCAGACCATAAGCCATATGAAAAGAGAAACCAAAGAAATCCTTAAGCATTCTAAGAAGGAAACCATTGACGGAAGAAGAATAGCTATGAATCTTTCCCTCCCCATTTGCGGAATTCCTATTGCCAACCATAAGGAACACTAGCACTACCAGTGACTGGCTAAAAAACAGATAGAAAACTCTTTCCTACTCCAGGCAAGTAGTTCGGTACGGATACGGACTATAACTCCAGCCTACTGCTCCTTACAGAGTAAGGATTCAGGGATTTCAAAGACACTAATGGACTTAGCTTGCTCGTGTAACAACTTCATATCGTCTTGCTACCTTGACTTCAGACTTTGAGTATAGACCTTTGTCCTATTCTTTTCTCGTAAACTTGGCTATTGCCA
The DNA here is from genome assembly GCA_003255025.1 of Datisca glomerata. Classification (NCBI taxonomy): domain Eukaryota; kingdom Viridiplantae; phylum Streptophyta; class Magnoliopsida; order Cucurbitales; family Datiscaceae; genus Datisca; species Datisca glomerata. The sequence goes on along the minus strand of QANY01009274.1, from coordinate 61,510 downwards.
CTCCTCCTTCGGGTAGTCAAATATGAAGTGATATTAATTCCTCCTTATGGTATCGTATTCTCCCATTCACGTCGTCGAGAGAGATTTGAGATTCCGTAAGTAACTCAAGGAGTGCTTTCTAAGAGAAGAAGAAAATGAAATACAAACAACCGTGCTGGTCGTAATAGATCGACTTTCATGCTAGTTCTTGCTCCAGCATGAAAGTTCCATTTCAGGGAAGGACGACATGGGTTTAATTTGGTCTTTTTAGTAGGAAGTGGCTATAGCCTATCTAAACAAACTTAACAAAGAAGGGCGCTAGCGCCCGCCCAGGTTAAGGGTCTCCCCGATATCTTTTATAGAAGAGGAAGCAAGGTTTTGGCTCGCAATAAAGCTAGGGCCCTGATCGAGCAACTAGTAGTCCTATCTATCTACCTCTCCAGACACAATATCTTGAGTACCTATGATGGTGACCACATCTGCTGGCATGTGATGTTTGGACATAGAATCGAGTCCTTGTGAATGGGCAGAGCTAGGCGCTCTTATTTTACGACGGTAGGGACGATTGCTTCCATTACTGACCAGAAAGACACCAAATTCTCCTTTAGGTGCTTCAACTGCGGTATAGGTGGAAGAAGCTGGTACGGAAAAACCTTCTGTATAAAGTTCGAAATGGTGAATTGAGGTAGAGTAGACCGATGATGATCCTGTAGTCATTTGGCCAGCTATTGAAAGAAAAAGCTTGCATCTGCTCCCCCTATTATAATATGACCGGTCCCATCTCTCTCCAAACCTAACGTGGTAGTTTCCCATCATAGGGCTTTCTATCTATAGATTGAGCCATTACCAAGGAGCGTCTTCGTTCAGAACTCAGTTGACTGCTTCTATAGATAAGGCGGAGCGTCCTTGGCTCAGCATTATATCACATAGGACTTCAGCGCTACTACAGCGCTTCGCTAACTCGAAGCGCCTCGCTATGAGAATGATGCTTCGCTAACGCTCGGCTAAGTCTTGAACCTTCGCGCTGACCGTTCGCTTTCTCAGTAGCAAAAGCGCTTCTCTTTGCCCCTTAAGTAGAAAGACAAGAAAGAGATTTTGTGTTTTATTGCTCCCGCTTCCTCACATCTGCGCTCGTCAAGCCAACTTTGCTTTTTGGTAGTTGAAACAGCGGTTGAAGCGGACATTTCGAAATGACAGCATCGAAGATATATTTATATATATACACGGTCACAGTTATCCTGGACTGCGTTCCGGAAAAAGTGGCCTACTTGAAAGAAAGGGCGGGCACTCTCATGTTTCAACCCCACTATACTGACTATTCATAGTTGTGGGGCACTGTATACTTACAACCTCTACGATAAGCAAGTGAATGGGGCTGGTGCGTGGCGAACGGAACGGTTCATCAAGCCATTTCTCGCCTCAACCCCCTAAATAAATAGGAAGAGGGGTACTTTACAAATAGGGGGTAATTGCTTCGCACCTGACTGTGATAGCCCTCTCGATACCTTATTGGAGCTTTGTAACTAGTGGCCGTTTTCCCGTCGCTAGAGCGTTTTCCCAGTGCGCGAAGCCCCAACGAGGAAGATCTTAGTGCTTTCTCATTGGGTCAAGAATGCTAATCCCTCTTTTTGTGCTACTCCTACTCCTAAAGCGGGAAGAAGATAAGAAAACGCGAAGCGTTCTCTTGGTTTTCCAACCTCTTGCTTCTAAAGGCTGCCCTCTCTCGGCTGGATGTTGGTCCAGCCTACTACGAGGATCCCGTATCCAGCAACCCAACCTAAAAAAGGGCATAAAAAAGCCTTGTCTAGGTTGGAGCTATGAAGCTGACCTTCTTATTAGGAAAAGGGGAAAGGGTTTTTTCAGCTGGTGCGCAGGAGCGCACTTCCATTTTCCCTTTACTAGTAGGGGGTCCTGTGGTTCTTATGCCGCCGCGTTTCCCGGTCCTTTTCTTTTAGTGCTTCGACCCGAAGCGAGAGCTTCTAGCTAGTTCAGTGGATAAGATGGCTGCGCTCCAGCTCACTCAAGAATGGGACGGCAGTGGTCCGCCGGCAAGCTCGTTCTGATCTTGGACGCAGTACATTGGAATCCTGAAGCACCACCACGAACGCTACCGCGCATTCGCCTGCGGTGCGGTAAGGCACCACCCTGTTGTGCCAGCAGCCAACTCCGGCGTGTCAGATTAGTTATCCTCATCAAGCCACTTACTTAATGTCTAGCTTCCCAACTGGTAGACGATTCTTTTTCCCCCAGATCAATGAAGAAGGGAGAAGTCAGTTGATTCTTCCGAAGAACCGAAAGCGAAGCCCTATGCCGGGGCTGGGGGACGGGAAAAGAAATGGCTCCGAAGAAAGAAATGAAAGTTCCCAATGCTTCTCCACGCCCAACGAGATGCGTCAACCTCGGGATGCTTTACTCCTAACCCCATAAGGTTCCGAGACGGAGCTTAACCTGAGTCTCGATTAAGAACGGCGATGATCTACGTTTCACACGGCACACGATTCCATGGATAGTTTCATTCGACATCGTGATGGAGGACATAGCTTATGATCATCGGCTTTGATCATGCCACTAGGCATTTGATTAGGACATTGCACAATGATTCGAACACTTTGTCGCATCTCTTCGATACGGATACAGTAACGATCATAGCGATCTCCTCTGGTACCTACTGGTACGTCAGGATCCAATTGGTCATGAACATCGTAAGGTGCTGCTCTTCGCAAATCCCAGCATACCCCTGGTTGGGATGGGTAGGCCCACCACTTCACTTTCACTTAGGCCCGGGCCAAGTCAGTGGGGGGACCCTGTCGGGCTCCTTCCCCCCCCAAAAAAAAAACAAACTGTACGTGAGAGTTTCCCTTCATACGGCTTGAATCATTCTCAGATGCCCTGAGAGGCATCCTTTCCTTGTTTGTTGGGTTGGTTCACGCATGCGCAAACGAGCACCGGCTGCAACAGCAGGGAACTATGACCAATAGAGTCAGACACTTAGCTACATTCGCACGCAAAAGGAATGTGGTTCTGGTTGAGACTTTCTTTCCTTTATTAGTAAAGAAAGGGGGGCGGGACGTTCGCGGAGTCCGTGCCTTACGTACCACCACAGGACTGGTCATTCTTGGGCGGATCCCGCTCCTAAACATAAGGGATAGGGGGAAGGTGGCCGGGTCTATCATATCAAAAGGGTTGTAGAAAGAGAACCCGGCCACCTATTTCATTCGACGTTCCGGGGCAGGGGCCCGCCCGATTCGTCCTACTTTTGGATAACAAGAAGTTGAGCTTATCTGCTTTGATCAAGGAAAAAGCCAAGTCAGCCACCAACTCGGTGCAGGTCACGTGACCTACAGCTCGGCCTTCGCTTTTTGAGGCTTCCTCCACCCACATCTCTATGTGCCTGCAGCACTTCCATATGGAGAAAGATAGGCTTACCATGTTCCATCAATAGCACCTAACCTATGCCAATTTTGGCGGACCGTGCTCCACCCCGGTGAACTTATGCGGTTCCGACGTGCCTAGAAGCCAGAGGCGGATCCGTTCACGGTCCGTAGGACCAAGACCATTCGAAGGTGGGTGGCCCGCCCCGCCTAGAACAGTCATCTTTGACTGGGCTTACACACATTCGCTCACTTACGCTGTCCCCCCTCAGCTTACCCTAGCCCCGGGCCTTTTGCTCTTCTAACGTAAGCTCCAAGGCTTCACACAAAGTCTTCGCTAACATAATATGCATGCTTAAGTAGGGTCAGGCAGAACCGTTGTTGCCTGATGGGAACTTCCCCTATATTGCTATCAATGTCTTCATGTCGCACGACCTCTTAACATTACACCACTGAATCCCCAATCCTTTGCTTGCTGTGTAGTGACAGTACCAATATCCACTAATCGTTGTTTCCAGATACGGTTGCCGGTTGAAATCTCTTCTAATTCGTCGATACGAGAAGAAAATTGTTGTGTGAAGGAATCAATATCTCGACATAAGCCAAGAGGCAGATCTTGTGCCACTCCACCTGGTCGTATGAAACTAGCATGCATCCGGGCTCCCGAGACTCTTTCATAGAATTCCAACAATTTCTCCCGCTCCTCAGAAGCCCATAGGGACGGAGTTGATGCTCCCACATCCATAGCATCAGTAGTTAAAGCAAGTGAATGATTTGAAATTCGAGTGATTTCATGGAATAACACTCGTATATATTGAGCTCGTAATGGTACCTCGCAATTCAAAAGTCTCTCTACAACTGAAGAATGAGCGTGTTCTTGGGCCATCGTAGAAACATAGATAGGGTCGACGACGGAATGAACAACGAAACTTGACGACAGCTTTTTCATAAACGTTCACTTGCATCACATACACAAGTGCTCTCTGAACCGTGCAATAAGGTCACCCATAACACGGCTCTCCCACTTAAGTGACCTTAGCCCCAGGCCATGCTATTCAATGATATTGGAAAAATGGCAGCGTAACGTAACAACTAGTATTGAAAGCTGGTCGCCTTTTGAGGGAGGGAAAGCGTTTCAATAGGAGCCCTACTTCCCCCTTTGCGACCTCATCACTTCAATTCAAGCGCAAAGTTCTTTCTTTCTTAGCCGCCGGGAGCGCACCTTTGGTACTTTGCTTATAGCTTTTTTAGGTTATGCAATAGCAGGGGGGCTTAGCTCTGGATCCCCCCTGCTTGCAGAAATGAATGGATTAGAAGGAGGCTGGGTTCTCTTTCTGGGCCGGGCGGGAGGTGAAGGCCATAAGAGAAGCCCTCCCGGTAAGGAAGAGAAGAAAAAGGTGTTGTCATCCATCTCGACCAGTTTCCCGAGGCGTTGGAAATCCAGATCGGCTCAGAGAATCACTGGCGCTATTTAGCCCTTCGTTTCGCCAACAAAGAAGTCATCTTTGACGATTTCCCATTCCTTCCCTGCCAAGCCGCCTCTCTTCGCCATTCGAAGTACTACCTCTGCCTTCCCTTTCTATAACCCGGGCGCCCTCCTTTTCCAATCAAAAAGAAAAAATAAATACCAATAAAAGCCCTATCTAAGTAAAGCTTCGTCTGTGATTTTTCCGGCTGGCCCCAGGGGAGTTTACTCGACCCATTCCCCAGTCTCCCGCACTGCTCAAGTAAGTGTGCGACTCCGTATGAGTACCTCCTTCCCTTCTGCCCACTCTCCATTAACACGGTTCTCAAAGCAGAGGAGGAAGGGTGGGCAGCAGGTACCACGAGCCCTCTGTCCCACACATCTATCCAGAAGCAAGTGTAGTTCACCGGTTCCACCGAATGCTCCTCTCTCTCAGCAAAGATCGTGTGAGTGTGCAGTTATGCTTCGGATGCTTCGCCATAGAATAGATCGACCCAGTTCCCGTTCTTTTCCGGTGCACTCGCTTTATATCTCCGACACACAAGGAAGGACGCGGTGGGAAGAAAGCAACCCTAGCCTCTGTCCGGCCGATCATTCCGCTGGCATCTTGCATTCACGCCTCCGTTTCACTGCCGCTCGGGGATGTAGTTGTAGATACGTTAGTCTTAGTGGGTCGTTGGCTCCACCTGTGATCTCCTTCTACGACATGCTGTTGTCGTCGCCATATTCCATATGTCACTTAGTCATCTCTGCCTCGCTGTGGGTCAGCACCTCCGAAAGAAACGGAGGACTTCATTCAGTGACTCCGCGATCGCCCTCTGAACGATCAGAATAAGGTAAAGCTTGAAGATAAGTTTTGTACTCTATTAATTTCTCAGTCCCTCTAGTCGGGTGGGCGCCGGCCGGTCTTTCGACCAGATCCCCCTAAAAACCGTACGTGCGGGTCTCCCCGCATGCGGCTCACGCCATTTGAGGTGGCCTAGCCCAACAGTCATTCACAAAGAAATCCTGTAGTTAAATTGAGACTGCTCGACCTCGGAAGCTAATTCGCGTGTAGGCAGCGCTGTCTGTCGTACCGTTGACTCTATATCTATTCATTGAATTTACTTTCTTAGATTTTTTATATAAGCTCGCTCCCTCTTTTTCCAAGAATTTATGCACTTCCCTTGACTTCATAGGGCCTTCTCTAATAGGGGAAAATCCTTCCATTTCTGTCAAATGACCCGGCCTCCCCTGGCTCTTCCACCGTCCGGGCTCCCTTTCCCGCCTATGCTATGCTCCCCCGACGCAGGCCTACCATGCTTCGCGCCTGCGATGTTTTCGCCAGACGGTCTTTGCCAGTAGTGCCATCCTCCCCGCTGGCTGTATGGGCGGGTTGCCCCTCGCTGCTGCGTTCTGTTAGGCTATGGATTACAGGAACAAATGTAGTTGAATGAGACAGTAGGCGGGTTACACGTTCCACTGTGCCGAGATGTGAGGTGTAGGTGGTGATGATCACCTCGGGGTATGCGCTAGCGCCCTTGACAGGCACTCCAGGACCCACCAACGCTCATGAAAACCCGGGTCGGTCGGTCCTCCATTCATCCGACCGGAGGTGTGGATAACGAGGCCACCTTCACAACCTTCTCCCTTCTGTCCCTATCTTGTAGAAAGGTAGGGCGGTTTGCTTGACTTGCTCAACCGCCCCTTAGCCCGGTGCTCATGACGCGCTAGGAACCTCCACCGTGTCGGGGGACCAAGCAGGGCATAGCTAGCGGCATAGTAGCCGACTCGGCGTCAGCGGCTTCGTGCCGCACTGGAGTAATCCAATATGTGGTTCCGCAGGTTTTACCACTTCTCCGTTCATTTCTAATACTGATTGTGAAACACCATGAGCAGCAGGATGTTGAGGTCCGGAATTCGAAGTGAAATTTTTTATTTGCCTCTGACGTCTCGTCATGGGAAAGAAAGGAAGAAATAAGAAAGAGATTCTTCCCTGAGAGCTTGTCCAGTACTACCAGTACCAGAAATGCATCTCCTTCGTCCGCGCGAGATAGCTCTACTTGGCGTGGCGCTGGCGTGCAAGTGAAGCGTTATTGGCAGCAATAAATAGCTCACTGAGCGATGATTGATGAAGCCCCTACTTCTGAAAGCTGAAGGAAGGCAGTGCCCCAGAGAAAAAAAAGGATCATGGCGCCCCAGAACCGTGACATCCAGCAGCAGCATCTCCTTGCATGCGAGAGACTTATATGCCAGCCGTTATTCTTGGCTTTGTTATGAAAGAAAGCGGCAGACTCCCTAATGAGGGATTTTAGGAGATTTGGGTTCTCCTTTATCTCCTCCACCCAGCCGCGGAGGGTTTCAGTATCCATCTCCGTAGATATTTCCAGATCGCGAGACATAATGTTCTCTGCGACACTTGAATATCTTTCTGCCATTTCTGGAAAGTTCACAGATAGCCGCCCTTCCCCCTTCTCACAATGTTCCCGAACTTGCTAAAGAATCAAAGTGTGAATGGCACTTCGAAGTTCCTCACCTTGGGGGTTGGCGTGGGGAACTTCCACCGGTTCTGGAGCCAGCGGGTTATGAATGACCTCCCTCTCACGGTTAAAAAAATGGTTAACCATCTCGAAAAAATACATCCGTATCGTCTATCCGAAAACGTGTCTCAACTACAGCCAACTCCCCAGTTTCCCTATCGAAAAACCAACCCTACTAAATGGATTCTAGAAATGCTAACCAAGTGACACACTGGGGCCATGGGTCATGAAAGAGGTTGACCCCCATCCCCCTTCACTATGTATGGCCAATGAACTCCTCGCTTTAGTCCGTTCTTTTTCTTCTTTTGGCTCGGGTCGATAGTAACCGTGGTAGTAATGTCCTGGAGCCCGTCTACCGACCCGAGGCGCCGATCGGGAAAGTCATAAAGGGACGTTAAACGTCATTCTAGAAGGGCGTTACCACAACAAAAGAAAAGCATTTTTTCTTTATTCTCAAGCACTGCAACGATTGAGTCTGGTTATAGGTACTCACCATTCTTAACCTTGCCAAAATAAACCATCATGGCCCAATCATGTATAGGCCGTACCAAGGCCTGATACAAGGGTGAGCCAATAGGGAAGAACCTTTTCTTCCCTGCTTCCTCGACCTTCATTCCCATCCTGCCAAGCTGAGACTGCCAGCGCATTGTATCTAACCACACTGCGGCAAATCGATACAAGTAGCTAAACAGCTTGCTATACCATACAAAGGAATTTCCGGCCGAACGGTTAGGCAAGACTACGACGCCTGGGTAAAGATCCCGTTTACCAAACAAAACGTTGAGAGTTTCACTTAACCATTCCCCTCCTACAGCCAAAGTGATAGCGGCTGTAGCATCCACCGGTAATGTGTGGAATAGGTAAGCTTTCTATGTGGATAGAACGTATCAACATTGCATCTTTTAAAGAAAATATCTATGAAGAATCTTGATTGTGTTGGGTCCTGAGGACAAGGATGGCCGAAGATCAAAACCTAAATGTGCCAGGGGTTGATCATCGAAGCCAGGGAAATAACGATGAAGGAATTTGAGCGCTGATGTAGCTAACAGCCACCTTCATAGTCGATTCATTAGGGTTGTCACCTTCTACCCAACTAGTGGAAGTATCCACCGTTTTCTTTGTCTGTTAAACCTCACAGCTAAATAAAACTGCAATCGTAGTTTATCAACCACTCACAAGACCACCGAGATCTTCGACTTCGCTCCCAAAGGTAATCCACCCGGCCCTTCCCCAACCTATACAAGGGGAGCGAAAGATAACGAAAGGGAGACAAACAAAGTCCTAACTAAATCATAACACAAGCTAACCATTCCATCTATCATATCAGTCGAGTTGATCCGATTCGTTCTTATCTATAGATAACGCGAGAGAGAACTAATGACTTCGCGGATGGAGAGGGATTCGAACCCCCGGTATTCCTATCAATACTTCGGTTTTCAAGACCGACTCTTTCAACCGCTCAGACATCCATCCCCTTCGCGCTTCACTCGCCCTATCTATCCGCGCGCTGGTAGGTAGGGGCTTATCTATGTGATTCGCTACGCTTGCTTGCGCCGATCGGCGGACTCTATTGCCTGCTGGTGAGTGAAACTTTTCCGGTAGTACGAATCGCTACGCTTCGCTTCTTTCTATATGATAATATGCACCTTGGTTGCTGCGCTCCCTGCGGGTAATAATAATAGCTACAAGAGAGTGAAGAACGAATGATCCTCCAAACAAAAAGAGTGATTGAGTCCGACTCAAGCGAGTGAGTGAAAAGCGTGGCAAGAGAGCGAGTTCGACTCGCGAACGATCAGCAAGTGAGGGACCGATCCTTTTTTTTGCGCCAGTACTGTTGCGAGACTGCTACTTGGTGGCTCACGAGCAACATATAGACTAAGGTTGCCCATCACTCCCCCGCTCTTTTTTGAAGGCCCTTTCTATTCTCTTTCTAGTATGGTTCCCCTATAAGAACACTGAACGCCCAGCTTCGCAGAGCAACTCTCTCCCCAGCCCACAGCATAGTGTGGAATCTAGATCGTTTCATCGAGCACCATTTCTTTTAGATAGAAAGGTGTTCTGACTCTATTGGATCAAGTCATAACCTACGCCTTCTACTAGTATACTACTATGGAAAGACTAAGCTCTATTTCAGAGATGGGACTCTCTTACTGTGATTAGCCCCTACTATTAAGAAAAGAAGCAGTTCCCGAGCCAGGTTCCCTGGATCCACGTGTTCCTAGTCGGGCCTAAATGGATGAATGAAGAAGGGGGCGGGCAACACTATAAAGAAAGAAGCCCGGCCACACACACCTCTTTTTAACCGACTAAAGCCGGATCCACTACACGGCTAGAAGAAGAGAAAGATTGAGAAAGAAACCTAAACCTACTCTACTTTGATTCAAAAGGTTTGGAACCCTATCTTACTAATAAGAAGAAAGAGGGGGATGCGATCAATGAATGGATCAAAGAAGGAGGCTCTATTTATGTCATCCTATATAAGGGAAGAAGCCCGCCCGAGTAGACTGAAAGAGCTCTTGCTCTGCCTATCCTCCTACTTCTTATTCTGGGGGTCATAAATACATATGAACCGCCTACTCTTTCACTTTAAGCCCTACCATTCTATTTAAGAAAATGAAAGCTGCTTGCCCTCACTAATAAAAAAAAGCAATCCATCCCCTTCTGTTACCTACTTTTACTCATATCTTCGCTATACCTCAATACAAGACAAGCACAGGAAAGGATATTCAATCAAAACCGGGCTGGCTCTCGCCCTATCTAAGCAGGTTTCTCCTCTCCTCTACGGAAGTCATCTTTTAGTCTATTTTAGTTCCTGTGTCTATCGCTATCGCCCTATTCTCTACTCTCTCAATTGCCTATTCTTTATAGATGAGGGGGAGTACCTTAGCAGTAGCTTCCAACACTTAAGATTGACCTCCTCAAGTGCCAGATATGGATGTTTTATGAATTTCATACGGGACTACTTACTTACCTAAAGTGAACTTCTTACTTACCAAAGAAGTTTGCTGAAGGAACTGACCTAAGCATAGCTCTCTCTCTCAAATACAAATGCCAAGAAAGAGATTCCTTGGATAAGTGGAAAATTCCTTTCATTTATCTTTTAAGGCCTTTGTCCTACTTATAGTATCAGTCCTCCAGCCTATCAAAATTCGTGTTTTTATTAACCAACAACGCATGCACTTTGTTGACACTAAAAATAAGGTTCTTCAATCAACTAGTGCAACTGAAGGCGCACCTACTCTTACTAGAAGTCTAGTCTCTCTCAGGTCCAGTTTCGATCTCGAACTTACTTACTTTACTTAATAGGCCGGAAGAGAGAGATATTAAGAAAAGCCAATTTCCTGTCCTGTCTTAAGAACCAGACTAAAAGAGATCTCACTTTCGACGATTGAACTTCACTTTTATATTAAGATTTGAACTGGATTTGAACGTCTTTTGATCCTTCTTAGAGCCGGCTTTCACTCCACTTTCACTTTCATATCAGGAACGTCGACTTGCACTTGCAATAGCTAATATAACTTTCTGGAATCCTTGCTTCTGGCTTATATTCACATAGGCCGTTCATAAGAATAAGACGTTCAACTCCCTAAAACACGTATAATTGAGAGACTCAGAATATCAGTGCCTTGGGTAAATGCCTACCTTCGGGAGAATCTTACCGAACGAATTTCAAACCTGTCCTCTTCGCTTCCCAAGATATTTAGGGAAAAGGCCTTGTCGGCCACCGCTTGCTGACGACGGAACGCATCGTCAATTCAATTAAAAGGTCCTCGCATTAACTTAGTTGGAAAGTTAGGTGTTCGGCATGTCCCTTGCTTGCGAACTTCTTTAGTAGGGCGGTTTGGAGATCCCTTTCCTCATGTTTACCGTTGTCCCCAGACTTCACTCTTTCAACACTTTTATACTTTCTAAATAGTCAGGCGTGTCCCTGTCTCCAACAAGTGTGTGATCCACCGATTCACTGAGTGACTCTTTCTTCTCTCTGGAGTCCCTATCTCTTAAAGCCCTATCTTCCTTCCCCCTGTTTGCCGAGTGAAGAAAGCCTTATATGGTCTCAAACAAATGACTGAGGGGTTGATACTGGGTCAACTATGGCAGTGACTGAGGGGGACTTGTTCTGTGATAAACAAATGACTCCAAACAAGAACCTCAGGGCAGTCAATCCTAAGAAAAGAGGTGAACCTGAGAAGAGCAGTAAGAGTAAGCGTTCAGGTGCTGGTGCTATGACCTTAAAGGTGGAAGATCCTCCCCTGGTTCTAACTACCCTGAATGAAGAGTGGGTGAACAAAATGTAGAACATATATGAGATCTTCAATTCTAAGAAAGAGGGGAAAGTCAAGGCCAAAAAACAAAAGAGAAATAAGGGCTGCACAAGACGAAAAACCAGAGGCAGCGCTAAGGTGCGAGGGGAATGTGAAAACAACAAGAGTTCCACATGAAGGTCCTTATATGGAATGGAAGAAGGATCGGTAAAGTCGAGAAGCAGAGAGAGGCAAAAGATTATATAAGAGCGCAAGAAGCAGATTTGATTGGCTTGGTGGGAAACCAAAGTGAGGAGTAGAAAGGCGGCCAGAATTAGCAGATGCTTGGGAAAGTCTTTTAGTAAAGCAATGACTATGGAGAATGGAGCCGGGAACGGTAGAATTTGGCCGATCTGGACTATGACATTAACGAGATAGAGAGATCTGATCAGGCTTTATCTTGTAGCTGCTGGGACAAAAGAATGAATTGAGAAAGATTTTTTTCTGCGAGATAAACTCAAACCTGATATCTGAGAAGCGATGTCTTTGGGAGCAGCTAAAGGAAGTGTCTAAAAACGCATCTAGGGACCATGGTTGGTCACCAGGGACTTCAACACAGTTAGGTTCTCAAGCGAAAAACTTGGTGGAAGACAATTATCTGGGAGGGTTCTGCAGGATTTTCATAATTGTATTGAAATTTTTGCTTTGGAGGACCTTAAAGCCACTGGCTACTTTGGTCATGGAGCAAGCAGTCTGAAGATTCTAGGAGAACTGTAGGAAGGTTGGACAGGTGTCTAGTCAATGTGGATTGGATACAAAGCTTCAATGATTCTTTTGTTCATTACGGGTCAGCGGGGATCAGTGACCATGCACCAATGGTTGTGCAGTATGGTAGCAAGATGAAGTCAGGGATGAAGCCTTTCAAGTTCAACAATATGTGGACTGAACATCCCAGGTTCCTAGAGGTTGTTAAGGAGGCCTGGACAGCAGAGGTGAGAGGGAACCCCCAAGTTGTTCCAAAAAATGAAGGTTTACAAAGAATGCTCTTAAGGCCTTGAGTAAGAAGTAATTTTGAAACATCAAGGACAAAGTAAGAGAGAGCAGAGAGGAACTGGTGAAGATTCAATATCTTCTGCAAGAGGACCCTCTGAACAGTGATCTTGTAGGCAAAGAGAAAACTTTGAAAGCCAATCATGCTTATCTGGCCTTTTCGGATGATCAGCCATACAGGGAAGAAATTCAAGCCAGCCTTCTCTAGAGACCGAGTTCGAGAGCCCTATGGATCTCGGGTTGTGATGCTAACACCAAATCTTTTTATGCGTCTATGCCCTATTTGATCTAGTAAGGGGAAGGCCTATAATGGTATGAGAGTTTTGAAAGATGAAAGGGGTAACCCTCCATGAAAAACATGAAGAGATTGCTGAGTTTGCTGTTGACTACTATCAAAGAATGGTTACTGCTGAACATAGGATAGAGATCAAGGGGGAAATCTGGCCGAGGAGAGTACTCTAAGAAGATTCTAAAAGGTGGCTGAGCAGCCCCATCTCATTAAAGAAGTTGATAAAATGCTTAGAAGCTTCCTGTGGAAAGGAACTGAAAATTAGAAGAGCTTCCTCCCGGTTAGCTGAACTAAGGTGTGTGTACCTAAGGAGGAGGGGGGCTCGGGGCTTCGCAATCCAGAACTTCTCTTTCTCAGCTCCTTCCTTGGAGTTAGCAGAGCAAGGGACAGAACTAAGGGAGCCTTTCTTGACAACTTCCGCAAAAGATAGCACCGGAGCTCTCTTGTCCAATATAGGAGACAAGACAGACGAAATCCCTCTTTTCTCTATGAAAGTCCTTTTTCCAATACTTCTTTCTCTCCTTCGGATCCTCGCTCCACCACCGCTTCTTTCCATTCTTTCTTGTCTCAGGGGGGCCTCATTCAATCTCGTATTGCAGAAAATCAAAGAATTTTAGGCTTCGGAACTACGGAGATAGGTGACTTTATGCGATGACCCTCCACCTCGTTGAGAAAAGTGAAAGGAAATAACAAGCCCTAAACTAAAGACCAACTAGCAGCTTATCAACCACCGAACACAGACTCATGTTGGTGATCCCATGGTCAAGTAAGAGGACGACCGATTCACCTCAAAAGAAAAATCTTGCCTCTCAAGTAAGCCAAACGATTGACGTCAAAGAAAAAGACCACCCACCCAGCAAAGAGCGAGGTCTTTCAGCCAAGTACTTCACAAAAAGAGTGGAAGGCGAAAGGCACTTAGACAACATTCGAGGATATTTTCATTACTGGATAAGTGGCTCGTAAGAAGAATCACGCCTCCAGTCGATTCTACTTCATGGATGACTAGATAAGTCACAAGGCCTGTCCTTCTTCAGGCCCAGGTCATCTAGTCGGGGTCGACCACAATTTCCCAAGTAAGAAAGAGATAGAATTTTACTAATTGGAAGGAAAAGGAGGGCTTCGATCCATTGTGATTCGGTTCCTTGGTGTGTAGAGATCTCTGCCATAAAATAGAGAGCTCGTATGCCTTATTCTGTAGAGCAAAGAGCGATGTAATTCCCCATTCATCCGAAGTAGTATTTTAGTATAGAACAGAGGCATTCTGAGCCAACTACTACGACTACATGCGCATCTAGTGCAGTGGCTTGGAAGCAAGCTACCTTGACCATCTTCCGAAGTTCTAAATAATCTACTGATCAAACGCTGTAGGGGCGGACTGCTCTACATTCAGCCATGCCACAGTGACCCCCGAAGCGATCTTCTTCTAGTTGCGGGATGAAATCCGGCAGCCAATTGCTGGCTCTGAATAACTAGCCCTGCAATCAGTTCAATTCTTCCATAACATAACGGGGCGGGGTTGCGCGCGAGCCGAGTGACGTAGGTGCACAAGAGTACTTCGCGCCACAACCATCTCTTTTTTATAGGTTCCACGGACCGATGCCTGCTGCTTCATCTGGGAGAAAAGAAGAAGAGAGATGCCAGTCATTAGAAGGAAGAACTGCCATAAAAAGATTCCTCGTGTATCATCTGTAGCAAAACTATGAACGGGAGCTAGCAATCCGGACCGTATTGAAAAGGTTCCTGAAACACAGCATGGAAAAGTCACAATATTAAGAAACGAGGTCCAAGAATGAAGAAGGGGTAGAATTACTGAATGAATACAAGCTGTGGCTAATACCCGAGGCATAAAAGAAGCATTTTCTACGGGATCCCGAAACCACCAGCCACCCCGACCTAATTCATGATGAGCCCACCAACTTCCTGGCAAGATGCCTACGGTTAAAAACCACCGACATATCAAGATCCAAATTCGAATTGGTTCCTGGTCCTGGTCAGAGACCACTGTGTTCACGCCGGCGGTCCAACAAAGAAGCGAAGTAGTGGTCTCTTTCTTTCCATTACGAACGACACGCTTCACCTGCTCCCTCCCCGTGTCCACTAGCCCACCTGTCCAGAGCAAAAAGAAGGCAAAAAAGCACCTCCGAAGCAGCATGAGAAGGCTTTTATTGCTACGCAACAATAGAGCAGGAGAGCATTTTGCGCCCACACCTTTTAATTTGAGGGTAAAAAGCTCGCTTGTTATACGGGATCCGACGCATCCAGCAGAGCGAAGCAGCGTTCTATTCTTTTCGGCGGCATCCTTCCGCATTGGCGGCGAGTGAAGTGCCACAATCCCATTCATCATTTTTTATCTACATAAGCCAAAACCCATAGCACTGGCGACGTCTCCGGCATAAATGCAAGGAGGATGTATAGCTGATATAGGATCTTGTGGAACAGGATTTGATTCTGCAAGCGGTTCGGTTCGAACGAAGAAATTTCGAACAAAAGGATCAGACTCGCTGATAGGAAAGGAGAGAAAAACAAAGCAATGCCAAGAGTTCCGTCAATCCATTGTTCATCGATAGACGAAGCTCTCTCTTTATCATCTCGTGCCAGATGCAACAAAGGACGTGTCCTTTTTCCTTCTCGCGAACCACGGGAGCGCCTAGCGCCCAGAGGGGCAAAGCTTATTTTCCTTTCAGGGTAAAGCGGCGCATAAAAAAGGGCTGGCCCGTCAAAAGTCCGGTTCCTTCGCGAACAAAGTTCAGAATCAACAAGGGTTCGTAGAACGAAGGAAGTGTACAACTGGGGCGCAGCCCCACTTTTTTGTTCGTAACGAGGGAGAGATAGAATGGAGTTCTTCACGAAGTTCGAAACAAAGGAATAAAAAAGAGTTTCTCTATGGCCTCCTCGTTTTGAGACATTATGGCTTTGTGGTCGACCCGGTAACAAAGAAGGAATCCATAAAAACTTGGGATCCGACACCATGATAAAATACTACCCTCATGATTAGACCATGTCCCTGAGATTTGATAAAAGAAAGGTGCATTCACGGTTAATACGTTGTAATTGGATAAGTTATTAGGAATATGACGGAACGAAAGACCAAAGAAAGAAAGAAGAATGCACCAAAATGCAGGTGCTGCACCAAACGCTGGTGGTTGTTTCTTGTTGTAAGTGAATACAACGAAAAGACCCGGAAATAACGAATAATGAAACAATTCATATATTGACATTTCGTGTTCATTTCAAAATTTCTGCTTTGTTATTCCCATCATCCGGTAACCACAGGATGATCCACAAGAAAGGTGGCAGGATTCGAACCTATGGCCGGCCTGCCCCTGACCTGCTGGGTTGGGTGGCCGGGTTAGCACCCCTCGTCGCCTCTGTACCCGAAACAGATGCCATTACCAATAGCGGGTAACCCCCGGGCCGGCCGCCCCTGACCTAATAAGAACGATTAGCCTTATGACCAAACAAGGACCAGCTTACTTACTTCTTGAGCGAGAGTTCCACGATCCCGACCAGCAACTTGTTGGGAGTAGGGGCATCCAAGCTTGCCCAACCTATACAAGGGGCTTGGCTTGTACCAGGCTCTAAAAGAGTTTTCTTCAAGCGAGCAGTCTTTCTATCTTTTTGGGTTGCATACCCAAGGAAATGTTTTTTTTTGTAGATTGAGATGGATTGATCTTCGCTATCGTGCACCTTCCTTATACCAGTTGATGCTGCGGCAGTGCCTAATATGAGTTTGCTCCTGCCCCAGACAGCTTCGAGGTTCCCATCGATTACAGAGGTTTCAACCACTGAACTTGCTTATGCTCCCCTTTGATCGAGTGCTCTTTCTATAAAAAAGATTGAGTAGGAAAAACTGGAATTGGCTTCATTCCTCGGCTTCTTAGGCACATGAGGAACCGGCCTAACATCTTTTCAATCGAAATTCCAATCAAAGACAAGTTCTACCAAGGCCAGGATCTAAAAGAGAAGATGCACTCTCCGGAATTCCGAGTGACATTCTTCCTTCAGAAGCTAAAGTTGAATGATCGAAGTCTCCTTCAGGTTCAGTCGAAGAGATCGAAGCGAAGTCATCAATTCAACCATTCGTATGGTCTCCCCTAAGATTGACCTCTTTTCAAATGAACCGAACCTCGAGACCACATTCATCAAAGAGATACGACCATCTCTCTAGGTTGCACACCCCCTTTAAATCGTTCTATTCGTGCTTGACAAGACCTCATCAGTCTCTTTCTTTTAATGGACTAGCCGTCCTCCGAGAGTTAACACCCCATAGATCAGATTATGAGCTCTTTTAGACCCTTAGTTTCACTTGGTTGGGGCAGAGTTTCAGCCTACCTTCCACCGAATATAAAAAACCTTACAGCTGCCTAACCTGCTGACATCCCGGCGAAGAGAGTCATTATTTGTGTCACATCCTCGAATTCGAGAGAAGGCTTTCCTGTTATCTCTCAAATTATAGGCATTGAAGCGATCGAGAGGGAGAAAGAAAGAAAACTATTGCACACGCCCCTCATTCGCCCTTTACTAAGATAATAGAAGGTAAGGCAAAAGCAGCTTAAGCCCTTCCAATCGATCACCCGAGAAGCCCTCGATGAACCGCCTATAGTCTTTTTTACTTATATAAATAAAGAATTTTTTTAAGTAGGACTAATCTGAGGAAGAATCGTAGTTCCTGCACCTTGCGTGGCGTTTCCCAGTCCACCACGGCTTGCACGCACCTTCTCTTGATCCAACCAACTCATGCCGTCTCCAATCCAGTGCCCAAGGAACTAGACCTTATGCAAAGCACCTTTTTACCTTATGATCTGGAATAGAGCTCTATGTGAAAAAGGTGCTCCGCGTCTTCTTCCAATGAGAGTATACACCAAAATCTCATCCGGTCTCTTTAGTATCAAATAGCACAGACTACGAGAAACTTCTCTACGTAGGGGTGAAATAAGTCATTCATCTTTGTGCAAAAGGAGGCATTGGTTAGACCAAATGGCATTACTATAAACTCTAATGCTCCAGCCTCACGCAGGTCATCTTGCCCTCGTCGCCCTCGGCTATCCGCACTTGGTAGTACCCCGGTCACCAGTCTAACTTGGTGAAAGACCTTCCCGCACCTAATTGATCAAAAAGTCCGCGATGAGTGGCACGGGCTCTTTTTTTATTTTGAGTGTTGTTATGGTCCCGATAGTCGATACATAGACGGAGGCTTGTGTCATGCTTATTCTGGAACAGAGCTCCTAGCAGAAATTCCAGATCATTGAAGAGGAATCAAAAAAGGTACTTTTCCTATAATAAAGTACCAGGATGTTTCCTTGTCCCCCAAGAGAATAAAGAGAGAGCATTGCCTGGAGAAAATGAAAAAGAGAATCTCAGGTTGGGAAAGCAAATTGTTGTCCTCCGGGGGTCGACTAACGCTTTTTAAACATGTTCGAGTATTCCGATGCACATGTTTAAAGTTTTATCGGAAATTACCTGGCCTAGACTTCGGCTACTAATAAGGGGATAAGACCTTACAATTAGATTGGAGATGATCCCTTCTCTCCAGTGAGTGCAGTGAAGGACTCTCACCTCACCCTCCCGTTTGACTTATGGCATCATCGACTTTCTTTTCAACCTAAGCTTTTTCATAACTAGAAAGAAAGACCTCTCTTTCGGGATCAGTCTCGTCCCTAGATGTAGTAGTCAATCAGCGGGACATTCAAAGAAGCTATGCACCTTCACTGAATGTTCATGAAAGCAAGCCCTTTCATCCTAATCTCATCTACTGAAAAGGGGGCCGGACGTAGCGCGTTCTTTTTTGGGACACATAGTCCCTTACAGACGCATCATTAAACACTTTACGAAGCGCGGAATGGAATCATTGCAGAAGAAAGGTATAACGGTTGGGGACCGGAAGAGGATTCAGCCTTTAAGCATGCAGATGAGTGTTTGCTGTCAGCCCCAATCCTTCAGTTTCCGGATTGGAATAAGGAGTTCATGTTCATACTGACGCATCACTCTATGCCATTGAATGTATGTTGATGCAGGAAGGGCCGCTTGATCACCCCATCTACTTTGCAAGTAGACGACTTTCCGCTTGGGAATTATACAACCACCGAACCTTCTTTATCATGATCCGACCCACACCTAAGACCCAAGATTGAGCACTAGAGCTGTTCATAACAACGTACCAAAAAGAAGAATGTGATGAGTTTATATTCTCCAGATTCTACTATCAAGCAGATAGTGACAATGAAAAATAAAGCATAAGCTAGCTCGTTCGTGCTCCCGTCTTTCCCGCTGCCATCTTCGGGCCCCCTATCTCTTAAAGATTCAATGCGACCCATGTAGCTATTTATTGGTGCCTTTGCTTCCCGCGGCTTCTTTGACTATAGCTCTGCCGCTATCCCTGCTATTGCTTATGGGACTAAATCAATAGAAAAAACAACTAGATCAAGTGCTTATACTTTTTCCGCTGGGGGAACCGGGTATTCAATAGGCTATGAATCTGGATATTTACCCCTTTACGGAACTGAAACTGAGATTCAAGGATTTTTGCCGACTCAGGCGGGTAGTCCTTCTTAGTCAAGCTTTGGCTCCCGAACGGGAACTGGATCCGTCCAAAGGGAAACGGATTCTCAATCTCAATCTGTATTTATTTAAAGTGGTTTTGTTTTAGTATATGGGCGAGATAGTGCTTTTACCTTTGACTGGGTCATTAATGCATCAATGGAGTCAACTTAATCTTCCGTTTTTTTAGAAGTTGGTCGGCCTTGATGTATCTTTATTATACTGCAGTTCCCACCTCCGTCTGTATTGTGTCTTTGCTTCAATCCAGGTCAACGAAGTCAACTGCCTTTCCTGCCGTCGAAGGAACCTGTGCCTTTGCCGTTGGTGCTACTTCAATGGATTATGGGTAAATGTTAACAAAAATAGGAAGGGATTCCGGGATGATTAAGTTCTAACGGGATCTGCCTTTGCTTGTGTCTCCACCTGTGCCCATTCCTATGCCTCAAGTAAATAAGCTTTCGGAATGATGGGTCGGTTGTGGGAGGTAGGGATCCGTATCAGGTCGGAATGCCGCTGTTAGTGTGGTACCTCTAGGGCTGGCTGCTCTCGGCCCCTAAGGAGAGGTAAACGAATGCTCTTCGAATTGGTACCTAAACCCTAGTTAGTTCCTGCCACCTATGCTGCTTCCCCTGCTGATAGGTGATCAACAGAGACTAGTGCTTTTGCTGTTGTCTCTGCCACAGCAGCCTCTGCTGGTTCGTTTGGATGCTCCAACATCTGCTTCAACCGGCGTATACAAGATCAATTTAAATTGAAAAAGACTGAAAATGGAATGGAAATTGCCGAAACCCCATGCCAACATTTCATTCAATGTTTGGTCGTCCAGCGAATGCTCGTTCTGTTGTCATACAGAATCGGAAGCCCTTCTCTAATAGGGGAAAGAAGACAAAATGAACTGGATCGGAGAAAGAAAATAGAAATCGTCAAATTATGCACTAACTTGATGGAATGCATATATGAGGAACCATGACATTTCTGGGTTGTCACAGAAAAAGTTTAAAACTAGAATTCACAAGGAATTCTATCCCATTGGCTTTAAGGAAGACTAGTAGATTCGATGGCAGTGCGCCAGGGAAAGGGCCAAGCTGTACAAGAAGACCCCCATTAAAATACTAAACAAAGGGTTCCACAAGCAAGCTATTATTCTAGGGATCTCCATTGAGGAGCATCAAACCCTAATGAAAGATCTCTCCCCATTAGCAAGAGGTAATCATTTTCAAGCCACAAACAAGAAGGATCTCCTACTGAACGATAGGAAAGTGCGTTATTCCAGTTGGCATTCATTAGTCCGGTTGGGTAGGAGCACCTGGTTGATCGCCCAACAAAAGAGTTATTTAGCGAATGACTCAACCTATGCATCCAGTATTTACACACTCTACTTCGAGGTGTAAATCACTTAAACTACCCCTGTATTAATGAAAGAATCTAATTTAGGACTTTGACCTTGCGAGCACCCACTAAAAATAGGGAGGGCTAACTCTTATCTCCCCGATCTCCAGGACCGCAAAAAAGATGGAATTTTCCGTCTTCTTAGCCGACGTAAGACCTTCATCCGGCAGCAAAAAGCTGTCCCTTGGAGCAGCTCAAACTTATTCCGGGTATGAAGAAGCGGGAGTGCACCACATGGAGGAGAACCCTACTCGCCTTTGTATGCCAAGTCACTGGACCGGCGAAACGGATTCTCCCGAGGTTGAGCTTTCAAAGCGGGATCGTTCCAACGCGCCCACGCCTTACTGCTTATTCAGGGGCGGGCGAAAGCACCTATGGAACCATTCGATATTCATAGCCTTTCAATCCTATTCGGATCTTGCAAGACTGGAATATGAAACGAAAGTCATCCTGAAATATGCTAGGAGCTTCTTCCCCACATATCCTAACCGGACATTTGACTATTTGGTCGAGCGGAAAGCCGATTCGTTGGGCGGAATAAGCAGAGAAAAGAAAGAGAACACTAACTTACTCTGACTGCTGATTTCATTCAAAAGCGAAGGAAGAAAGCTACTCGACCAAAGCAAACATCAAGTTTCAGCTAGCTTTAACTTGAAATTGCGAAAAGAAAGAACAACTATGTAAGTAAACCTTAGCTAGTCCGTAGGTCCGTTAAGGAAGTGAAACGAAGCCAAAGCTTGATTTTACTAAACAAGCGAGAAAAGCCCTATTAGTCAAGTTGCTCGAGGTAGTTTACTTACTTAGTGCTTGCGCTAAGGACGGATAATTATAATACCATCTAGAAGATCCGGTCGAATGGTAGAAGAAGATATGGGTTCGTTAGGAATCGATAGTTGTTGTCTGGACATACGAGTCACAGCCGGTCGGGAAGAGGAGAGATCAACGACGGAGCGACTAGCTACTAGTTGGAAAGGAAAGGACGAGACCACCTTTCGTACATTTCTACTAGTCCATACATTCGAATAGCGAACGAAAGACCAGGAGATTGGATCTCGAAAGCACTTTCAGCAGGGTTGACGGCTTTCATCTAGTACTATGTTCTCCAAGCTTGACTAATAGAATAGGCAGGCCTTTTAGAGAGCAGTAGAATGAAGGGTTAGCTCTGCCTTGTTGTGATAGGGGGTGAGAGGAACTACTCAGAAATGTCTTAGTTGGTTGAGGGGTGACCGATCCGGTCAGTAAAAACAGATGATAAAAAAAAGGTGTGTCTGGTCTGGTGTAGCTAATGTTACTTTCTGGATCTATAGTTGCTCTTCTTTCTCTCTCTTGACCAATGCTCCGGCTTCCCTCACTCAAAAGATCAGCCATTGTGACACAGGTGTATCGAGGTAGACCGTAGATTGAACATAGAAAGAAGGGCTCGTATTTGACAGATTTCGAGCAACCCCAACCTTCTATAAGGCCACTCCTCTCTCTTCCGGCTCTAAGTGACCTGACCACTTTCATGCTTCGAATGAGAAGTTGCGCTTTCGATCTTATTCTCAGCTCCGGGTCTGGTCCTTTAGGCGAGGCTCTTTACAGGGTGGTTCCGGTTCAGGAATTCGTGGTTGGCAAACTTTTGTTTGTTTGGTTACAGTTCATGCCCACTCGTCATGAACCCCCGCCCGCCCCGACGCTGAGTCGCAACTCTTCCTATAGAAACCTCCTTCAACTGATTCATTCAGTCATTAGGAAAGTCAGATGCCTCTCCTGCAGGCCAAAACATTTCCTTCGAATAGATGCGGTTCTCCCCATAAAGAAAGAGTGAGCGCTCACTCTTTGGGGCCCACCCTGTTGCGAAATCTCACCTTTTGGAAATCTCAAATAAAGGGAAGTGGGAGTATAGGTTCTTTTGAAGATCTCTCCCTTCTCCATTATTCTAATCATTGAATTAGGGAGGACACTCGCCCTACATCTAAGGATAGATAGAAAAGGTGGGAGAGGGTTTCACTATTGCTTTTCTTTCCGAGTCTACTTGACTTCTTTTTTTTTTTCTTTATGCAGTTCTGTTTAGAAAGACCTGTAAGTGGTTTTGGCATATCTTATGCAATCAATTGATTCTATCAGGTCCATTCTTTGGTAGTGCATAGGCTCCGACTTCTTCCTCTAGCCGAGCCACTACTTGCCTGTGTGTAATTCATAGCAGTTTTTTATTATGGAGCTATTCTCTTTCTTGGATTTGATTATAGTAGAGAGCGGTAAGTTAGTGCTGTTCTAAGGAAGTGGTAGCTTTTCCAGTACACAAAGAAGGTGGGTTGGGGTTTAGGAGGTATTTTGAGCGCATGCTTGTTGCTTTAATAGAGAAAGGGCTTGGCATTTCACTCTTTGTTGTGGGGTTGTCACGGATTGGCCGGCCATACGGATAAGGAAGTCCAAGGAGTTTTTTCTTTGTGGAGGAGGCACATCACATTAGTCATTCCATTCCTTCTGGATAACCTAAAACGTCTAGGCCTACCTAAGAATAGAGAGGGTTCTTTCTGATGGTTCTATTACGATGTATACGATGGGATATATAAGAAGAAGAAAACTTGTTCTTCTCTTGAGCCTATTTTTTCATTAATCTTGCCACTTAGAACTGGCAGGTAGGTCTGTCTTTCTCCGGATCCCGCTGAGCTGAAAGACAGAAGACATAGATAAAAAATCGTTTAGATCCAGACCGGGCTCTCGAAAGCTCATGTGCCGGAGGTGGGAAGATATGGGCTGGAAAAGCATGTTAATAATCACCGCAGGCCCTTATGCCCCGAATGCTCAACTTCACCCCAGAAGTGGAACTAACTGGAGGGTCGGTATGCGAAAAGAGGTCTCCCTTGTAACAGGAGTGAAGAATGACCCGACCCGGCCACAAGAAGACAGGCAGAGTGGCGGGGCAATGGTACCAGACGTTAAGGAGAGAGAAGTGAGTTGGTCTCGATGAGAGCCCAGGCGAGTCTCGTGTGTGATAGTTTGACCCGGATTAAGGATATAGTTCCCCTCCTGGTCTGGGTTAGGGTTCCAAACCTGCCCTATCCCTTAAAGCCCCAGAGCTCGAGGTCTACTTCTACCTAGATACATACAGCTTGCCTTACCACCATTTCAGAGCCAAGCCTCCTCTTCTGATAGAGGGGAGTGAGAAAGAGATTGATTTTCTGATCACCTAATTCAATAGCTCAAAAATAGGTGGAGTTCGCCCTCCCTATTATATGAGGTGCATTGCCATCGTCTCTTTTTCCTTTGCCAGGTTACGTGGCATGGATTCGCCGATTGACGAATCGGATCTTGGCTCGCTGTCCCGCAGACGAACCAGTCTAGAAGTAGAAAGGGAAGGCAATAGAAAAAGGTCCCCCTTCCTCCCTCTCTTTGTCTTCTTCTCGCCGCTTTTCTCGTCCATCCTGCCTTGCGCCGTTTACAGATTCAGTTGCAGGTATCTAAGAATCTATTAGTTAAGGAGATTAGGGCGCGAAGCGCAAACCGCTCTTCGATCTCCCGGTGAGTTGGACGGGAACGAGACAGAGGAGGTTATCTATGGAGCATTTGAATTGCCCCTTTCTGTTTGAATAGTTTAAAGTCTTCTTCTTAAGGGATTTTCTTTTTTCTTATCAACATAGAGTTGGAACTTAGCCGTGTAAGTTGCGAGTGGACCAGTATGAAGCTTTAGCTTCGTTGCCGGCCAGAGCTCCTAGCCGACGACCGGCTACCCCTTTCGAGCTCAGCTGACCCCTTCTTGATTCCGTTTTTTCCCTATTTGAGATAGATGAATCAATGGAACTTTGATCCCCGGTTCCTGCTTGGTCAATTCCTGGGAGGCCCATATTAATGTAATGATTGAACAATCAGTGCGTTTTCCGCGACTACGAGCTGCCAGTGCGCCTTTCTTTGGGTCGCTACGCTCAGGGTCAAGAACTGGTTCAAAAGTCGAAGGTGGTCGAAAACTCACGTTAGCTCATTTTCGAACGACGCTTTTCCCATTTTTGAACATCACTGAGATAGGCTTTTCCCCGAACCATTGACTGCCCCTTGTTCGGGAGGGAGAAGTTGATTCATTCAATGGAGCTTTATTTGTTTGATCTAGTAAGGGGGTGTTAGAAAGAAGCCACCGCCCAACGAAACAGCGGTTTACAGCAGAGCGACCCGGGACATCGAGGGAAGAGCTCCAATGCGCGTATTCGGAGCTACGCGGATGCCGTAGTCGCAGAAGCCGGATCAACATCATGACAACGGAATTCTAGAAACTGTTGGGCCAGCCACAATTGGTGTAATGTCTGGGTGCGTATGGCGGTACACTGAGAGCACCTTTCAAGTCGGCTGACAAAGAAAGAAAAAAGGTTGAGTCGTCTTTTTCCCACTTTCAACTTCGATTGCGAAGGGATTTGAGACCGGTTTTCAATTCGCTTCTCTCTCTCCGGCGAGGTTTGAAGCGTGGTGGGAAGGCCTTCACGATTCGCATCTTCCTGTCCAGCAAAGAAAGTGAAGGGGAGCGGACAGCAAGTTGGAGGACGCTGCAGAACCGCGTGATTGATCCATCTGCGCCATTCCCTACCCTAATTGAAGCAAGTTGGAAAGCCTTCAGAGCCTTAGTCCCTACCATTATATTGAATAAAATGAAAGCTGACTAGCAATCGCTCGTTTTTCTTATTAGCATGGGATTGGATCTTAATAATGAAAGACAAAACATCTATTAGAAGGCAGGCAATCCCCGGGGAATTCCTATCGATTTCCGATGGATAACAATCCATCTTTCTCGCTTTCGCTCCTTTTCCCAATCAATCGCGAGGGTTCCGGGCATGAGAACGCAAGTGCCGGAATCGAACAAAAGGTCTGAACATCCGAGGATGAAAGAAAAATGCTCCGCGGGGAACTTGTTTCATGTCGGCGTATTCGTGCCGGTTAGACGTCAGCCATGAAATCCATCACTATACCGAGCAAATCACGGGCATTAACATCTCGGTCAAACGGAACTATGCGCGATTCGTGAGAGAATCACCTTCAGCAAGGTATGGCATTCAGGGTCTGAACCCGGGGAGAAATCTTTCTTCATAGATACAAGACATTCGTTGCTGATCTAAAAAAGATCTGATCCCGTGGGCGTTAGCGGACGTTTTTCATTCTTCACCCGGTCCTTAGTAGCGTTTCCAAAGTCAAAGTCAACCTAACCGGTGACCTTTGGAAACGCACTAAAACAGGCCTATAGGTTCGCCTTTATAATAGAAGTATAGTATATATATAATTAGCCAGATCGTCTGAAGCATGAACAGAATCACCTTTGTTCCGAAGGCCTAGCGAGTTAAGCGAGTTCCTTTTTTTTTCAAAGGCGGTCCAAAGGACCGATGACTCGCTTGTTCAGTACTGCTAACCATTATAGGAGGATGCCGTCCCCTCGAGACTAGCAGTAGTTTCGGTTGTTGAATCTCGTGCAAGTTAGGTTGTGGTTGTATTGGCTACAAGCGGAACGTAGGCGCTTTAGGTCTGTGTTGACTATGCACTCTCGCGTCATGTAATGTCGTATGTATGATAGAGGTGGTGTGGTGATTGACCTCAATGCTAATGGTTATCCCCAAGGTTCAACGAATGAACAAAGCTATGATCGTACCCGGATAGAGATGATGGTCTTCCTCTGATGTCTCCAAGCCGGCCATAATAGAATAGATAGGCGAAGCAGCCAATAGTTGTCTGTTCTCGCCTATCGATAGATAGTAGGTTGCTTCCAAGCTCAAACCATTTGAAACTTAATTGCTACTTTATTCTTGTTATTGATAGAGTGGTATTCTCCGCCCCTGTCAAATAAAGTATAGGGAGAGAAGAGGAAGAGAGAAGGAAAAAGAGCAAAGGATTTACAAGTCTAATGGGAGAAGAATGGCTGACATATTACCGTTGGGGGAAGCTCAGCTGGGGGAAGCTCCTAATGGAAAGAGTACATACGACATTACATGTACTCTTTGTGAAGTAGCTTCAATTAGGATCTTGGAATCTCTGATTTTGCCTTAAAAAATCCTTGCATTTCTTTCTCTCCATATATAATAGATGAAGGAAGTAAAAGCTAGCTTAACAAGGACTCCTTTGAGTGACTTCCCTTTTGCATTAGCTAGTATCCAATCTACAAACTGACCCCAATCCCTAAGCTGGCAATGTAGATCATATTTTTTCATAAGTGTGGCCCATACTCTGGCTGGATAACAACAATTGACAAAAAGATGCTCATGTGTCTCCTTGTAGCCAACACAACACACACAATCAGAACAAAACCCTGGTGTTTCATCCCATTGTGCAACCCTATCTATAGTGGAAAGTTTATTTCTCAAAGCCAACCAAGAGATAAAGCTTCACCTTGGGATGTGTTTAGAGAACCATAACACCTTTGCCCACTTAACCGTTTGTCTTGTAGGGGACAATGTCTTATATAGGTTAGACTTAGAGAGAAATCTCCATTTTGACTTGAACTCCATTTCCAAACATCTTGGCTTTGAGCTTGGGGAGGAGGAATTGGAACACTTCTAATCTCAAGAAGCTCAAAGGTTTTTGAAGTTGGCCAATGCCATTGATTGTCTTGAATGACAACACTCACCATAGAGTCCATAGTCCAAGAAGTTCCTGACAAAAGTCTTTGCCCAAATCTGGCCCAAAAGACTCCTAGAGGATGCCGATTATCTGTAAGAAGCTTCACAGTAGTACCATCTCCAATATTTATAGAGCAAAAGGGCAGAAACTTGCTCCTGAGCTTGAGAAGCTTTCTCCAAACTCAAGATGGGTTAGAAGGAATGGAAACCAAGAAAATTGAACTCTTTCTGATTAGAATTGTTTGACACCAATCTTTCCAAAGTGATCTTTTAGAAGGGAGTAGCAAGAACCATAAGTGTTTGGCTATAGCAACTTCATTAGCTAGAACCAGTCCCTAAGACCCAACCCACCTTGTACCTTGTCAAAACACAGGTCTGTCCAAGCCACCTTGGCCCCAGAAGCTTTAGTATCTTGGCAATTCCATAGAAAATTTCTTACCAAGCATTGGACTGTATTCACCACTTTTTAAGGGAGAATGAAGAGACCACTCCAAAAGTTGACCATAGCCATAAGGATAGTCTTGATAAGTTGGAGTCTTCCTGCATAAGATAAATACTTTGATTCCCAAGACCTGATTCTCATAGTGAGTCTGTCAACCAAACCTTGACAATCTGATTTGGTAAGCTTGGTTGTAATGAGTGGGACACCAAGATATCTAACTGGAAGAGACCCTTCTATAAAACTCAGTTCGGCATGAATGATAGAAGACATCTCTGGGCTCACCCCTGATAAGAACAGTTGACTCTTTGAAATATTTGGTTGAAGCCCTGATAGCTCTTGGAAAATGACCAAAACTTCCTTAAGCACATGCACGCTGTTTTTGTCTCCTTTACAGAACAAGTGTAGGTCATCAGCAAAGCACATATTGACTAAGTTAAGCTATTTGCACCTCCAATAGAACTGGAACTCTGAGTGTTTAGCTGCAAAGCTCAAGATCCCTGTCAAGACCTCCATGATGATGACAAAGATGTAAGGAGAGATTGGATCCCCTTGTCTAATTCCTTTAGCACCCCCAAAGTAACCATGCAACTCACCATTTATATTCACTGAGTATGAGGGAGAAGAAAGGCACTCCATGACACAAGATATTCACTGAGTATGGGAAGCCAAGGCATTGATTTGCTTTACCTATTAGTGACCAGTTCACACTATCATAGGCTTTCTTAGGGTCCACCTTGAGAGCACACCTCGGCAAACCAAGTGATCTATGGTAGCTTCTAAGAAATTCTTGGGAGAGAAAAATATTGCCAGCCATTCTCCTTCCTGGGATAAAAGTACTTTGGTTCTAACTTACGATGTTGCCATATAAGCTTGAGTCTTTCAGCAAGTATTTTTGTGATGCACTTGTAGACTACATTGCAGCAAGAGATAGGTCTAAAGTCTTCAATACTAGTGGGATTAGGGACCTTTGGTATTAAGGTGATTGCAATTGAGTTAACCTCTTTTAGGAGGTTACCTGTAGTAAAGAACTCCAAAACAGCTTTGGTTACATCCCCACCCACCAGATGCCATGCTTTCTTAAAGAACCCAGCTGAAAAACCATCTAGTCGAGGAGCTTTGCCACTTCCCATACTGAAAATAGCTTGCTTGACCTCATTTTCTTCAATGGGAAGAGCCAAAGGTACAGCCTGATCAGGTCCAAGCTTTCTTGGCAAAGCACAATCAAGTATACTCCAAACTCCCATTTCTTCATTTGGTGTACTCAAGAGATTTTTGTAGTAATCCAATATATGATCCTGGATCTCCTCATGGGAAGTAAGTAGAGAGCCTTGGTTGTCCAGGTGTATAATCCTGGTTTTGAATCTATTCTTTTTCATGCTTTGAAAAAAGAAAGAAGTGTTATGATCACCCAATTGAAAGCCACTAGAGACTTCTGCCTATAGAAGCTCTCTTCAGCATGTCTAAGCTCAAAGAATTTGGAGCATGTGTCTCTCTCCTGAGCCTGTAACAATGCATTTAAAGGGTCATTTCCCAACAAGTTTTGAATTGACTCCATGTGTGCTTCAGCCAATTTAACTCTAGAAGGAAGATCACTGCAAAATCTTTGGTTGAACCTCCTCAGTTCACCTTTGAGTGCCTTAAGCTTCTTACAGAGCCTAACCACTGCCGTCCCTGAAATCTCAACCCCCCAAACTCTGTCCAAAAGCTACCAAAACCCTTCTCTTTCAAATCAAAACTCAAGAAACTTGAAGCTTACTCTTGGTTTGTAGGAGTCCTTCTCCATTTGTGAGACAATTGAACTGTGATCAGAGATGCTAGGAGGAGCAAAGAGACCCTTTGTGTCGGGGAACGAGTCCATCCAGTGAATATTTGCCATGGCTCTATCCAACTTACACATAATAAAGGTTCCATAATGATGCTTGTTTGACCATGTGAATTGACAGCCTGAGTATGCAAGGGGCTCAACCTCAATAGTGAAAGTACATTGGTTGAAGTCAAAGATGCCTTCATCTCATCCCTTAGCTCCTCTTGATTTCTCACCGGGGGAGGCAATAACATTGAAATCTCCAGTGATAAGCCATGGGGCATGAGAAGTGAGTGAGTGGTGGGAGCACAAGGATTCCCAAAGTTATTGCTTAATAGTAAGCTTACAAAATTAGAATGCTTAATAGTAAGCTTACAAAATATAACTTGGTCAGTAGTATCAAAAACTATTACATCAAGTACTTTTTGGTCCCAAACAAACCAAATTCTACCCCCCGCAGCAAAATTGTAGTTTGCTACCACCTCCCAATTAGGAAAAATGGCCTTAGCAAGATTAGTGAATTTAAAGTTTTTCACTTTAGTTTCAAGTAAAGAACAAAGAGAAAGATTGAAATTCTTACAGAGCTTCCTCACAGCAGCTTGTTTTAAGGATTCATTGAGCCCCCTAATATTCCAAGTAGTAAGATTAAACATGAATGTGTGGGTTGTGGGTTTCCCCACTAGCTACAACTCCATCATCTCTACCCTTTGCAGAGTGTGGTGTGCCATTGACCTTCTTCTTCTTCTTCTTTCTCCTTTTGCTTGAGCTGGGAGTGTTAGAAAAGGAGAAGGGGTGGAAAGCTCTTGGTTCTTGCTCACGACAGCAAGATTATCCTCTTCTTCCTCTGCTCAATAGGTTCCACCCTTAGTGGGGAAGCTTCAACTATGTCTTGGTCTAGCACTAAGGCCAATTCAAGTCCCACTTCTGAGTAGACTTTCTTCCTTGATCTCTTGGATTTAATATCAATCCAGCCACTGTCATAATTCAAATGGGTTGAGGGAGGTGTGCTTGGGAGAAGTGAGGGAGAAATGGGGGATTGTTTAGGGGTGGAATGTGTGGGGGATGAGGGAGAGGAGTGATTTGGGGAGTTTGAGGTAAGAGCTAGGGTTGGATTGTGGTAGAGATGGGGTTGTAGCTAAGGGATTAGGAGAATGTGTTTTAGCTTGCTGGATGAAATCACAATCATGACCAAAGATATCACACTTCTTTGGTAGGCCCTCGTACTCTACAAAAACATCAATTGGATCCCATCCTTCCATACCAAGATCAATATGAAGATGCTTAAGGATTCTTGATTTGGTTGAAATCTCAACACAGAATCTAGCGAAGTCTCTTTTCACTCCTTTTGCAGTCAAGTGATCCGAGTATAGGGGTTACCCACTGCACTAGCAATGTAGCTTAGAGCTTCAGAGGTTCTCAACTAAAGGGGAACATTCCAAAGTTTCACCCAAGTGGGGATCTTAGTTAACTTTTCCGTTGTGAATTTGACATTAGGCTCCCATGGTTGAAGAATAAGAGGTTTCCCTAACAAATACCAAGGTCCATCTTTAAAGAAATAATCTCGGTGTTCTAAGTTATCAAATTTGAAATAGAAGAGTCCTTTGGAAGCTTGAACATCAAGGAGACCTCTCCCTTTCCAAAGCTGCAACGCAATCCTCTTAACCAAGTGTAATGGAGCTGTTTTACCCACAAAATAGCCAACCAAACAAGTCTCCCATTTGGCAAAGCTGTCTTTGGTAACAAAGTCAGGGAGCTTTACAACGACCCTATGTTCTTCATAAATTGTAGACTCCTGAAACTCAAGCTCAAACCTACTAGGTTGGTTTTTCTTAACTTTATCAGCCCAAGATCCATCCTTTTGTTGAGCTTTAGGTGAAGCTTCACAAAGTTTATTGTAGATAGTGTTGCCCTTAAGGGTTTCAGAAATACCCTTAGCAGCCTCCTCCTTATTCTTTAAAGGTTTCAAAGGTTTGGGGGAAGGATAATACTCACAATTTCGTCTAAACCCCTGAGTAAAAGCATATAACTCAAGATCATCAACTACTTGATTGTATTCTGGAAAAATGGATGAATGAGGTTTTCGAGCTGTTGGAGAAGATGAAGCTGACGTGGAGGTGTCCTTTCCATGCTTAGGTGGTAGTACAAAGGTACCTGAAACATGCTCCAAGGATGTCTTGAGCAAAGGCAAGGTCAAATCCCCTTTATGTTCAGGTACAACTGTAATTAAGAGAGGCTGTCCTTGCTCCGGGTTTTGGGGCAGGTTGTCTGTCCTTGATGGAGCTGACGTGGAGGAGTCATATCCATGCATAGGTGGTAGTACAAGGGTACCTAAAACGTGCTCCAAGGATGTCTTGGGCAAAGGCAATGTCAAATCACCTTTATCTTCAGGTACAGCCACAATTAAGACAGATTGTCCTTGCTCCGGGTTTTGGGGCAGGCTGTCTGTCCTTGATGGAGCTGACGTGGAGGAGTCATATCCATGCATAGGTGGTAGTACAAGGGTACCTAAAACGTGCTCCAAGGATGTCTTGGGCAAAGGCAATGTCAAATCACCTTTATCTTCAGGTACAGCCACAATTAAGACAGATTGTCCTTGCTCCGGGTTTTGGGGCAGGCTGTCTGTCCTTGCAAGCAAAGTTTTAGCTTTGTTGTTGCCCAAGGTATGCAAGAGTAGGTGTCCTTTCTCCTTTTGCTTTTGTCCTTTCACTTTTTGATCAGAATGCATGTCATTGTTTGTACTCCATGCACAACTAGGGTTAGCTAGAATTGGTGAGGTGGCAGGAGTTGATTGGCTCTCAAGTACAGCCTCATTGACCAATGGACAAAAGATTTCACCCTTGATCATCTCTCTTCTTCGTGCTCCTCCTTTGGCCAGAGAACCCTTGGTGATTTGCCTGAGTTTTTCAGACAAGGGAAAGCTTGTTTGCTTCTGAACATGCTCTTTTTCCTTAGAAGCACCTGTAAAAGCTTCATTTACAAAACATGGGGCTCCACCAAAGGATGAAGGAACCCTTAAAGCACTAGAATCCAGTAATAACAAGCCATTGTTACCTGAGAAGAAGGGACCAAAGTCATGTGCCCACATGACATTGAAAACTCATCCAAACCTTTGATTTGCTCCTCATTAGAGCTAGAAGCAGCCTCATCATTGCCATTAATGGCCATTTGGACCTTTCCTCCCTTATTTGGTGAGTTAAGGTTGTAGCTAAAGGTGCCAAAACAAGTAGCATTCTCCTCGCCATCTCCATTAATACGAGCATCAAATGCTTCTGCCACTTTTAGTGCACGAACACACACTTTCTTTTCACCAACTTCTTTGTTCTCCATAACTAAAATCTTGTCCAAACTTGGAGATTCCTCCAAGGAAAAGCTAGAAGCAACTCTGACTTCTGGGTTTTCCAGCATCGAACTTCCATCTCGTTTAAACTTTAGAACAGCTTCATGAGACTGAAATCTCATCTTACTTGAACTTTTCTTACTGATCTTTGAACCTTGCTGAGTCTTGGTTTCAAAATAAGCATCATTCACCATTTTAGAAACTAAGCTCAACTCCTCCTAGAGGAGGAGCAACGGAAAACCCACACCTGGTTTCTAGAGAGAAGGGAGAGCTTCTCTCTCTAGCCGTCCCATTGGTGTTGAGAAAAATAACCTCGCAAGCAACATCGTTGATCCAATGTGACTTGTTTAGGCCAAACTAGACGAACATGGCTACAGTTGGATCTTTTGTGCATGGCATGTACTCGAATTGACTTTTGACACCAAACACATTTGGGATAAGAATTTAGAGTGTTTAAGGTCATTTTAGGTGCTTCTAGTGCTATTCAGAGTGAAAGAGACCCAATGGAATGTTTTTAGACCAAACTAGATGAACTTGGCTAAACTTCGATCTTTTGAGCATAGCATTAACTTGAACTGACTTTTGACACCCAATACATGTATGGGATTACTATTTGGATTGTTGTGGTCGTTTTAGGTGCTTCTACTGCCATGCAAAGTCAAAAAGTCCCAATGGGACGTGTTTGGGCCCAAACTAGATGAAATTTACTCTTTTGGGCATGTCATGTACTCAAACTAACTTTTGGCACGCAATACCTATTTGGGATAAGAATTTTGAGTGTTGTGGTTGTTTTAGATGCTTCTACTTTCATACGGAGAAAAAGACCTAATGGGATGTATTTAGGGTGAAACTAGATGAACTTGGAAAAATTTGGATCTCTTGGGCATGGCATGCACCCGAACTGACTTTTGACACCCAATAAATGTTTAGGATAAGAATTTAGAGTGTTTTGGTCATATTTTTCTTCTAGTGTCATACAGAGTCAAAAAGAACCAATGGGAAGTGTTTAGGCCCAAACTAGATGAACTTGGCGAAACTTGGATCTTTTGGGCATGGCATGCACTCGAACTGACTTTTGACACTCAGTACACGTTTGGGATATATGAATTTGGAGTTTTGTGGTCGTTTTATGTTCATCTAGTGCCTTACGTAGTTAAAAAGACACAATGAGACGTGTTTATGGCCACACTAGATAAAGTTGGCTAAACATGGATCTTTTCGGCATGGCATGCACTTGAATTCACTTTTGACACCCAATACACGTTTGGAACTAGAATTTATAGTGTTTCCATTGTTTTAGGTGCTTCTAGTGCCATACGGAGTCAAAAAGACCCAATGAGATGTGTTTAGGGCCGAACAAGATGGGCTTTGCTAAACTTGGCTCTTTTGGGCAGGGCATGCACTAGAACTGACTTTTGACACTCAGTACACGTTTGGGATAAGAATTTTGATTGTTTTGGTCATTTTAGGTGCTTCTACTGCCATATGGAGTCAAAAAGTCCCAATGGGACGTGAACTTGGCTCTTTTGAGAATGACATGCACTCGTACTGACTTTTTGCACCCAATACACATTTGGGATAAGAGTTTGTAGTGTTTTGGTTGTTTTAGGTGCTTCTAGTGCCATACGGAGTCAAAAGACCTGATTTAACATGTTTAGGCCCAAACTGGATGAACTTGGCTAAACTTGTCTCTTTTGAGCATTACATGAACTCAAACTGACGTTTGACACCCAATACACGTTTGGGATAAGTATTTTGGGTGTTGTGTTGTTTTGGTGCTTCTAGTGCCACACGGAGTTCAAAAGAGCAAAAGGGACGTGTTTAGGGCCAAGCTAGATGAACTTGGCTAAACTTGGATCTTTCCGGCATGACGTGCACTCGAACTGACTTTTGGCACCGAATACACATTTGGGATAAGAATTTGGAGTGTTGTGGTCATTTTAGGTGCTTTTATTTCCATATGGAGTAAAAAAGATCCAATGTGACTTGTTTTGGCCAAACTAGATGAACATGGCTACACAAGGATCTTTTGTGCATGGCATGCATTCGAATTGACTTTTGGCACCCAACACGTTTGGGATAAGAATTTAGAGTGTTTAAGTTCATTTTAGGTGCTTCTAGTGCTATTCAGGGTGAAAAAGACCCAATGAGCACCTCCTCCGTTTTTGCATAGCTTGCACTTAGCAAAAGAAGATCTGTAAGGTGCATTTTTTTCTTGAAGCAGGTGATCTTGAAGTTGCGCATGAAGTAGTCTCAGTCGGGATGGATGTCGTAGGTCAGCTCTCTCATTGATTTCACTAACTCTACTGCCATACGAGTCAAAAAGTTCCAATGGGATGTGTTTGGGCCCAAACTAGATGAACTTTGCTCTTTTAGGCATGGCATGCACTCGAACTAACTTTTGGCACCCAATACCTATTTGGGATTTGAATTTTGAGTGATGTGGTTGTTTTAGATCCTTCTACTTCCATACGGAGTCAAAAGACCTAATGCGATGTGTTTAGGATGAAACTAGATGAACTTGACAAAACTTCGATCTCTTGGGAATGGCATGCACTCGAATTGACTTTCGACACCCAATACACGTTTGGGATAAGAGATTTAAAGTGTTTTGGTCATAATTTTCTTATAGTGTTATACGGAGTCAAAAAGAACCAATGGGACGTGTTTAGGCCCAAACTAGATGAACTTGGTGAAACTTGGATCTTTTGGGCATGGCATGCACTCGAACTGACTTTTGACACTCAGTACACGTTTGGGATAAGAATTTTGATTGTTTTGGTCATTTTAGGTGCTTCTACTGCCATATGGATTGAAAAAGGTCCCAATGGGACGTGAACTTGGCTCTTTCGGGCATGAGATGCACTCGAGCTGACTTTTTACACCCAATACACATTTGGGATAAGAATTTGGAGTGTTTTGGTTGTTTTAGGTGCTTCTAGTGCCATACGGAGTCAAAAGACCCGATTTAACATGTTTAGGCTCAAACTGGATGAACTTGGCAAAATTGTCTCTTTTGAGCATGATATGAACTCAAACTGACGTTTGACACCCAATACACGTTTGAGTTAAGTATTTTGAGTGTTGTGTTGTTTTGGTGCTTCTAGTGCCACACGGACTTCAAAAGAGCCAAAGGGACGTGTTTAGGGCCAAGCTAGATGAACTTGGCTAAACTTGGATCTTTTCGGCATGACGTGCACTCGAAATGACTTTTGACACCGAATACACATTTGGGATAAGAATTTGGAGTGTTGTGGTCATTTTAGGTGCTTCTAGTGCTATTCAAAGTGAAAAAGTCCCAATGGGATGTTTTTAGACCAAACTAGACGAACTTGGCTAAACTTCGATCTTTTGGGCATAGCATGAACTTGAACTGACTTTTGACACGCAATATGCGTTTGGGATAACTATTTGGTCACCTTTCAATGGCTCCCTTAATTATGTGTGAGGAATTGACCTCTCTAGTATGAGTCAGAATGCGACTAGTCCCGAAAATGCCTCTTCCTTTGTCGTTGGGGCTGCTGACACTGGACTTGACTTGAAATAAACCTTAAGACGGAAGAGTGCATAAAGCTAACCAAGTAGTAGTTACATAAAGAGAAAGCTTCTTCATGGCCTTTTGATGATCGGGCGTTTACTCTAGGATGAGCACCTCCTCCGTTTTTGCATAGCTTGCACTCCGCAAATGAAGATCTGTAAGGTGCATTTTTTTCTTGAGGCAGGAGATCTTGAAGTTGCGCATGAAGTAGTCTCAGTCGGGATGGATGTCATGGGTCAACTCTTTCATTGCTTTCACTAACTCTACTGCCATATTAGTCAAAAAGTCCCAATGGGACGCGTTTGGGCCCAAACTAGATGAACTTTGCTCTTTTGGGCATTTCATTTACTCGAACTAACTTTTGGCACCCAATACCTATTTGGGATTTGAAATTTGAGTGTTGTGGTTATTTTAGATGCTTCTATTTCCATACGGAGTCAAAAGACCTAATGAGATGTGTTTAGGGTGAAACTAGATGAACTTGGCAGAACTTGGATATCTTGGGCACGGCATGCACTTGAACTGACTTTTGACACCCAATACACGTTTGGGATAAGAATTTAGAGTGTTTTGGTCATATTTTTCTTCTAGTTTCATACGGAATCAAAAAGAACCAATGGGACGTGTTTAGGCCCAAACAAGATGAATTTGGCTAAACTTAGCACTTTTAGACATGGCATGAACTCGACTGACTTTTGACAACCAATACACATTTGGGATATATGAATTTCGAGTTTTGTGGTCGTTTTATGTTCATCTAGTGCCTTACGGAGTTAAAAAGACACAATGAGAAGTGTTTAGGGACAAACTAGATGAACTTGGCTAAACATGGATCCTTTCGGCATGGCATGCACTCGAATTCACTTTTGACACCCAGTACACATTTGGAACTAGAATATATAGTGTTTCCATTGTTTTAGGTGCTTCTAGTACCATACGGAGTCAAAAAGATCCAATTAGATGTGTTTGGGGACAAACTAGAAGAACTTAGCTAAACTTGGATCTTTTGGGCAGGGCATGCACTAGAACTGACTTTTGACACTCAGTACACGTTTGGGATAAGAATTTTGATTGTTTTGGTCATTTTAGGTGCTTCTACTGCCATATGGAGTCAAAAAGTCCCAATGGGACGTGAACTTGGCTCTTTTGGGCATGACATGCACTCGAACTGACTTTTTGCACCCAATACACGTTTGGGATAAGAATTTGGAGTTTTTTTGGTTGTTTTTGGTGCTTCTAGTGCCATACGGAGTCAAAAGACCCGATTTAACATGTTTAGGCCCAAACTGGATGAACTTGGCTAAACTTGTCTCTTTTGAGCATTACATGAACTCAAACTGACGTTTGACACCCAATACACGTTTAGGATAGTATTTTGAGTGTTGCGTTATTTTGGTACTTCTAGTGCCACACGGAGTTTAAAAGACCCAAAGGGACGTGTTTTGGGCCAAGCTAGATGAACTTGACTAAATTTGGATCATTTCGGCATGACGTATACTCCAACTGACTTTTGATTCCGAATACAAATTTGGGATAAGAATTTGGAGTGTTGTGGTCATTTTAGGTCCTTTTATTTCCATATGGAGTCAAAAAGACCAATGTGACTTGTTTAGAGTC
This sequence comes from Datisca glomerata, assembly GCA_003255025.1. NCBI lineage: Eukaryota > Viridiplantae > Streptophyta > Magnoliopsida > Cucurbitales > Datiscaceae > Datisca > Datisca glomerata. The sequence goes on along the minus strand of QANY01009274.1, from coordinate 23,363 downwards.
AAAAAGACCCAAAATGACATGTTTAGGAAAACTAGACGAACCTAGCTAAACTTGGATTTTTTTTTCGGTTAGCAAAAAAATGTATTAACCCAAAAAGTACAAACAAATATACAAGGGGCATACCTCAGGATATACAAAGTTACAAAGCCAAAAAAGAGATAAGCCTAGTTAGCTAAAGCCAAAACAATTCTAAACCTAAAAAACTAAGCCAATAAAAGTCAACCCATTACAAAACCAAACCAAACTCCTCAATACGAAGAAACATTACAAAGAAATAAATTAACATATTCAGCCCCTAAGGAGGATAAAAAATCAAAAGGTTGACCAAAACAGGTTCAACTCTAAGGCAAGAATGCCCCTAAGCAACCAAAGCCTACTTAATGGGGTGTGCCCTAAAAATTGATTTGAAGAAGGCCTATGATTATGTGAATTGGCATCTTATTGGCAGGATCCTTGATTGCTTGGGGTTCCCAGAAAATTTCACTAAGTGTGTTATGGAGTGTATTTCTGCCCCCTCTTTCTCTATCAATATCAATGGTGGGCTGAAGGGGTTCTTTAAAGGGGCCAAGGGAATCAGACAAGGAGACCCTATCTCTCCTTATTTATTTGTTTTAGTAGTGGAGGTTCTCTCTGGCATCCTTCATTTTGCTGCCCAAGACCTTAACTTTGAGTTCCATTGGAGGTGTAAAGAGCTCAATATAGTTAATCTTTGCTTTGCGGATGACTCTTCATTTTTTGCAAATAAAATGTTAAACCAGTCCAAATTATTAAGGAGGGTCTCCTTCTCTTTGAAGCCTTATCTGGACTTCAGCCTAATCTTCTTAAGAGCCAGATCTTCTTCTCAGGGGTGTCTGATACTGTCCAACAACATATTCTGAAGATTATGCATTTAACCGTGGGTTCTTTACCTATGAGATACCTGGGAGTCCCTCTCATTACTTCTAAGTTGGGAAAGACTGACCGTGATTCCTTGGCTGAGAATATTGTGGCCAGAATCAGGTCTTGGGAAATAAGTTATTTCTCTTTTGCGGGAAGCTTCAATTGATCAAGTCAGTGTTGTCAGCTATGTTTCGATTCTAGTGTGGGTTGTTCATTATCCCCAAGAAGGTCATTAAATCGGTCCAAGCAGCCCTTAGGAACTATCATTGGAATGCTAATGAGGC
>QANY01009274.1:0-18580 GCA_003255025.1 Datisca glomerata | reverse complement strand
GAGAAATCTCCATTCTGACTTGAACTCCATTTCCAAACATCTTGTCGTTGAGCTTGGGGAGGAGGAATTGGAACACTTCTAATCTCAAGAAACTCAAAGGTGTTTGAAGTTGGCCAATGCCATTGATTGTCTTGAATGACAACACTCACCATAGAGTCCATAGTCCAAGAAGTTCCTGACAAAAGTCTTTGCCCAAATCTGGCCCAAAGGACACCTAGAGGATGCCAATTATCTGTAAGAAGCTTCACAGTAGTACCATCTCCAATAGTTATAGAGCAAAAGGGCAGAAACTTGCTCCTGAGCTTGAGAAGCTTTCTCCAAACCCAAGATGGGTTTGAAGGAATGGAAACCAAGAAAATTGAACTCTTTCTGATTAGGTATGTTTGACACCAATCTTTCCAAAGTGATCTTTTAGAAGGGAGTAGCAAGAACCATAAGTGTTTGGCTATAGCAACTTCATTAGCTAGAACCAAATCCCTAAGGCCCAACCCACCTTGTACCTTGTCAAAACATAGGTCTGCCCAAGCTACCTTGGCCCCAGAAGCTTTAGTATCTTGGCCATTCCATAGAAAATTTCTTACCAAGCATTGGACTGTCTTCACCACTCTTTTAGGGAGAATGAAGAGACCACTCCAAAAGTTGACCATAGCCATAAGGTGGGATACTGTCTTTAGAGTGAGTAAGGTTATTCGAAATGGGTGCTGGAATTGGCCATCTTCAAACACTTTTGAGCTTATGGAGATTAGAGATACCCCTCTCCCCTCTCCCAAGGGTCTAGTGAGGGATTCTTGGGCTTGGACCCCTCTCACCTAGGTTTAGCTTGCTTTCTTGGGTGGCTATAAACGTAAGTTTCTGACTAAGGATAGAATGGAACATTGGTCCATGCCTACATCTATTAGCCCTTCATGTGTATTTTGCATTGGTGGGAGTAAGTCGGCGGAGCACCTTTTTGTAGGGTGCAAATCCACAAGGCTAATTTGGGACAATCTTCTAGCTAAATGTGGTTTGAGCAGCCCCCACTCCAACTGGTGTCAATGGATCTCTTGGCTCCTAGTTAAGGCCAAAGGTAAGTCCCTTGTTAGCTCCATTCTTAAGCTTTTTGTTCACAGCCTTTATCTACCATATTTGGAGGGAGAGGAACCTCAAAATCTTCCAAGGAAAATCAGGGATAATGCTGTTTTGATCGAAGTTATCTCGGGCTCCTTTAGGGATAGGCTTTGGTTTCTTAGGGGTGTCCTTGCCTCAGAGTTAAACCTGTCTCTCCAAGCTGCTTGGGATCTCAACATTTTGATTTTTGAGCCTCCTTAGGGGCTGAGTATGTTAATTTGTTTCTTTGTATTGAGGAGTTTGGTTTGTTTTTGTAATGCGTTGAGATTTAATTGGCTTATTTTTTTACGTTTAGATTTGTTTTGGCTTTAGCTAGCCAGGCTTATCTCTTTTTTGGCTTTGTAGCTTTGTATTTCCTGGGGTATGCCCCTTGTATATTTGTTTGTATTTTTTGGGTTAATACTTTTTTTTGCTTACCGAAAATACCTACTTAATGGAGGCCGGGATAACCTTGATCAAAACAGCTTAATCCCTTATTTTTTCCTGGAAGATTCCGAGGTTCCTCTCCCTCCAAATATGGTAGATAAATGTTGTGAACAGAAGTTTCAGGATGGAGCTAACAAGGGACTTACAATTGGATTTAACTAGGAGCCAAGAGATCCACTGAAACCAGTTGCAGTGGGGGCTGCTCAAACCACATTTAGCTAGTAGAGTGTCCCAAATTGAACTTGTGGATTTGCATCCCATGAAAAGGTGCTCAACTGACTGACACCCACCCACACAAAATACACATGCAGGCTAATAGATGTAGGCATGGACCAATGTTCCATTCTATCCTTAGTCAGCAACTTGCCTTTGATAGCCACCCAAGAGAGGAAGCTAAACCTAGGCACATGGGATTGAACCAAATCAGCTTATCCCATCGCACACACTCTCTATCTGGAGCAAGGGCTTTATAGGTATCTTTAACTAAGAAAATCCCTTTCTTGCTAGGGGTCCAAGCCTATGAATCCCTCACCAAACCCTTGGGAGGTGGGACAGGGGTATCTCTAATCTCCATAAGCTCAAAAGTGTTTGAAGAGGGGCAATTCCAGCACCCATTTCGAATCACCTTACTCGCTCTAGAGTCAATATCCCACCCTGTACCCGAGAGAAGCCTTGGGCCAACTTAGGTAATGAGAACCCCAAAGGGTGCCATTGATCAGTTAGAAGCCTCACTTACTCCCCATTGCCAATAATAGCTTTGCAAAAGAGAGAGAATTTATCCCTTAATTTCAGAATATTTCTCCAAACCCAAGAACAAGCAGAAGGAATAGGTGTAATAAAAATGAAGCTCTTTTTCACTAAGAAGGTGAAGCACCAATCCTTCCACAAGGAATAACAATCATTTGAGATTAAGAACCGAAGATGGCTTGCCACTGAAACTTCATTGGACAGAATCAAATCCTTTAAACCAAGACCCCCCCTGAGATTTAGGGAAGCATCCTCCCAAGCTACTTTGGCCCCAGATTGCTTGGCCTCATTAGCATTCCAATGATAGTTCCTAAGGGCTGTTTGGGTCAATTTCATGACCTTCTTGGGGATAATAAACAACCCACACCAGAATTGAAACATAGCTGCCAACACTGACTTGATCAATTGAAGCCTCCCAGCAAAAGATAAATATTTGTTTCCCAAGATCTGAGTCTGGCCACAATACTCTCAACCAAGGAGTCACAGTTAGTTTTTCCCAACTTAGAAGTAATGAGGGGGATTCTCAAGTATCTCGTAGGCAAAGAACCCACGATTAAAGGCAGGATCTCTAAAATATGTTGCTGGACAGTATCAGACACCTCTGCGAAGAAGATCTGGCCCTTAATAAGATTAGACTGAAGCCTAGATAAGGCTTCAAAGAGAAGGAGACCCTCTTTAATAATTTGGACTGGTTTGACATTTCCTTTGGAAAAAATGAAGAGAACATCTGCACAGAAAAGATTAACTATATTGAGCTCTTTGCACCTCCAATGAACTCAAAGTTAGGACCTTGGGCAGAAAAATGAAGGATGCCAGAAAGGTCCCATTTTATGATCCCCTTGGCCCATTTAAAGAACACTTTCAGCTCACCATTGATATTGGGGGTAGAAATACACTCCATAACACACTTAGTGAAATTTTTCGGGAACCCCAAGCAATCAAGGATCCTGCCAATAGGATGCCAATTCACAGAATCATAGGCCTTCATCAAATCAAATTTTAGGGCACACCTTGGGCTATTACCCTATCTATGGTAGCTTCTAACAAGATCTTGGGATAAGAAAATGTTATCAGCAATTCTTCTCCCCAGAACAAAGGCATTTTGGTTTGGGCAGATTAGATCCGGGAGAAACAGCTTCAACTTATCTGCCAAAAGCTTAGTAATACATTTATAGATAACATTACAACAAGAAATAGGCCTAAAATCACTAACCCTAGAGGGGTTAGGGACCTTAGCGATAAGGGAAACAATAGTAGTGTTGACCTGCTTTAATAAAGATTGGGAGCCAAAGAACTCCAAAACAGCCTCAACAACCTCCTATCCAATGATATGCCACTCCCTTTTGAAGAAGCCAACTGAAAAACCACATGGACCCGGAGCTTTAGAGCTATTAAAGCTAAAAATCACATGTTTAATCTCCTCTCTGGTGATAGGCTGGTTGAGAAGCTCATTTTGATGCAAACCAAGCTTTTTAGGCAATATGGGGTTAAGAATACCCCAACTCGAGCATATTCATATTTACCTCCTTTGGCTGTCCAAAGGTCAGTATAGAGAGGAGTATCAACAGCACTAGCAATGTGCCCCAAGGCCTCTGCTGACCTTAGTTCAAGGGGAACATTCCAAAGCCTTATACTCAGGGATCTCTCTACTAATTCCTTGGGTAAAAGGATAAAGTTCAAGATCTTGGACCACAACATTATACTCAGCGAATTTACCTTGTGACCACTAGTCAAAGGCTCACCCATGGTTAGGGTAAGATTGGCTTGATTAGGAGTAACTTGGATCTTTTGTGCAAGGAATGCACTCGGAGTGAGTTTTGACAGCCAATATACATTGTGACAAGAATTATGAATGCTGTGGTCGTTTTAGTTGCTTTTAGTGCCCTATGGAAAAAGTGTCATACGGAATCAAAAAGACCTAATGGGACGTGTTTTAGGCCAAACTAGATGAACTTGGCTAAACTTAGATCTTTTGGGCATGACGTGCACTCGAACTGACTTTTGACCCTGAATACACGTTTGGGATAAGACTTTGGAGTGTTGTGGTCATTTTAGGTTCTTTTAGTGCCATAACAGTCAAAAAGACCCAATGAGATGTATTTAGAGTCAAACTAGACGAAGTTGGCTAAACTTGGATCTTTTGGGCACGTCATGAACTCAAAGTGAGTTTTGACATGCAATACACTTTTGTTTTGGTAAATGAATAATATATTAACCAAAAAGGTATTAGACAATTAGAAGGGCATACCCCAGCAAACAAAAATCTATAAACATTTACATGTGAGTCTATAGTATCGAACACTGGTCAACCTAGATCAACTCCAAAATATGCCACTTGGAAAACCAAGAAGCTCCGGTGTCTAACTAGGACTAAAAGGATCTATAAGTAGCCAGAAGCCTTACAAAATGAGATGATGTCAATATCCCAACAAAAGGCACAAAATGCTAAAATGGTTATATAGTGTAGCCTTACAAACAAAGAGATCAGTAGCATGGAGATATTTCCTTGTAATTTTGAAACACCTGCCTAAAACCGAAGAATAGATGCCCTAAATGAAATGCAGCAATGTAGCAATGGGTGGTGTTAGCACCAAAGGAGAAAGCGTAGTGTTAGCTAGCATCAAAAGGCTGGAAAATTAGATAAGGACCTTTATAGCGTGGGACCCTTACAATTACAAATGATAACAATAAGAACAATAATAGGGCAATAAAGGACGAAAGATCATGAAAATGAAGGTCTACTCCACAAGCTAGAGCTGTTGGAACCCAAGAGACCATATGAATGAGCAGAGAGTCCTATGCACCTGCAAAACAACCAGAGCCATTGCAAAACAAACACAAAGCTGCTCTAAAGGAAGCTCTAAGTGAACTGCAGCAATGTTGCAAATGGTGGAAAAAGAGCCTCAAAGATAGGAAATGAGAATACGTGCATAGAACATCAAGATAGAATCCCGAGCCATTGCAAAACAATACAAATCAACCCTAATTGGAGCCCCAAGTAAATGCAGTAATATAGTTAAGGTGGGGAAGAACAGAGATAGGGAAAAAAGACTGAGGGGTTGGGAGTGGGGTTGGGTAGGGGTGGGGGGATTTGTCATAGCCCAAAAATGTTATAGGTATATGTCCAAATCCAAGAACTAGATCTATTCACTTGTGGCAAGGTAAGTTAGATATTCCTTAATTCTAGAAGTTCCACTGTATTGGTTGTAGGCCAATGCCACTGTCCATTCAGAATGATGTTACTTACCTTGGAGCCAAGGTGCCAGGCACTTCCTGATAGAATTCTTTGTCCAAATTTGGACAGTAAAGGGCCTAAAGGGTGCCAGTGGTCAATTAAGAGATTAATGTCCCTACCATTTCCTATAGAAGGTTTACAAAAGGGCAGGAATTTGCTTCTTGGCTTTAGAATCTTTTTCTAGAGCCAAGATGAGTTAGAATGGATTAAAGGTATGAATACGGAGCTTTTCCTTATGAGATAGATTTGGCGCCAATATTTTCATAATGAATGCTTAGATATCATGATAAAAAATCATAGGTGCTTTGCCACGGCAACTTCATTGGCTAAAAACCAACTCCTTAAGACCCAGACCTCCCTTGGACTTATCATAACATAAATCAACCCAAACTACCTTTGCACCAGTGTGCTTACTCTCTTCCGCATTCGACAAGTAGTTCCTGAGAGTGTCTTGGACCTTTTTAACCACTTTCTTTGGCTGGATGAAGAGCCCTGCCCAGAATTGGAACATTGCCATTAAAACTGATTTAATGAGTTACAATCTCCCTGCATAACTAAGAAACTTGGAATCCCATGACCTGATTCTTTCTGTAATTCTGTCAACTAGTGAGTCAAAATCACTTTTGCATAACTTTGAGGTGATCAAGGACATTCCTAAGTATCTCATTGATAATTATCCTTGAAGGAAGCCCAAAATAGATAGAATATCAACTATGTGTTCCTTTGTGACTCCTCAAAGGAAGATTTGGCTCTTTAGCTTGTCGGGTTGGAGACCTGAGATGCATTGAAAGAGCTCCAAAGTGTCTTTAATGGATTGTACGGACTCCTTCATCCCTTTACAGAGAAAAAGCAGGTCATCAGCAAAGCAAAGGTTCATAATTTTAAGCTTCTCACACCTCCAATAGTACTGAAACTCAGAATGTGAGGCTGCAAATTGTAATAAGCCAGTAAGGACTTCCATAACAATCATAAATAGGTAGGGGAAATGGGGTCCCCTTGCGTAATCAATACCCTTGGCTCCTATGAAGTAACTATGTAGCTCCCCATTTATCTTAATAGAGTAGGAAGGAGAGGAGATTCACTCCATTATCCAAGAGATGAAGAGATCTAGGAAACTGAGACACTGTAGTGCTTTACCAATTAATACCCAATTGACACTATCATATGCTTTCTTTAAATCTACTTTTAATGCACACCTTGGCGTTCCCAAAGATCTATGGTAGTTCCTAAGAAGTTCTTGTGAGAGGAAAATGTTATCAGCTATCCTTCTTTCTGGATTGAAAGCACTTTGATTCTGTGTAATGAGAGTGGAGAGCAAGGGCTTCATTCTTTCAGTGAGAATCTTGGTAATGCATTTGTAGATGACATTACAGCAAGAGATGGGTCTAAAGTCACCAACTGAAGTGGGGTTTGGGACCTTGGGAATGAGGGAAACTGCTGTAGAGTTGGCTTCTTTTAAGAGCTCCCATGTCTGAAAGAACTCAAGAATAGCCTGGGTCACATCACACCCTACAATGTGCCAAGCTTTTTTGAAAAAGCTAGCTGGGAACCCATCAGGTCCTGTGGCTTTATCACTTTCCATACTAAAGATAGTGTTCTTAACTTCCTCAGCAGTAACTTGTGATGTCAAAAGAGTGCCTTGTGAATCATTCAATTTTTTTGGGAGAGCCCTTTCCAAAATGTTCCAATTGATATCCAAGGGAGGATTAGGGGTTCCCAAAAGATCAACGTAGTATTCCAAGATGTGGTTCTTCACCTCCTTAGGATAAGAAATGGTTGAACCTTGGTGTAGCAAGTTTGTAATTCTTGACTCGATTCTTCTCTTTTTCATGTTTTGGAAGAAGAAAGAAGAGTTTTGGTCGCCAAGATTTAGCCATTGAACTCTTGATTTCTGTTTATAAAAGCTTTCATCAGCATGTCTGAGCTCAATATATTCACTGTTTGCAAGCTTCTCTTGGTTGATTAGAGCAGCATTGGTTGGGATAGAAGCTAACTCATTATGGATTTGGTCAATCTTGAGCTAGCTTGATCCCAAAAGGTAAATCATTGCAAAACTGTTTGTTAAACTCCTTTATAGCAATTTTCACAGCTTTGAGCTTCGTACTAACTTGGAACATGGAAGAACCAGTCATTTTGAATCCCCCAAGCTTGCTCAACTATCTCCCATAAGCCTTACCTATCCATCCAAAAATTAATGTATTGGAAAGCTATATCTTTGGCTTGAGCTGATTTGAATTCATTTGGATTACTATGGGGATATGATTAGAAATGCCTGGTGGTGAAAATTTGCATTGTAAATTCGGGAAGAAGTCAACCCAGTGAGTGTTTCCCAAAGCTCTATCCAACATACACATGGTGAAGGTACCAACTTGGTGCTTATTAGACCAGGTGAATTGGAATCCAGAATAGGCAAGGTCTTCCACCTCAATATTGTATAGGCCATCATTAAATTCATTTATACCCTCATAACAACCTTCTCACCCTCCTACTTTCTCATTGGGATTCCTAATCACATTAAAGTCCCCAAAAATAAGCCAAGGTGAAGATGAAAAGTTGTGCTTCAAGGGAAGCCCAACGTTCCCTCCTAGCACTCCTATCATTAGAAGCATAGACAAAGGTGACAAAACAGTCAGCACTAGAGCTTAAGATGGAAACCCTACAGAATATTTTCTGAGCTGAAGAGCTAAGAACAGTGAGGTTGACAATCTTTGAATCCCAAGAACCCAAATTCTACCACCTGAAGAGGATGCATAGTTTGCAATACATTCCCAGTTAGGGAATATCACTAAAGTTACCACTCTTAACTTTAGTCTCAATAATTGAGCATGCTGAAAGGTTGAAATCCCTACATAGTTTCCTCACATCAACCTGTTTAAGGGAGCCATTAAGCCCCCTTACATTCCAACTGGCTATATTAATCATTGTGAGGTGGGGTTCACCCCCTTTATGTGTTTCAATTTCTCACCCTTTTTTACAGGGTGAGGAGTAAGATTGAATTTCCCTTTCTTCTTTTTTTTGTATCTTCTTCTTACTAGACCTAGAATATGGGGTAAGGGGGAGTGCCAAATGAGTTAGGGAAGGGGTATAGTCATTCAAATCAGGTGGTGGAAATTCTAGATCAGGTTCCACATTCCCTAATTCATAATCCTCAATCCTCTTAGGAGGGGGGCTCAATTTGAATTGGGGAAATAATCTCTCCTTCTTCCAAAAGAGGCAAGATAGCAAATTCATTTCTAGGAGGGTGGTTTAAAGGTTCAAGGATCAGAGGGTGAGAGATCTTTCTCCTATTATGTTTAGAGGTGACCACTGTCCATTGCTCCTTAGGTGGTTAGGCAGTGGGAGATGTGTGAATGGGTGAGTCAGGAATAGAGGTTGAGGTGGGGCAATGGTCAGATGAGGACTGAGTTGGGGTGAGGGTGTGAGTTGGGGATTTAGGTGTGGGAGGGTGAGAAGGGGATTTAGGGAATGTGGGGGAAGAATTTGGAGATGGAGGATGTTGTGGTTTGGGTTTAGGAATATAGTCACAATTGTGCAAACAAAATGGAGCATTTGTGACATCTCTTGGGGAGACCCTCATAGTCAACTTTCACAAAGATGGAGTCCCAACCCTCAATTCCTAAGTTAACACTAAAATGGACAACCAATCGAGTTTGGACTTTTATTCAACCACAGATTCTTGCATAATCCTTTCTCACACCTTTGGCCGTAGGGGAATCAGTATAGAGTGGTTTTCCAACGGCACTCGCAATGTGTCCAAGATCCTCTTCCGACCAAAGTTCCACTGGAACATTCTAGAGTTTAACCGAAATAGGTATGGTATCAAGTCTATCTTTAGCAAACACTATGTTGGGCTGCCATGGTTGAGTACTAACGGTTTTCCTAGCAATTTCCAAGGGCCATCATCACTAAAATTTTCCATTTCCTCAATTGAGTTAAATCTAAAGTATAACAGTCCCTTACTCACTGTAACGTCCACTAAACCTCTATTTCCCCATAATTGAAGTGCTAGCTTCTTTACAAGTTGTAGAGGGTCTGTTTTTCCTATCAAATAACCCACCAAGAAACAATCCCATCTGGTAAAACTACTTCTAGTCACATTTCCAGGGAGCATAATTGTGATGTTGCCCGGTTAAAAACTAGTTGTATTTTCATGAGCTAACCCTAAACTATGCCTTTCATTCTTTTTGACCTTTTGAGCCCAAGTGCCATCTTGCCTCATAGGTTCCTTAGATGCTTCACAAAGTGTTTTATACACCTTATTATTACCCAAATGCTCATTCGTTTCAGGTTTGATGAATAGGTCAGCTTGGTAATACCCACAATTTCTCCTAAAACCTTGAGTGAAAGCATATAATTCAGACTCCTCCGTCACTTGGTCATAGGATGGAAAGCATGAACCAGGGGGTCTACGGGCCGTGGGGGATGAAGAGACTGACTTTGGTGTGATCTCACTATCTTTTGGTTTATGCTCACTTTCATTTAGGTTGACAATAGTATAGTATAGATAGAGGCTCCCAAATATGCTACATTCACTCCCTCGGCTCCATTACTACGAGCATCAAGTGACTTGGATACGTTAAATGCACGAACACGCACATACTTTTGCTCTCTTGCGTGATTTTGTCCATTGCTCACACAAAGAGCTTGCATGTCTTGAGCATTCGGTTCATATCCTTTACATGGGTTATTTGGTTCATTTTGGTTGACCAAAGAAGCAGTACAATCATTAAAGGTGGTAGCATGAGGATTTTGGGCATGTTAAGTGGGATATCCTTTTTCCCCATTGCATGGTTCCTTTTCCCCATCCTGACCTAGGTGGGTACCATTAGCCTTACTACCACTTATAGAAAGCCCTTGTACAGATTGTACATCCTTGTCACATGCACTTTATACACGCGCAAAGAGAGCTTGTTTTGCCTTTAGTCTCATTTGGATTAACAATAGTAGTAGTACCAGCATTAATTGATGAGGTACAAGCATTAATGGTGAGGAAGGACACCCCTTTGTCCTTTCTTCCTTCTTTTCCTTGTCCTTTTTCCATTTTACCTTGTCCTTTATCCTTTTTATCATGTCATTTTTCCCTTTTGCACACGCATATCTCCCCATTTTGCACAAGCATATCTTGCACTACCTTGGCAGCGCCTATACCCTTGCTTGGGTAATTTTTGTTCTAATTTGGGATAATATTAGAAGTAGGAAAAACATTAAATGAAGAAGTACAAGTATTAATTGGGTGAAATAGACAAAGCATAAAGAGATGTACCTTTTCCTGTTTCACCTTGTCCTATTTCTGTTTTACCTTGTACTTTTTCTGTTTTACCTTGTCCTTTTTCACTTTTTATTGTCCTTTCTTATTTGGGATAATATTACAAGTAGGACAATAATTAAATGAAGAAGTACAAGCATTAATGGGTAAAATAGACAAAGCATAAAGAGATGTACCTTGCATAGGAACCCATCATGCATAGCTCTCCTATCAAATTTCCATGGTCTACCCAGAAAAATATCTCCACCATGCATAGGAACCACATCACACAACACCCCATCGTGATATTTACCAATTGAAAATGAGATAATAGATTGCCTATTCACCTTGACCTCACCACAGTCATTGAGCCACTTAAGCTTGTATGATCCTGGGTGTAGTGCAGTAGACAGTCCCAATTTATTAATTAATATTGTACTCACCACATTAGTGCAACTCCCACCATCGATAATCACACTACATGTTTTGCCTTAAACATGAAACCTTGTATGGAACAAGTTGTCTCATTGCTTCTCGTGGCATTCCTCTTTCAATTGGGAGTCAAGAGCACGTCTTTTAACCAACACATCACCCCTAATAGGTTTCTCCAATTCGGGCATCTCCTCCTCATCGCTTTCATTGTTACCCTCTTCTTCATCAGTCACTATCTCACCATTTCATAGGGTCATAGTTCTCCTATTAGGGCACTCCTTGCTAATATGACCTACACCTTGACACTTCCAACATTTAATGTCTCTTTCTCCCTTTAGGCTCTTTGATTTTAGATTTTTCTTTGAAAATCGTATCTACCTTTCCCTTTGCACCATCATAAACAGCCTTATTTCCACCCTTAAAATCACTATTTCCATCCTTTTTTCAAGTAGAATTAGAGTTGGACTAAGGTTTGGAAACATACCTTGCTGCCACTCTTCCTTGGAGTTGTTTTCCACCTTGATGACAATGTGCACCATATCCTCTAACTCCACATAAGGTTGCAAATCTACTCGGTCAGCTATCTCCTTGTTCAAATCGGCCAAGAAACATGCTATAGTTGTCTCTATATCCTCCTCTATATCAGCCCTAGTCATGAGCATTTCCATCTCCTAGTAGTAATCATCCACACTCCTACTGCCTTGTCTAAGAACTTGAAGTTTATGCACGAGTTCCCTATGAAAATGCCAAGGAAAAAATCTCTTCCTCATTGTAAAACTATGATCATGCCAAGTCTCAATTAGATTCTCCAAATTTCTTCTTCTACTAGTCACCAATTTATCCCACCAAGCTATAGTATAATCTGAAAATTGTGTACGGCCAACTTGACCTTCTTCTCCTCGCTAAAGTGATGACAATCAAATATGAGTTCCACATTCTTTTCCCATTCTAACTATGCCAGATCTGATTTACCTTGAAAATGAGGTATATTAAACTTAATGCTTCCCAAATTTCTATCTACAAAATCGTCATTGCCTTAGTTTCTACCATGAAATTGATTTTCTCACATTCTCCCTCTACATCTACCAAAATTGTGACCTTCTCTTCCTCCTCCTCTAGGCACGACCCTTTCAACAATTATATCATCATCATCCTCATTATGATCAAAATCTTCATCTTCCAAGTCATCAACTTGACGTATTCGGTTTCTACCTCATTTTCATCATTCATTGCGATTTGGTGTTGCTCTTTCAACTGCTTCCAACCTTGCATCCATACGATCTAATGCGTCCCTCATGGCCTCCAAATGTCGATTAAACGTGCAAACTCTCCTCGTTGAGCCTCATGTAGCATGGCTTCAGGAACATGATCAACATCATTATCTCCACTTTGATTTGACACTGCTGCAATAGAGTGTTAGAAACAAAGAAAAAAATATTCAAGGACCTCACCAGCACTCCCTCACATGTTTGCACTCAAAAGATGGGGGTGGTCACTCGTGTTTTACTCAAATATTATTTCACTCAAGGTTTTTCTCACACCACTCCAGCTAATTCTTTTATATTCTTAGGTGAATCACATTTTTAAAACAATTCAAATAGCTTGTAATGTGTAGAATTCCAAAATAGAAATTTCCAAAACAAGTTTGAGCAAGAAACGAATTTAAGAAAGTAATGAATTTAGGAAAGTGTTGAATAGGAAAGTACAGAATTTAGGAAAGACAATTTGTTTTCTCTCGAAAGATAAGATATGGTAAGATATGATATGGTAAGATATGAATATGATATCATAAGATAAGAAATGAGAATAAGGATAAGGATAAGGATGGATAAGATAAACAAATAAGGATAACAGAATTTAAAAGATAGAGATAAGATATGGATAATATGTGATAAGATGATAAGATGATAGCTAAAACAATGAAAATTCGGATATTTAGGTAAAACGACGCAGAAAATTTAATGACCTCATAAATGGATGAAAACAATATAATTTCGCTTCAAGCTTTGAAATAACATCGTAGGGAACAAAACTCAGTTCGATTTGATATGCTATAACTCTTGTCTCGACTCCCGGATCAAAAGTTATGGCTGTTTTAGGACTAGCTAACAAAATCACACGAAAAATAATAGATTGTTTTTACTGAATCGAAAAACAAAGAAGTATAAGAGAAGGAAAAACACAATAACAAAGATAATGAATGAAGAGGATAGTTAACCTGTTTCCAGAAATCAAAGCTCTGATACCAATTGATACGGAACCTCCAAGATTGAGACTGAGAACCCCTTTATGTATAAGAACCCACGAAGCATTAATGTGAAAACCCCAATAACCAATTCGGCAACAACCCCTAAGAAAGGCTAGAAAATTAGATTTCTTAGATTGATGAACAAGAACTAGATAGAATAAAGAAATTTTTTTTTCTAAATTCAAGTTTCGAAACACTCCACAAGAAGGTGATCAATCTACTTGAATGTTTCTTAAAGCATGTAATCTACTCAAGAACACAAAGATAATAGCAAAAACAAACTTTAGGTTTTCAATAATAAATTCGCCACCCTAAAACATATTTATAGCATTTACAAAAGTTTCCTAAAAACAATGGTTTCCTAAAAACCCTTAGACACAAAAAATAGAAAACTTAATAATTAAAAATAGACTATATAAGCTAAATAAAACTAATGGGTTCTAAATAAAATAAAATTTTGTCCAGTCCAATAGAAAACATGAAAGTGGCCCATTACATACTTAATCAAACGCATTAGTAACTTGGACTTGAATTAAGTTGTATCGAACTCGAGCTACACTTGTCCCAAAGAAGTCGTCACAAGCCATAACATTCTGGGCATTAGAGCACCCATGTTCATCGCCACACACTTGGGGGCTCAATTTTAACCCCACTTCCCTCCTTAAACTTGCCTTCAAAGCAGAAACTTACTGAACAATAGATCTTGATTGATTTTTTTTTTCGGTAAATTAAAAAATTGTATAAACCGAAGAAGAAAACATACAAATATACAAGGGGTATACCCCAGGAAAAAGACACAAATAACAAGGAACCAGCCAACACACAAGCTGGAGGCACCCCAACACTAACAGAAGATTACAAGTGATAACAGCCTAAAGAAACAGAAGAACCAAGCTTAATTGTCAAAAATAGAGGCATTCAATCCCTAGGCAAGCTGAATGGTTTTGTTATCTTCAGTCACAGAAAACCTTTTGAGACTCAAAAATCTACCTTTAATGGCATTTCTAATGCAAGCCAAGACCCCACTACCTACTCCCTAAGCAAAGATGCACGCTTTATGTAGTGGGCTCATGTATACTCATTGGATGGCTTTTTTTTGGAGTAATGAGCAAATTCCATTGCATCAAAATCAATCAAGGTCGTAGTCAATTTAAACACATAAACCCAGTCCACTTGGAGCCATGTTGATCAAAATGAAAAAAGTTTCATGACATGACCAGTCACTCGTCCTCGTATTCGAAGATCATCTCACTATGTGGTCGACATTCAATTCCCCTTAGTCGTAGGTGCTCGTTCTATTTTGATTTGAATGGGTCGGGTCTCCCGAGGTACCTATCGCCGGCCTTTCGAGTGTCTCCCTTATTACTTAAAGCCAATCCTTACCAAAGGAGGAAATAGAATCGAATAATCTACCTCGTTTTTCCTTCGAAGAAGAGTGCCTTCCCGAGCTATCTTAAAGTAAAGCTCTCTAGGTTAGCTATAGGTAAAGTTCTCCCAGAGCTGGAGACACGGGCTGCTACTCCTTCAGAAACTGGAAATCTGCAAGGAAGGATAGGACACAGAATAAGGACCTAAAGTTTTTCGTCGGATGAGACCGAGAACCGAAAGATGTCTATCAAAGAGCGAGAGGGACAAAATAGACCACTATCAACCAGCTCTAAAGGGACGTGTTTAGGGCCAAACTAGATAAACTTGGCTGTACTTGGATCTTCTGGGCATGGCGTGCACTGGAACTGACTTTTGACACCGAATAAACATTTGGGATATGAATTTGGAGTGTTGTGGACATTTTAGGTGCTTATCATGCTATACAGAGTCAAAAAGGCCCAATGAGACATGTTTAGGACCAAAGTAGATGAACTTGGCTAAATTTAGAAATTTTAGGCATGCCATGAACTCGAAGTGAGTTTTGACACCCAATACATATCTGGGAAAAGAATTAGAGGTGTTGTGATCATTTTAGGTGCTTTTAGTGTCATACAGAGTCGAAAAGACCCAACTGGACGTGTTTAAGCCAAACTAGATGAACTTGGCTAAACATAGATCTTTAATGCTTGGTGTGCACTCGAACTCATTTTTGGTGCTTCTAGTGCCACATGGAGCTTTAATGCTTGGTGTGCACTCGAACTCGAACTCATTTTCGGCTAAACTTGGCTTTTTTGGGCATGACAGAAATTCAAACTGAGTTTTGACACCCAATACTCGTTCGGGATAAGTATTTGGAGTGTTTAGGTCATTTTTTGTGCTTCTAGTGCCACACGGAGTAAAAAAGACACAATGGGACGTGTTTATGGTCAAACTAGATTAAATTGGCTATACTTGGATCTTTTGGGCATGCCATGCGCTCGAAGTCAGTTTTGACACACAATACACGTTTGGGGTAGAAAATTTGGAGTGTTGTGATCATTTTAGGTGCTTCTAGTTCCATACATAGTCAAAAAGCACTAATCAGACGTGTTTAGCTGCAAACTAGATAGACATGGCTAAACTTGGATCTTTTGGGCATGGTGTTCACTCGAACTTACTTTTAAAATTGAATTCACATTTAGGATATGAATTTGGCATACAAAGTCATTTTAGGTGCTTTTAGTGCCATACAAAGTCAAAAGACCAAGTGAGACATGTTTAGGACTAAACTAGATGAACTTGGCTAAATTTAGATCTTTTGGGCATGGCATGCACTCAAACTCATTTTGACACCGAATACATGTTTGAGATAAGAATTTGGAGTGTTGTAGTAATTTTAGGTGCTTTTATTGCCATACGGAGTCAAAAATACACAATGGGACGTGTTTAGGCCAAGCTAGATGAACTTGGCTAAAGTTGGATCTTTCTTGCTTGGCGTGCACTCTAACTGACTTTTGACACCAAATATGCATTTGGGATAAGAATTTAGAGTTTTTTTTTGTTGTTTTGGGTGCTTCTAGTGCCATACAGAGTCAAAAAGACCCAATGAAACTTGTTTAGGCCTAAACTAGATGAACTTCGCTAAATTTGGCTCTTTTGGGCATGCCATGAACTCGAACTGACTTTTGACACCCAATACATGTTTGGGATATGTATTTGGAGTGTTTGAGTCATTTTTGGTGCTTCTAGTGCCACACGGAGTCAAAAAGACCAAATGGGACGTTTTAGGGTCAAATTAGATGAACTTGGCTATACTTGGATCTTTTGGGCATGTCATGCACTTGAAGTAAGTTTTGACATGCAATACACGTTTGTATAAAAATTTGGATTGTTTTCATTGTTTTAGGTGCTTCTAGGGCCATATAGAGCCAAAAATCCCCAATGGGACGTGTTTAGTGCCAAACTAGATGAACATGGCTAAACTTACATCTTGTGGGCATGGCGTGCACTCAAGCTGACTGTTGAAACGGAATACACATTTGGGATATGAATTTGGAGTGATGTGGTTATTTTAGGTGCTTTTAGTGCCATACAGAGATCAAAAGACCAAATGAGACGTGTTTAGGCTAAACTAGACGAACATGGCTAAATTTGGATCTTTTGGGCACGCAATGCACTCGAAGTGAGTTTTTTTTCGGTAAGCAAAAAAATGTATTGAACCGAAAAATACAAACAAATATACAAGGGGCATACCTCAAGAAAAACAAAGCTACAAAGCCAAAAAAGAGATAAGTCTGGCTAGCAAAAGCCAAATCAAATCTAAACCTAACAAAATAAGCCAACTAAATCTCAACGCATTACAAAAATAAACCAAGCTCCTCAATACAAAGAAACAAATTAACATACTCAGCCCCTAAGGAGGCTCAAAAATCGAAAAGTTGAGATCCCAAGCAGCTTGGAGAGACAGGTCAACTCTGAGGCAAGGACACCCCTAAGCAACGAAAGCCTATCCCTAATGGAGCCCGAGATAACCTTGATCAAAACAGCATTATCCCTAATTTTTCCCTAGAAGATTCTAAGGTTCCTCTCCCTCCAAATATGGTAGATAAAGGCTGTGAACAGAAGCTTCAAAATGGAGCTAGCAAGGGACTTACCTTTGGCCTTAACTAGGAGCCAAGAGATCCATTGAGACCAGTTGGAGTGGGAGCTGCTCAAACCATATTTAGCTAGAAGATTGTCCCAAATTGGCCTTGTGGATTTGCATCCCACCTCAAAATACACATTAAAGGCTAATAGATGTAGGCATGGACCAATGTTCCATTCTATCCTTAGTCAGCAACTTGCCTTTGATAGCCACCCAAGAGAGGAAGCTAAACCTAGGTACATGGCGATTCAACCAAATCATCTTAGCCCACCTCACGCACTCCCTATCCGGAGCAATGGCTTTATAGGTATCTTTAACAGAGAAAAGCCCTTTCTTGCTAGGGGTCCAAGCCCAAGAATCCCTCACTAAACCCTTGTGAGAGGGGAGTACTCGAAATGAGTTTTGACACCCAATGCCCGTTTTGGATAAGAATTAGGAGTGTTGTGGTCATTTTACGTGCTTTTAGTGTCATATGAAGTCAAAAAGACCCAACTGGACGTGTTTAGACCAAAGTAGATGAACTTTGCTAAACTAGTCTTTTGGGCATGGCATTCACTCAGTCTGTTTTGACACCCAACACACGTTAAGGATAAGAATTTTGTGTTATTGTTGTTGTAGGTGCTTCTAGTGCCATACAGAGTTAAAAAGACCATAAGGACGTGATTAGGCCCAAACTAGATGAACTTGGCTAAACTTGGATCTTTTGTGCTTGGTGTGCACTCGAACTGACTTTAGACCTGGTTTTTTTTTAGTGAGAGAAACTCTCCCCTCTCTCTAAAATTCTGGTTTTTGTTTTTGCCTCTCCCTCCCTTAGGGGAGGCCACGACCTCTAACAATGGTTAATGATGAGTACATTAAGCACGCTGCAGATGTTGGTAAGCAAGTTTCAGGTGGTGTTAAGAAAGATTCAGCTAGTAGGCAAGCTAAGCTTGGAGTGTCTTTCAATGGCCATGCTGTTTTGAATGATATGGTTACTAAGGGAGCTAGGGAAGCTAATGCCCATGTTATGGGTTTAAATGCTCTTAAGCAAGGTTCCAACACGAACAAATTTGGACCAGAGAGTGGTTTTGTTGAGCCTGGGAAGTTAGAAGCTCAGTCCAAGGAAGCTTCGATTTTATTAGTTGCAAAAGAGATTATTTCTGATCATTC
>QANY01009266.1:242500-269274 GCA_003255025.1 Datisca glomerata | reverse complement strand
AGAGAGAGAGGGAGGGAAAGAGAAAGAGAGAGAGAGAGGGAGAGAGAGGGAGAGAGACAGATAGAGAGTGTGAGGTTTAGAGGGAGAGAGGGAGAGGGAGGGAGGGAGGGTGAGCGAATGAGAGAGAGCGTGAGAGAGAGAATGAGGAGAGAGAGAGAGAAGGAGGGACATAGAGAGAGAGAGGTAGGGAGAGAATGAGGGAGAGAGACAGATAGAGAGAGCTGATGAGAGAGAGGGGGTGAGAGAGAGAGGAAGAGAGAGAGAGTGATAGAGAGAGTGAGTGAGAAAGAGAGACAAAGATAGAGAGAGAGAGAGAGATAATGAGAGAGAGAGGGTGAGAGAGAGAGTGAGTGAGAGAATGAGAGAGAGAGTGAGTGAGAATGAGAGATAAAGATAGAGAGAGAGAATTAGAGAAAGAGAGCATGGGATCGAGAGAGGGAGGGAGAGAGAGAGAGAGAATAAGAGAGAGAGGGAGAGAGAATAAGGGAGATATATATATATTAAGAGAGAGAGAGAGAATGGTAGAGAGAGAGAATTATAGAGAGAGAGAGAATCAAAGTGAGATAGAGAAAGAGAGAATTATAGAGAGAGAGAATGAGAGAGCGAGAGGGAGGGAGAGTAAGTGATAGAGAGAGTGAGAGAGAGTGGTGGGAGAAAGGGAGAGAGAACAAAAGAGAGAGAGAATGAGAGAGAGAAAGAGAGAGAGAATGCTAAAGAAAGAGAATGATGGAGAGAGAATGATAGAGAGAGAATGATAGAGAGAGAGGATGAGAGAGATGGAGAGAGAGCAATAGAGAGAGAGGGAGAGAGTAGGAGAGAGAGTGTGATAGTGAGAGAAGGAGAGAGAGGGAAAATATGTGAGAGAGGGAGACAGAGAGAGAGAGAGAGTGTGTTTGTGGGAGAGAGAATAAGGGATAGAGAGAAAGAATAATAGAGAGAGTGAGAATGATAGAGAGAGTGAGAATGATTGAGAGAGTGAGAATTTGAGGGAGATAATGATTTAGACAGTGAGAATGAGAGAGGGAGAGAGAGTGTGTGTGTTTGTGTGTGTGTGAGAGAGAGAGTGGGGGAGAGAATAAGGGAGATACATAAAGGGAGAGAAAGGTAGAGAGAGGGAGAAAGAGACAGAGAGAGAGGGATGGAGAGTGTGAGAGTGGGAGCGAGAGGGGGAGAGAGACAGTGTGTGTGAGGGAGAGAGAATGAGAGATAGAGATAGGGAGCGAGAGAGAAAGAGAGAGAGAGAGAGAGTGAGAGAGAGTGAGTAAGTGAGAGAGAGTGTGAGAGAAAGAGAGGAAAGATAGAGAGAGATTGAATGAGAGAGAGATATAGAGTGTGAGAAAGAGTGAGAGAAAGAGGGATTGAGAGAGAGAGGGAGCGATGAGAGAGAGATAGAGAGAGAAAGAGAGAGAGTGAGTGAGAGAGTGTGAGTGAGACAGAGAGAGAGTGAGAGAGAGAATGATAGAGAGTGAGAGTGAGTGAGAAAGAGAGAGAGAGTGTGTGTGATATAGATATATATAGAGAGAGAGAGCGAGCGAAGGAGAGAGAGAGAATGAGAGAGAGTGAGTGAGTGAGAGAGTGTGAGAGAAAGAGAGGGATTGAATGAGAGAGAGAGTGCGTGTGAGAGAGATTGTGAGAGAAAGAGGGATTGAATGAGAGAGAGAGAGAGAGTGAGATTGAATGAGAGAGAGAGGGAGAGAATGAGGGAGGGAGATAGATAGATAGAGAGAGAAGCAACTGAGAGAGACAGAGAGTGGGAGTGAGAGAGAGAGTGGGATAGAGAAAGAGTAAGAGATAACAAGAGAGAGAGAGAGATCGATAGAGAGAGCAAGAGAGAGAAAGAGAGAGTGAGTGAGAGAGAGAGTGAGAGAGGGAGAATGATAGAGGGAGAGTGAGTGAGGGAGAGAATGAGAGGGAAAGAGTGTGTGAGAAAGAGTGAGAGACAGTGAGAGAGGTTGAGAGAGAGAGGGAGAGGGAAGGAGGGAGGGAGGGAGAGCGAATGAGAGAAAGCTTGAGAGAGAGAGAATGAGGAGAGGGATAGAGAGGGAGGGACAGAGAGAGAGGTAGGGAGAGAATGAGGGAGAGAGACAGATAGAGAGAGATAATGAGAGAGAGAGGGGGGTGAGAGAGAGGGTGATAGAGAGAGATAATGAGAGAGAGAGGGTGAGAGAGAGTATGAGTAAGAAAGAGAGACAAAGATAGAGAGAGATAACGAGAGAGAGGGGGTCAGAGAGAGAGAGTGTGAGTGAGAAAGAGAGACAAAGATAGAGAGAGAATGAGAGAGATAGAGAGAGAGAGAGCTTGGAAGCGAGAGAGGGAGGGAAAGTGTGAGAGTGAGTGAGAAGGAGATAGAGGGAGAGAGAAGGAGGGAGTGTGAGAATGGGAGAGAGAGGGAGGGAAAGAGTGAGAGTGAGTGAGAAGGAGATAGAGGGAGAGAGAAGGAGGGAGTGTGAGAATGGGAGAGAGAGGGAGGAGAGTGTGAGAGTGGGAGAGAGAGGGGGAGAGAGAGGGGGAGAGAGTGTGTGTGTGTGTGAGGGAGAGAGAATGAGAGATAAAGATACAGGAAATGAGAGAGAGAGAATGAGAGAGAGTGAGTAAGTGAGAGAGAGTGTGAGAGAAAGAGAGGGAAGATTGAGAGAGATTGAATGAGAGAGAGAATGAGAGAGAGATATAGAGTGTGAGAGAGAGTGAGAGAAAGAGGGATTGAGAGAGAGAGGGAGCGATAGAGAGAGAGATAGAGAGGGAGCGATAGAGAGAAAGAGAGAGTGAGTGAGAGAGAGAGTGAGAGAGAGAATGATAGAGAGTGAGAGTGAGTGAGGGAGAGAGAGGGAGAGAGAGAATGAGAGAGAGAGCGAGAAAGAGAGAGAGAGAATGAGAGGGAGAGAGAGTGAGAAAGAGTGAGAGAGGTTGAGAGAGAGAGGGAGGGAGGGAGAGAGTGAATGAGGGAGAGAGAATGATAGATAGAGATAGGGAGCGAGAGAAAGAGAATGATCGAGAGAGAGAATGAGAGAGAGAGTGAGTAAGAAAGAGAGACAAAGATAGAGAGAGAGAGATAGTGAGAGAGAGGGGGTGAGAGAGAGAGAGAGAATGAGAGGGAGTGAGTGTGAGAGAGTAAGAAAGAGTGAGAGAGGTTGAGAGAGAGAGGGAGGGAGGGAGAGAGAATGAGAGATAGAGATAGGGAGCGAGAGAAAGAGAATGAGAGAGAGAGAGAGTAAGTGAGAGAGAGTGTGAGAGAAAGAGAGGGAAGATAGAGAGAGATTGAATGACAGAGAGAATGAGAGAGAGAATGAGAGAGCTAGAGAGATATAGAGTGTGAGAGAGGGTGAGAGAAAGAGGGATTGAGAGAGAGAGGGAGCGATAGAGAGAGAGATAGAGAGAGAAAGAGAGACTGAGTGAGAGAGGGAGAGTGAGAGAGAGAATGATAGAAAGTGAGAGTGAGTGAAGGAGAGGGAGGGAGAGAGAGAAAATGAGAGAGGGAGAGTGATATATATATAGACAGAGAGATAGAGAGCGAGCGAGAGAGAGAGAGAGAATGAGAGAGGGAGTGAGTGAGTGAGAGAAAGAGAGGGAAGATAGAGAGAGATTGAATGAGAGAGAGAATGAGAGAGGGAGAGTGTGTGTGAGAGAGAGATTGTGAGAGAAAGAGGGATTGAATGAGAGAGAGAGAGAGATTGAATGAGGGAGAGAGGGAGAGAATGAGGGAGGGAGATAGATAGATAGATAGATAGATAGATAGAGAAGCAAATGAGAGAGACAGAGAGAGGGAGTGAGAGAGGGAGTGGGATAGAGAAAGTGCAGAGAGAGTAAGAGACAACAAGAGAGAGAGAGAGGGACCGATAGAGGGGAGAGATAGAGAGAGCGAGAGAGTGAGAGTGAGTGAGAGAGAGTGAGAGAGAGAGAATGATAGAGAGAGAGTGAGTGAGGGAGAGGGAGAGAGAGAGAATGTGAGGGAGAGAGTGTGAGAGAGAGAGTAAGAGACAGTGAAAGAGGTTGAGAGAGAGAGAGGGAGAGGGAAGGGGGAGGGAGGGAGAGCGAATGAGAGATAGCGTGAAAGAGAGAAAGAGGAGAGGGAGAGAGAGGGAGGGACAGAGAGAGAGAGGTAGGGAGAGAATAAGCGAGAGAGACATATAGAGAGAGATAATGAGAGAGAGGGGGTGAGAGAGAGAGAATGAGAGAGAGTGTGAGTAAGAAAGAGAGACAAAGATAGAGAGAGAGATAATGAGAGAGTGAGGGGGTGAGAGAGAGAGAGAATAAGAGAGAGTGAGTGAGAAAGAGAGACAAAGATAGAGAGAGAGAGAATGAGAGAGATAGAGAGAGAGCGTGGGAGGGAGAGAGGGAGGGAAAGAGTGAGAGAGAGTGAGAACAAGAGAGAGAGGGTGAGAGAATAAGTGAGATATATATATATATATATATATATATATATATATATTAAGAGAGAGAGAGAATAATAGAGAAAGGGAGAATTATAGATCGAGAGAGAGAATGAGAGAGAGGGAAGGAGAGTATGTGATAGAGAGAGTGAGAGAGAGCGTGCATGAGAGAGAGGGGGGAGAAAGGGAGAGAGAACGAGAGAGAGAGAATGAGAGAGAGAAGATAGAGAAAGAGAGAGAGAATGCTAGAGAGAGAATGATAGAGAGAGGTTGAGGGAGAGAAGGAGAGAGAGAGTGTGTGTGTGAGGGGGAGAGAGAGAGTGTGTGTGAGGGAGAGAGAATGAGAGATAGAGATACAGGGAGCGAGAGAGAGAAAGAGAGAGAGAGATATAGAGTGTGAGAGAGGGTGAGAGAAATAGGGATTGAGAGAGAGAGATGGAGTGATAAAGAGAGAGAGATAGAGAGGGAGCGAAGAGAGAGATTATAAGTGAGAGAGAGTGAGAGAGAGAGAATGATAGAGAGTGAGAGTGAGTGAGGGAGAGAGAGGGAGAAAGAGAATGAGTGAGAGAGTGAGAAAGAGATAGAGAGAATGAGAGGGGGAGAGTGTGAGAGAGAGTGAGAGAGAGAGGTTGAGAGAGAGCGAGAGAGATATTGAGAGAGGGAGAGAGGGATGGAGAGCGAGAGAGAGAGGGAGAGAGAAGGAGGGAGTGAGAGTGGGAGAGAGTGGGAGGAGAGTGTGAGAGTGGGAGAGAGAGGGGGAGAGAGACAGTGTCTGTGAGGGAGAGAGAATGAGAGATATAGATAGAGAAAGAGAAAGAAAGAGAGAGAGAGAGAGAATGAGTAAGTGAGAGAGTGTGTGAGAGAAAGAGAGGGAAGATAGAGAGAGATTGAATGAGAGAGAGAATGAGAGAGAGAGATATAGAGTGTGTGAGAGAGTGAGAGAAAGACGGATTGAGAGAGAGAGGGACCGATAGAGAGAGAGATAAAGAGGGAGCGATAGAGTGAGAGTGAGAGAGAGAGAGAGTGAGAGTGAGTGAGGGAGAGAGAGGGGGAGAGAAAATGAGAGAGAGAGAGCGAGAAAGAGAGAGAGAATGAGAGGGAGAGAGTGTGAGAGAGAGTGAGAGAGGTTGAGAGAGAGAGAGGGAGGGAGAGAGTGAATGAGGGAGAGAGTGAGAGAGACAGAATTAGAAGAGGGAGAGAGAGGGATATATATATATATACAGAGAGATAGAGAGAGTGAGAGAAAGAGAGGGAAGATAGAGATAGAGAGAGATGGAGTGATATATATAGAGAGAGAGATAGAGAGCGAGCGAGAGAGAGAGAGAGAATGAGAGAGAGTGAATGAGTAAGAGAGGGAGGGAGAGAAAGAGAGGGAAGATAGAGAGAGGGAGAGAGTAGAAGAGAGAGTGAGGGTGAGAGAGGGAGAGAGAGAGGGGGAGAATATGTGAGTGAGGGAGACAGAGAGAGAGAGTGGGAGAGAGCATAAGGGATCTAGAGGAATAATAATAGAGAGAGTGAGAAAGATAGAGAGAGTGAGAATGATAGAGAGAGTGAGAATGAGAGAGAGATAGTGATTTAGACAGTGAGAATGAGAGAGGGGGAGAGAGAGTGTGTGTGTGTATGTTTATGTGTGTATGAGAGAGAGAGTGGGGGAGAGAATAAGGGAGATACATAAACGGAGAGAAAGGTAGAGAGAGGGAGAAAGAGACAGAGAGAGAGTGGGAGAGAAAGCGAGAGAGAGTGAGAGTGTGTGAGAGAGAGCGAGAGAATGAGAGATAGAGGGAGAGTGAGAGAATGATAGAATGTGACAGTGACAGAGAGAGGGAGAAAAAGAAAGAGAGGGAGAGAGAGAGGGAGAGAGAGACTGAGAGAGAGGGAGAGAGGGAGAAAAAGAAAGAGAGAGAGCGAGAGAGAGAAGGAGAGAAGGAGAGAGGGAGAGAGAGCGGGAGAGAGAAGGAGAGAGAGGGAGAGAGAAGGAGGGAGTGTGAGAGTGGGAGAGAGAGGGAGGAGAGTGTGAGAGTGGGAGAGAGAGGGGGAGAGAGAGTGTGTGTGAGGGAGAGAGAATGAGAGATAGAGATACAGGGAGCGAGAGAGAGAGAAAGAGAGAGTGAGAGAGAGAGAGAGAGAGGGAGAATGAGAGAGAGTGTGAGTAAGTGAGAGAGTATGTGAGAGAAAGAGAGGGAAAATAGAGAGAGATTGAATTAGAGAGAGTATGAGAGAGAGATATAGAGTGTGAGAGTGAGTGAGAGAAAGAGGGATTGAGAGAGAGAGAGGGAGCGATAGCGAGAGAGATAGAGAGGGAGCGATAGAGAGAGATAGAGTGAGTGAGAGAGAGAGTGAGAGAGAGAATGATAGAGAGTGAGAGTGAGTGAGGGAGAGAGAGGGAGAAAGAGAATGAGTGAGAAAGCGAGAAAGAGAGAGATTGAATGAGAGAGAGAATGAGAGAGAGAGATATAGAGTGTGAGAGAGAGTGAGAGAAAGACGGATTGAGAGAGAGAGGGACCGATAGAGAGAGAGATAAAGAGGGAGCGATAGAGTGAGAGTGAGAGAGAGAGAGAGTGAGAGTGAGTGAGAGAGAGAGAGGGGGAGAGAGAATGAGAGAGAGAGAGCGAGAAAGAGAGAGAGAATGAGAGGGAGAGAGTGTGAGAGAGTGAGAGAGGTTGAGAGAGAGAGAGAGGGAGGGAGGGAGAGAGAGTGAATGAGGGAGAGAGTGAGAGAGACAGAATTAGAAGAGGGAGAGAGAGAGGGATATATATATATATATACAGAGAGATAGAGAGAGTGAGAGAAAGAGAGGGAAGATAGAGAGAGAGATAGAGAGCGAGCGAGAGAGAGAGAGAGAGAATGAGAGAGTGAGTGAATGAGTAAGAGAGGGAGGGAGAGTATGTGATAGAGAGAGTGAGAGAGAGCGCGCATGAGAGAGGGGGGTGAAAGGGAGAGAGAGAGAATGAGAGAGAGAAGATAGAGAAAGAGAGAAAGAATGCTAGAGAGAGAATGATAGAGAGAGAGGTTGAGGGAGAGAAGGAGAGAGAGCAATAGAGAGAGGGAGAGTGTAGGAGAGAGAGTGAGAGTGAGAGAGGGAGAGAGAGAAAGAGAGAAAGAATGCTAGAGAGAGAGAATGATAGAGAGAGAGGTTGAGGGAGAGAAGGAGAGAGAGCAATAGAGAGAGGGACAGGATAGAGAGCGAGCGAGAGAGAGAGAGAATGAGAGAGAGAGTGAATGAGTAAGAGAGGGAAGATAGAGAGAGGGAGAGAGTAGGAGAGAGAGTGAGAGTGAGAGAGGGAGAGAGAGAGGGGGAGAATATGTGAGTGAGGGAGACAGAGAGAGAGAGTGTGGGAGAGAGAATAAGGGATATAGAGGAAGAATAATAGAGAGAATGAGAAAGATAGAGAGAGTGAGAATGATAGAGAGAGTGAGAATGAGAGAGAGATAATGATTTAGACAGTGAGAATGAGAGAGGGAGAGAGAGAGAGTGTGTGTGTGTGTGTTTATGTGTGTGTGTGAGAGAGAGTGGGGGATAGAATAAGGGAGATACATAAAGGGATAGAAAGGTAGAGAGAGGGAGAAAGAGACAGAGAGAGAGTGGGAGAGAAAGTGAGAGAGAGTGAGAGTGTGTGAGAGAGAGCGAGAGAATGAGAGATAGAGGGAGAGTGAGAGAATGACAGAATGTGACAGTGAGAGAGAGAGGGAGAAAAATAAAGAGAGGGAGAGAGAGAGGGAGAGAGAGACTGAGAGAGAGGGAGAGAGAGGGAGAATGAGAGAGAGTGAGGGAGAGGGAGAGAGGGAGAAAAAGAAAGAGAGAGAGCGAGAGAGAGATGGAGAGAAGGAGAGAGAGAGAGAGAGCGGGAGAGAGAAGGAGAGAGAGGGAGAGAGAAGGAGGGAGTGTGAGAGTGGGAGAGAGAGGGAGGAGAGTGTGAGAGTGGAAGAGAGAGGGGGAGAGAGAGTGTGTGTGTGAGGGAGAGAGAATGAGAGTTAGAGATACAGGGAGCGAGAGAGAGAAAGTGAGAGAGAGAGAGAATGAGAGAGAGAGTGAGTAAGTGAGAGAGTGTGTGAGAGAAAGAGAGGGAAGATAGAAAGAGATTGAATGAGAGAGAGAATGAGAGAGAGATATAGCGTGTGAGAGTGAGTGAGAGAAAGAGGGATTGAGAGAGAGAGGGAGCGATAGCGAGAGAGATAGAGAGGGAGCGATAGAGAGAGAGATAGAGTGAGTCAGAGAGAGTGAGAGTGAGTGAAGGAGAGAGAGGGAGAAAGAGAATGAGTGAGAGAGCGAGAAAGAGAGAGAGAGTGAGAGGGAGAGAGTGTGAGAGAGAGTGAGAGAGGGAGAAAGAGGTTGAGAGAGAGCGAGAGAGAGAAGGAGAGAGGGAGAGAGGGATGGAGAGTGAGAGAGAGTGAGAGAGAAGGAGGGAGTAAGAGTGGGAGAGAGTAGGAGGAGAGTGTGATAGTGGGAGAGAGAGGGGGAGAGGGGGAGAGA
Organism: Datisca glomerata; assembly: GCA_003255025.1. Lineage (NCBI taxonomy): Eukaryota > Viridiplantae > Streptophyta > Magnoliopsida > Cucurbitales > Datiscaceae > Datisca > Datisca glomerata. The sequence continues at coordinate 260,436 of QANY01009266.1, read as the reverse complement.
CACAGTGTGTGTGAGGGAGAGAGAATGTGAGGTGTAGATAGGGAGCGAGAGAGAGAGAGAAAGAGAAAGAGAGAGAGAGAGAAAAAGAGAGAGAGAATGAGAGATAGAGTGAGTAAGTGAGAGAGTGTGTGAGAGAAATAGAGGGAAGATAGAGAGAGATTGAATGAGAGAGAGAATGAGGGAGATATTGTGTGTGAGAGAGAGTGAGAGAAAGACGGATTGAGAGAGAGGGAGCGATAGAGAGAGACAGTGAGTGAGAGAGAGAGAGTGAGAGAGAGAATGATAGAGAGTGAGAGTGAGTGAGGGAGAGAGAGGGAGAGAGAGAATGAGAGAGAGAGCGAGAAAGAGAAAGAGAGAATGAGAGGGAGAGAGTGTTAGAGAGAGTGAGAGAGAGAGTGAGAGAGGTTGAGAGAGAGGGAGGGAGGGAGAGAGAGTGAATGAGGGAGAGAGTGAGAGAGAGAATTAGAAGAGGGAGAGAGTGGGATATATATATATATATATATACAGAGAGATAGAGAGAGAGAAAGAGAGGGAAGATAGAGATAGAGAGATGGAGTGATATATATATAGAGAGAGATAGAGAGCGAGCGAGAGAGAGAGAAATGAGTAAGAGAGAGTGTGAGAGAAAGAGAGGGAAGATAGACAGAGATTGAATGAGAGAGAGAATGAGAGAGAGTGTGTGTGTGTGTGAGAGAGACTGTGAGAGAAAGAGGGATTGAATGAAAGAGAGAGAGAGAGATAGAGAGAGATTAAATGAGAATGAGAGGGAGAGAATGAGGGAGGGAGATAGACAGATAGAGAGAGAGAGATAGACAGATAGATAGAGAGAGATAGACAGATAATAGAGAGAGAAGTAAATGAGAGAGACAAAGAGAGGGAGTGAGAGAGAGAGAGTGGGATAGAGAAAGTGACAGAGAGAGTGAGAGACAACAAGAGAGAGAGAGGGAGCGATAGAGAGAGAGATAAGGGATAGAGAGAAAGAATAATAGAGAGTGTTGAGAGAGAGAGGGAGAGAGAGCAATAGAGAGAGGGAGAGAGTAGGAGAGAGAGAGAGTTTGAGAGGGAGAGAGAGAGACGGAGAATATGTGAGAGAGGGAGAGAGAGTGTGTGGGAGAGAGAATAAGGGATAGAGAGAAAGGATAATAGAGAGTGTGAGAAAGATAGATAGTGAGTATGATAGAGAAAGTGAGAATAAGAGAGAGAGAATGATAGAGACAGTGAGAAGGGGAGAGAGAGAGAGAGTGTGTGTGTGTGTGTGTAAGAGAGAGAGAGAGAGAATAATGGAGATACATAAAGGGAGAGAAAGGTAGAGAGAGGGAGAAAGAGACAGAGAGAGAGTGTGGAAGAGAAAGCGAGAGAGAGGGAGTGAGGGTGTGTGAGAGGAGCGAGAGAATGAGAGGTAGAGGGTGAGTGAGAGAATCATAGAATGTGACAGTGAGGGAGAGAGGGAGGGACAGAGAGAGAGAGGTAGGGAGAGAATGAGGGAGAGAGACAGATAGAGAGAGAATGAGAGAGAGCGAGAAAGAGAGAGAATGAGAGGGAGAGAGTGTGAGAGAGAGTGAGAGAGAGTGAGAGAGAGGGAGAGAGGTTGAGAGAGAGAGAGGGAGGGAGGGAGGGAGAGAGAGTGATTGAGTGAGAGAATGAGAGAGAGAATTAGAAGAGGGAGAGAGAGAGGGATATATATATATAGAGAGAGAGATAGAGAGAGTGAGAGAAAGAGAGGGAAGATAGAGATAGAGAGAGATGGAGTGATATATACATAGAGAGAGAGAGAGAGCGAGCGAGAGAGAGAAAGAGAATGAGAGAGAGTGAATGAGTAAGAGAGAGTGTGAGAGAAAGAGAGGTAAGATAGAGAGAGATTGAATGAGAGAGAGAATGAGAGAGAGTGTGTGTGTGTGAGAGAGAGACTATGAGTGAAAGAGGGATTGAATGAGAGAGAGAGAGAGATAGAGAGAGATTAAATGAGAGAGAGGGAGAGAATGAGGGAGGGAGATAGACAGGTAGATAGATAGAGAGAGAAGTAAATGAGAGAGACAAAGAGAGGGAGTGAGAGAGACAGTGGGATAGAGAAAGTGACAGAGGGAGTAAGAGAGAGAGATAGAGAGAGCGAGAGAGAGAATGATAGAGAGAGAGTGAGTGAGGGAGAGGGAGGGAGAGAAAGGGAATGAGAGGGAGAATGAGTGAGAGAGAGAATGATAGAGAGAGTGAGTGAGGGAGAGGGAGGGAGAGAGGGGGAATGAGAGGGATGGAGTGTGTGAGAGAGAGTGAGAGATAGTGAGAGAATTTAAGAGAGAGAGAGATAATGAGAGAGAGAGATAATGAGAGAGAGGGGGTGAGAGAGAGGGTGATGGAGAGAGATAATGAGAGAGAGGGGGTGAGAGAGAGAATGAGAGAGAGAGAGTGAGTAAGAAAGAGAGACAAAGATAGAGAGAGATAATGAGAGAGAGAGGGTGAGAGAGAGAATGAGAGAGAGTGAGTGAGAAAGAGAGACAAAGATAGAGAGAGAGGATGAGAGAGATAGAGAGAGAGCTGTGAGCGAGAGAGGGAGGGAAAGAGTGAGAGAGTGTGAGAACAAGAGAGAGAGGGAGAGAAAATAAGTGAGATATATATATATATTAAGAGAGAGAGAGAATGATAGAGAAGAGATAATTATAGAGAGAGAGAATGATAGAGAAAGAGAGAATTATAGAGAGGGAGAGAGAATGAGAGAGAGGGAGGGAGAGTAAGTGATAGAGAGAGTGAGAGAGAACGTGCATGAGAGAGAAAGAGAGAGGGGGAGAAAGGGAGAGAGAACGAGAGAGAGAGAATGAGAGAGAGAGAGAGAAGAGAGAGAGAGAATAATAGAGAGAGAATGATAGAGAGAGAGGTTGAGAGAGAGAGGGGGAGAGAGCAATAGAGAGAGGGAGAGAGTAGGAGAGAGAGAGTTTGAGAGCGAGGGAGAGAGAGTGGGAGAGAGAATAAGGGATAGAGAGAAAGAATAATAGAGAGTGAGAAAGATAGAGAGAATGAGAGATAGAGATACAGGGAATGAGAGAGAGAGAGAGAGAATGAGAGAGAGAGTGAGTAAGTGAGAGAGTGTGTGAGAGGATAATAGAGAGTGAGAGTGAGTGAGGGAGAGAGAGGGAGAGAGAAAATGAGTGAGAGAGCGAGAAAGAGAGAGAGAGAATGGGAGGGAGAGAGAGAGTGAGAGAGAATGAGAGAGGTTGAGAGAGAGAGGGGGAGGGAGGGAGGGAGAGTGAATGAGGGAAAGAGTGAGAATTATAGAGAGGGGGAGAGAATGATAGAGAAAGAGATAATTATAGAGAGAGAGAGAGAGAATTATAGAGAAAGAGAGAATTATAGAGAGGGAGAGAGAATGAGAGAGAGGGAGGGAGAGTAAGTGATAGAGAGAGTGAGAGAGAGCGTGCATGAGAGAGAAAGAGAGAGGGGGAGAAAGAGAGAGAGAGAGAGAGAATGAGAGGGAAAGAGTGTGAGAGAGAGTGAGAGAGAGTGAGAGAGGTTGAGAGAGAGAGGGGGAGGGAGGGAGGGAGAGTGAGAGAGAGTGAGAGAGGTAGCGATAGAGAGAGACAGTGAGTGAGAGAGAGAGAGTGAGGGAGAGAGAATGATAGAGAGTGAGAGTGAGTGAGGGAGAGAGAGGGAGAGAGAGAATGAGAGAGAGCGAGAAAGAGAGAGAGAGAATGAGAGGGAGAGAGTGTGAGAGAGAGTGAGAGAGAGTGAGAGAGGTTGAGAGAGAGAGAGGGAGGGAGGGAGAGAGTGAATGAGGGAGAGAGTGAGAGAGAGAGAATTAGAAGAGGGAGAGAGAGAGAATTAGAAGAGGGAGAGAGAGGGATATATATAGAGAGAGATGGAGTGATATATATAGAGAGAGAGAGATAGAGAGCGAGTGAGAGAGAGAGAGAATGAGAGAGTGAATGAGTGAGAGAGAGTGTGAGAGAAAGAGAGGGAAGATAGAGAGAGATTGAATAAGAGAGAGTGTGTGTGTGTGTGAGAGAGATTGTGAGAGAAAGAGGGATTGAATGAGGGAGAGAGAGGGAGAGAGATTAAATGAGTGAGAGAGGGAGAGAATAAGGGAGGGTGATAGACAAATAGATAGATAGAGAGAGAAGTAAATGAGAGAGACAAAGAGAGGGAGTGAGAGAGAGTGGGATAGAGAAAGTGACAGAGAGAGTAAGAGACAACAAGAGAGAGAGAGGGAGCAATAGAGAGAGATAGAGAGAGCGAGATAGAGAAAGAGAGAGAGTGAGTGAGAGAGAGAGTGAATCAGAGAGAGAATGATAGAGAGAGAGAGTGAGTGAGGGAGAGGGAGGGAGAGAGAGAGAATGAGAGGGAGAGAGTGTGTGAGAGAGAGTGAGAGACAGTGAGACAGGTTGAGAGAGAGAGAGATAGAGGGAGAGGGAAGGAGGGAGGGAGGGAGTGCGAATGAGAGAGAGTGTGAGAGAGAGAATGAGGAGAGGGAGAGAGAGGGAGGGACAGAGAGAGAGAGGTAGGGAGAGAATGAGGGAGAGAGACAGATAGAGAGAGAATGAGAGAGAGCGAGAAAGAGAGAGAATGAGAGGGAGAGAGTGTGAGAGAGAGTGAGAGAGAGTGAGAGAGAGGGAGAGAGGGAGAGGGAATGAGAGAGAGTGTGAGAGAGAGAATGAGGAGAGTGTGAGAGAGAGAATGAGGAGAGGGAGAGAGAGAGATAGAGGGAGAGGGAAGGAGGGAGGGAGGGAGAGCAAATGAGAGAGAGTGTGAGAGAGAGAATGAGGAGAGGGAGAGAGAGGGAGGGACAGAGAGAGAGAGGTAGGGAGAGAATGAGGGAGAGAGACAGATAGAGAGAGATAATGAGTGAGAGAGGGGGCGAGAGAGAGGGTGATGGAGAGAGATAATAAGAGAGAGGGTGAGAGAGCGAGAGAGAATGAGAGAGAGAGAGTGAGTATGAAAGAGAGACAAAGATAGAGAGAGATAATGAGAGTGAGAGAGGGTGAGAGAGAGAGAGAATGAGAGAGAGTGAGTGAGAAAGAGAGACAAAGATAGAGAATGATATAGAGAGAGAGAGAGCGTGTGAGCGAGAGAGGGAGGGAAAGAGTGACTGAGAGTGAGAACAAGAGAGAGAGGGAGAGAAAATAAGTGAGGTCTATATATATTAAGAGAGAGAGAGAATGATAGAGAAAGAGATAATTATAGAGAGAGAGAGAGAATGATAGAGAAAGAGATAATTATAGAGAGGGAGAGAGAATGAGAGAGAGGGAGGGAGAGTAAGCGATAGAGAGAGTGAGAGAGAGCGTGCATGAGAGAGAGAGGGGGGAGAGAAAGCGAGAGAGAAAGAGAGAGAGAATGAGAGAGAGTGAGAGTGAGTGAGGGAGAGAGAGGGAGAGAGAGAATGAGAGAGAGAGAGAAAGAGAGAGAATGAGAGGGAGAGAGTGTGAGAGAGAGTGAGAGAGGTTGAGAGAGAGAGAGGGAGGGAGGGAGGGAGAGTGAATGAGGGAGAGAGTGTGAGAGAGAGAATTAGAAGAGGGAGAGAGAGAGGGATATATATATATATAGAGAGATAGAGAGAGTGAGAGAAAGAGAGGGAAGATAGAGATAGAGAGAGATGGAATGATATATATAGAGAGAGATAGAGAGCGAGCGAGAGAGAATGAGAGAGAGAGAGTGAATGAGTGAGAGAGAGAGTGAGAGAAAGAGAGGGAAGATAGAGAAAGATTGAATGAGAGAGAGAATGAGAGAGAGAGTGTGTGAGAGAGATTGTGAGAGAAAGAGGGATTGAATGAGAGAGAGAGATGGAGAGAGATTAAATGAGAGAGAGAGGGAGAGAATGAGGGACAGAGATAGACAAATAGATAGATAGAGAGAGAAGTAAATGTGAGAGACAAAAAGAGGGAGTGGGAGAGAGAGAGTGGGATAGAGAAAGTGACAGAGAGAGTAAGAGACAATAAGAGAGAGAGAGGGAGTGATAAAGAGAGAGATAGAGAGCGAGAGAGAAAGAGAGAGAGTGAGTGAGAAAAAGAGAGTGAATGAGAAAAAGAGAGTGAATGAGAGAGAGAATGATAGAGTGAGAGAGTGAGTGAGGGAGAAGGAGGGAGAGAGAGAGAATGAGAGGGAGAGAGAGTGTCAGAGAGAGTGAGAGAGGTTGAGAGAGAGAGAGAGATAGAGGGAGAGGGAAGGAGGGAGGGAGGGAGAGCGAATGAGAGAGAGCGTGAGAGAGAGAGAATGAGGGAGAGAGACATATAGAGAGAGATAATGAGAGAGAGAGAGAGGGTGAGAGAGAGAGGCTGATGGAGAAAGATAATGAGAGAGAGAGAGGGTGAGAGAGAGAGAGTGAGTAAGAAAGAGAGACAAAGATAGAGAGAGATAATGAGACAGAGAGGGTGAGAGAGAGAGAATGAGAGAGAGAGAGAGTGAGAAAGAGAGACAAAGATAGAGAGAGAGAATGAGAGAGATAGAGAGAGCATGTGAGCGAGAGAGGGAGGGAAAGAGTGAGAGAGAGTGAGAACAAGAGAGAGAAGGAGAGAAAATAAGTGAGATATATATATATTTATTAAGAGAGAGAGAGAATGATAGAGAGAGATAATTATAGAGAGAGATAGAGAATGATAGAGAAAGAGAGAATTATAGAGAGGGAGAGAGAATGAGAGAGAGGGAGGGAGAGTAAGTGNGAGAGAGAGGGAGAGAGAGATAGAGAGAGGGAGAGAGAGAATTGGAGAGTGAGAGAGAGTAGGAGAGAGGGGGGAGAGGGAGAGAGGGAGAGAGAGCGAGTGAGAGAAGGAGAGAGAGGGAGAGAGAAGGAGAGAGTGTGGAGTGGGAGAGAGACGGGGGAGAGTGAGAGAGAGAGTGAGAGAGTGTGTGTGTGTGTGTGTGTGTGTGTGAGAGAGAGAGAGACAATGAGAGATAGAGATAGATAGAGGAGAGCGAGAGAGAGAGTGAGAGAGAGAGTGTGTGTGTGTGTGAGAGAGAGACAATGAGAGATAGAGAGAGCGAAAGAGAGAAAGAGAGAGAGTGAGTGAGAGAGAGAAAGAGAGAGAATGATAGAGAGAGTGAGTGAGGGAGAGGGAGGGAGGGAGAGAGAGAGAGAATGAGAGGGAGAGAGTGTGTGAGAGAGAGTGAGAGACAGTGAGAGAGGTTAAGAGAGAGAGGGAGAGGGAAGGAGGGAGGGAGAGCGAATGAGAGAGAGCGTGAGAGAGAGAGAATGAGCAGATGGAGAGAGAGGGAGGGACAGAGAGAAAGAAGTAAGGAGAGAATGAGGGAGAGAGACAGATAGAGAGAGATAATGAGAGAGAGGGGTTGAGAGAGAGAGGGTGATAGAGAGAGATAATAAGAGAGAGAGGGTGAGAGAGAGCGAGAGAGTCAAAGAGAAAGAGAGAGAGAGAGAGAGAGAGAGAGAGAGTCTGTGTGTGTGAGTAAGTACGAGAGAGAGAATGAAAGGGAGAGAGTGTGAGAGAGAGTGAGAGAGGTCGAGAGAGAGAGAGGGAGGGAGGGAGAGAGAGTGAATGAGGGAGAGAGTGAGAGAGAGAGAATTAGAAGAGGGAGAGAGGGACGAACAGAGAGCGAGAGAGAGGGAGAGAAAGAGACAGAGAGAGAGTTGGAGTCATATTTACAAAGAGAGGGAGGTAGAGAGCGAGAGAGAGAGACAGAGAATGAGAGAGTGAGTGAGTGAATAAGATAGAGAGTGAGAGAAAGAGAGGGAAGATAGAGATAGAGAGAGATGGAGTGATATATATATATAGAGACAGAGAGAGATAGAGAGCGAGCGAGAGAGAGAGTGAATGAGTGAGAGAATGTGAGAGAAAGAGAGGGAAGATAGAGAGAGATTGAATGAGAGAGAGAATCAGAGAGTGTGTGTTTGTGTGTGTGAGGGAGAGATTGTGAGAGAAAGAGGGATTGATTGAGACAGAGTGAGAGATAGATAGAGATTGAATGAGAGAGAGAAGGAGAGAATGAGGGAGGGAGATAGATAGATGGAGAGAGAAGCAATTGAGTGAGATAGAGAGAGGGAGTGAGAGAGAGGGATAGAGAAAGTGACAGAGAGAGTAAGAGACAACAAGAGAGAGAGAGAGAGGGAGCGATAGAGAGAGAGATAGAGAGAGCGAGAGAGAGAAAGAGAGAGAGTGAGTGAGAGAGAGAGAGTGAGTGAGAGAGAGAATGATAGAGAGAGTGAGTGAGGGAGAAGGAGGGAGGGAAAGAGAGAGAATGAGAGGGAGAAAGTGTGTGAGAGAGAGTGAGAGACAGTGAGAGAGGTTAAGAGGGAGAGGGAGAGGGAAGGAGGGAGGGAGAGCGAATGAGAGAGAGCGTGAGAGAGAGAGAATGAGCAGACGGAGAGAGAGGGAGGGACAGAGAGAGAGGTAAGGAGAGAATGAGGGAGAGAGACAGATAGAGAGAGATAATGAGAGAGAGGGGTTAAGAGAGAGAGGGTGATCGAGAGAGATAATAAGAGAGAGAGGGTGAGAGAGAGTGAGAGAGTCAAAGAAAAAGAGAGAGAGAGAGAGAGTCTGTGTGTGTGAGTAAGTACGAGAGAGAGAATGAGAGGGAGAGAGTGTGAGAGAGAGTGAGAGAGGTTGAGAGAGAGAGGGAGGGAGGGAGAGAGAGTGAATGAGGGAGAGAGTGAGAGAGAGAGAGAGAGAATTTAAAGAGGGAGAGAGGGACGGATAGAGAGCGAGAGAGAGGGAGAGAAAGAGACAGAGAGAGAGTTGGAGTCATATTTACAAAGAGAGGGAGAGAGACAGAGACAGGGAATGAGAGAGTGAGTGAGTGAATAAGAGAGAGAGTGAGAGAAAGAGAGGGAAGATAGAGATAGAGAGAGATGGAGTGATATATAAATTGAGGGAGAGAGATAGAGAGAGAGCGAGAGAGAGAGAGTGAATGAGTGAGAGAATGTGAGAGAAAGAGAGGGAAGATAGAGAGAGATTGAATGAGAGAGAGAATGAGAGAGTGTGTGTGTGTGTGTGTGAGGGAGAGATTGTGAGAGAAAGAGGGATTGATTGAGAGAGAGTGAGAGATAGATAGAGATTGAATGAGAGAGAGAAGGCGAGAATGAGGGAGGGAGATAGATAGATAGATGGAGAGAGAAGCAAATGAGTGAGACAGAGAGAGGGAGTGAGAGAGAGGGATAGAGAAAGTGATATAGAGAGTAAGAGACAACAAGAGAGAGAGAGAGAGTGGGAGTGATAGAGAGAGAGATAGAGAGAGCGAGAGAGAGAAAGAGAGAATGAGGGAGAGAGACAAATAGAGAGAGATAAAGAGAGAGGTAAGGAGAGAATGAGGGAGAGAGACAGATAGAGAGAGATAATGAGAGAGAGGGGTTGAGAGAGAGAGGGTGATAGAGAGAGATAATAAGAGAGAGAGGGTGAGAAAGAGTGAGAGAGTCAAAGAGAAAGAGAGAGAGAGAGAGTCTGTGTGTGTGAGTAAGTACGAGAGAGAGAGAGAGGGAGAGAGAGATGGAGGGAATGAGAGAGAGAGTGTGTGTGTGTGTGTGAGAGAGAGAGAGAAAGAGAGAGAGAGAATGAGAGAGAGTGAGAGTGTGTGTGAGAGAGCTAGAGAATGAGACAGAGGGAGAGTAAGAGAAAGATAGAATATGACATTGAGAGAGAGGGAGAGAGAGAGGGAGAGAGGGAGAGAGAGAGGGAGAGAGAGATAGAGAGAGGGAGAGAGAGAATTGGAGAGTGAGAGAGAGTAGGAGAGAGGGGGGAGAGGGAGAGAGGGAGAGAGAGCGAGTGAGAGAAGGAGAGAGAGGGAGAGAGAAGGAGAGAGTGTGGAGTGGGAGAGAGACGGGGGAGAGTGAGAGAGAGAGTGAGAGAGTGTGTGTGTGTGTGTGTGTGTGTGAGAGAGAGAGAGACAATGAGAGATAGAGATAGATAGAGGAGAGCGAGAGAGAGAGTGAGAGAGAGAGTGTGTGTGTGTGTGAGAGAGAGACAATGAGAGATAGAGAGAGCGAAAGAGAGAAAGAGAGAGAGTGAGTGAGAGAGAGAAAGAGAGAGAATGATAGAGAGAGTGAGTGAGGGAGAGGGAGGGAGGGAGAGAGAGAGAGAATGAGAGGGAGAGAGTGTGTGAGAGAGAGTGAGAGACAGTGAGAGAGGTTAAGAGAGAGAGGGAGAGGGAAGGAGGGAGGGAGAGCGAATGAGAGAGAGCGTGAGAGAGAGAGAATGAGCAGATGGAGAGAGAGGGAGGGACAGAGAGAGAGAGGTAAGGAGAGAATGAGGGAGAGAGACAGATAGAGAGAGATAATGAGAGAGAGGGGTTGAGAGAGAGAGGGTGATAGAGAGAGATAATAAGAGAGAGAGGGTGAGAGAGAGCGAGAGAGTCAAAGAGAAAGAGAGAGAGAGAGAGAGAGAGAGAGAGAGTCTGTGTGTGTGAGTAAGTACGAGAGAGAGAATGAAAGGGAGAGAGTGTGAGAGAGAGTGAGAGAGGTCGAGAGAGAGAGAGGGAGGGAGGGAGAGAGAGTGAATGAGGGAGAGAGTGAGAGAGAGAGAATTAGAAGAGGGAGAGAGGGACGAACAGAGAGCGAGAGAGAGGGAGAGAAAGAGACAGAGAGAGAGTTGGAGTCATATTTACAAAGAGAGGGAGGTAGAGAGCGAGAGAGAGAGACAGAGAATGAGAGAGTGAGTGAGTGAATAAGATAGAGAGTGAGAGAAAGAGAGGGAAGATAGAGATAGAGAGAGATGGAGTGATATATATATATAGAGACAGAGAGAGATAGAGAGCGAGCGAGAGAGAGAGTGAATGAGTGAGAGAATGTGAGAGAAAGAGAGGGAAGATAAAGAGAGAGAGAGAGAGTGTGTGTGTGTGTGTGTGTGAGAGAGAGAGGGTGATAGAGAGAGAGGGTGAGAGAGAGCGAGAAAGTCAAAGAGAAAGAGAGAGAGAGAGAGTCTGTGTGTGTGAGTAAGTACGAGAGAGTGAGAGAGAGAGGGAGAGAGAGATGGAGGGAATGAGAGAGAGTGAGTGTGTGTGTGTGTGAGAGAGAGAGAGAGAATGAGAGAGAGAGTGAGAGTGTGTGTGAGAGAGCTAGAGAATGAGAGAGAGGGAGAGTGAGAGAAAGATAGAATATGACATTGAGAGAGAGGGAGAGGGAGAGGGAGAGAGAGATAGAGAGAGGCAGAGAGAGATAGAGAGAGGGAGAGAGAGAATTGGAGAGTGAGAGAGAGTAGGAGAGAGGGGGGAGAGGGAGAGAGGGAGAGAGAGCGAGTGAGAGAAGGAGAGAGAGGGAGAGAAGGAGAGAGTGTGGAGTGGGAGAGAGGGGGGAGAGTGATAGAGAGTGTGAGAGAGAGTGTGTGTGTGTGTGAGAGAGAGAGAGAGACAATGAGAGATAGAGATAGAGAGAGGAGAGCGAGAGAGAGAGAGAGAGAGTGTGTGAGAGAGAGAGAGTGTGTGTGTGTGTGTGTGAGAGACAATGAGAGATAGAGATAGAGAGAGGAGAGCGCACGTGAGAGAGAGAGAGAGAGAGAGAATGACAGATGGAGAGGGAGATTGATAAAGATAGAGAGATTGGGAGAGAATGAGAGTGTGAAAGAGTGAGAGGAAGAGAGCCAGAGAGAGAGTGAGAGAGAGTGAGACAGGGTGAGAGAGAGGGATAAAGAGAGAGAGTGTGTGTGTGTGTGAGAAAGAGTGAGGGAGAGAAAGAGAGAATGTGAGAGAGAGAAGGAGAAAGGGTGAGAGAGGGAGAGCGGGGATATAGAGAGACAGAGAGAGAGAGGGAGAGAGAGAAAGCGCGAGAGAGAGTAAAAGCGAGGGATAGAGAGGGGGAGCGATAGAGAGAGAGGGAGAAAGAGAGAGAGAGAGTCTGTGTATGTGTGAGTAAGTGCCAGAGAGAGAGTGAGAGAGAGAGAATGAGAGGGAGTGTGTGTGTGAGAGAGAGAGAGAGAGAGAAATAGAGAGAGTGCATGAGAGTGAGAGAGAGAGAGAAAGAGAGAGGAAGGGAGAGAATGAGGGAGAGAGAGATAAAGAGAGAGGGAGTCCGATAAAGAGAGAGAAGGGGGAGAGAGAGGGAATGAGAGAGATAGAGAGAGTTTGTGTGTGAGAGAGAGTGAGTGAGAATGAGAGAAGGAGGGAGGGATAAAGAGAGAGGAGAGAGAGGGAGATAGTGAGAGATAATGAGAGAGAGAGAGGGTGACTGAGAGTGAGAGAAAGCGAGAGAGTGAAAGAGAGAGGGGGATAGAGAGAGAGAGAGGGAATGAGAGAGATAAAAAGAGATAAAGAGAGCGAGAGAGAGAGAGAGAGAAAGAGAAAAAAATGAGAGAGAGAGAGAGAGATAGTATGGGGGAGAGAATGAGAGGAAGAGTGTGTGTGTGTGTGATAGAGTGAGTGTGTGTGTGTGTGTGTGAGAGAGAGAGACTGTGAGAGTGAAAGAGAAGGAGAGAGAGACATAGAGAAAGCGAGAGAGTGAGAGAGGGAGAGAAAGTGATGGAGCGATAAAGAGAGAGAGGGGGGAGGGAGATTGAGAGTGCGAGAGAGTCATAGAGAAAGAGAGAGCGAGAGAGAAAGAGTCTGTGTGTGTGAGTAAGTGTGAGAGAGAGACAAAGAGAGAGAGAGAGAGACAAAGAGAGAGAGAGAGAGACAAAGAGAGAGAGAGAGAGAGAGAGAGAGAAAGAGAGAGGGAGGGAATGAGAGAGAGTGAGTGTGAATGTGTGTATGTGTGTGTGAGAGAGAGAATGAGACAGAGAAAGAGTGAGAGGGTGTGAGAGAGAGTGAGAGAATGAGAGATACAGGGAGAGTGGGAGAAAGATAGAATGTGTCAGTGAGAAAGAGAGGGAGAGAGAGGGGGAGAGAGAGGGAGAGGAAGATAGAGAGATTGAGAAAGAATGAGACTGTGAAAGAGTGAGAGGAAGAGAGCCAGAGAGAGAGAGAGGGAGAAAGTGTGAGAAAGACAGAGGGAGAGAAAGAGAGAGGGTGAGACAGGGAGAGGGGGATATAGAGAGAGGGAAAGAACGAGAGAGCGAGAGAAAGTAAAAGTGAGGGAGAGAGAGAGGGAGCGATAAAGAGAGAGGGAGATTGAGAGTGCCAGAGAAAGAAAGAGAGAGAGTGTGTGTGTGTGAGAGAGAGTAAGTGCCAGAGAGAGAATGAATGAGAGACAGTGTGTGTGTGTGTGTGTGTGTGTGTGTGTGTGTGAGAGAGAGAATGAGAGAGAGAGTCGGTGAGAGTTAGAGAGGAAGAGAGAAAGAGAGAAAGAGGAAGAGAGAGAATGAGGGAGAGAGATAGATAAAGAGAGAGAGAGTCTGATAATTAGAGAGAAAGGGAGAAAGAGAATGTGTGTGAGAGAGAGTGAGCGAGCATGAGAGAGGGAGGGAGGGATAAAGAGAGAGGAGATAGAGGGAGATAGAGAGAGACAATGAGAGAGGGTGAGAGAGAGACAGAGAGAGAGTGAGTGAGAGAGGGAAATGGATATAGAGAGAGAATGAGAGAGAGAATGAGAGGGAGAGAGTGTGAGAGAGAGTGAGAGAGGTTGAGAGAGAGAGGGAGGGAGGGAGGGAGAGTGAATGAGGGAGAGAGTGAGACAGAGAGAGAGAATTAGAAGAGGGAGAGAGAGAGAGGGATATATATAGAGAGAGATAGAGAGAGTGAGAGAAAGAGAGGGAAGATAGAGATAGAGAGAGATGGAGTGATATATATAGAGAGATATAGAGAGCGAGCGAGAGAGAATGAGAGAGAGAGTGAATGAGAGAGAGAGTGTGAGAGAAAGAGAGGGAAGATAGAGAGAGATTGAATGAGAGAGAGTGTGTGTGTGTGAGAGAGATTGTGAGAGAAAGAGGGATTGAATGAGAGAGAGAGATGGAGAGAGATTAAATGAGAGAGAGAGGGAGAGAATGAGGGACAGAGATAGACAAATAGATAGATAGAGAGAGAAGTAAATGTGAGAGACAAAAAGAGGGAGTGGGAGAGAGAGAGTGGGATAGAGAAAGTGACAGAGAGAGTAAGAGACAATAAGAGAGAGAGAGGGAGTGATAAAGAGAGAGATAGAGAGCGAGAGAGAAAGAGAGAGAGTGAGTGAGAAAAAGAGAGTGAATGAGAAAAAGAGAGTGAATGAGAGAGAGAATGATAGAGTGAGAGAGTGAGTGAGGGAGAAGGAGGGAGAGAGAGAGAATGAGAGGGAGAGAGAGTGTCAGAGAGAGTGAGAGAGGTTGAGAGAGAGAGAGAGATAGAGGGAGAGGGAAGGAGGGAGGGAGGGAGAGCGAATGAGAGAGAGCGTGAGAGAGAGAGAATGAGGGAGAGAGACATATAGAGAGAGATAATGAGAGAGAGAGAGAGGGTGAGAGAGAGAGGCTGATGGAGAAAGATAATGAGAGAGAGAGAGGGTGAGAGAGAGAGAGTGAGTAAGAAAGAGAGACAAAGATAGAGAGAGATAATGAGACAGAGAGGGTGAGAGAGAGAGAATGAGAGAGAGAGAGAGTGAGAAAGAGAGACAAAGATAGAGAGAGAGAATGAGAGAGATAGAGAGAGCATGTGAGCGAGAGAGGGAGGGAAAGAGTGAGAGAGAGTGAGAACAAGAGAGAGAAGGAGAGAAAATAAGTGAGATATATATATATTTATTAAGAGAGAGAGAGAATGATAGAGAGAGATAATTATAGAGAGAGATAGAGAATGATAGAGAAAGAGAGAATTATAGAGAGGGAGAGAGAATGAGAGAGAGGGAGGGAGAGTAAGTGATAGAGAGAGTGAGAGAGAGCGTGCATGAGAGAGAAAGAGAGATGGGGAGAAAGGGAGAGACAACGAGAGAGAGAGAGAATGAGAGAGAGACAAGAGAGAGAGAGAATGCTAGAGAGAGAATAATAGAGAGAGAGAATGATAGAGAGGGAGGTTGAGAGAGGGGGAGAGAGAGCAATAGAGAGAGAGAGGGAGAGAGTAGGAGAGAGAGAGTTAGAGAGGGAGAGAGAGAGATGGAGAATATGTGAGAGAGGAAGACAGAGAGAGAGAGTGGGAGAGAGAATAAGGGATAGAGAGAAAGAATAATAGAGTGTGTGAGAAAGATAGAGGGAGTGAGTATGATAGAGAAAGTGAGAATGAGAGAGAGAGAATGATAGAGACAGTGAGAAGGGGAGAGTGTGTGTGTGTGTGAGAGAGTGAGAGAGTGGGGGAGAGAATAATGGAGATACATAAAGGGAGAGAAAGGTAGAGAGAGGGAGAAAGAGACAGAGAGAGTGTGGAAGAGAAAGCGAGATAGAGAGAGTGAGAGTGTGTGAGAGAGTGAGAGTGTGTGAGGTAGAGGGCGAGTGAGAGAATCATAGAATGTGACAGTGAGGGAGAGAGGGAGAGGGAGAAAGAGAGGGAGAGAGAGAGGGAGAGAGAGACAGAGAGAAAGGGAGAGAGAGGGAGAAGATAGAGAAAGAGAGAGAATGCTAGAGAGAGAGAGAATGATAGAGAGAGGGAGAGAGAGCAATAGCGAGAGATGGAAAGAGTAGGAGAGAGAGAGAGTGACAGTGAGAGAAGGAGAGAGAGAGGGAGGGTATGTGAGAGAGGGAGATAGAGAGAGAGAGTGGGAGAGAAAATAAGGGATAAAGAGAAAGAATAATAGAGAGAGTGAGAAAGATATAGAGAGTGAGAATGATAGAGAGAGAGAGAGAATGATAGAGACATTGAGAATGAGAGAGAGAGAGAGTGTGTGTGTGTGTGTGTGTTTGTGTGTGAGAGAGAGAGTGGGGGAGAGAATAAGGGAGATACATAAAGGGAGAGAAAGGTAGAGAGAGGGAGAAAGGGACAGAGAGAGAGAGTGGGAGAGAAAGCGAGAGAGAGAGTGAGAGTGTGTGAGAGAGAGTGAGAGAATGAGAGATAGAGGGCGAGTGAGAGAATGATAGAATGTGACAATGAGAGAGAGAGGGAGAGGAAGAAAGAGAGGGAGAGAGAGGGGGAGAGAGACAGAGAAAGAGGGATAGAGAGGGAGAATGAGAGAGTGGGGGGGAGAGGGAGAGAGGGAAAAAGTAAAGAGAGAGAGCGAGAGACAGAAGGAGAGAGGGAGAAAGGGAGAGAGAGCGGGAGAGAGAAGGAGAGAGAGGGAGAGAGAAGGAGGGAGTATGAGAGTGGGAGAGACAGGGGGAGAGAGAGAGTGTGTGTGAGGGAGAGACAATGAGAGATAGAGATACAGGGAGCGAGAGAGAGAAAGAAAGAGAGAGAGAGAGAATGAGAGAATGAGAGAGAGTGAGTAAGTGAGAGAGAGTGTACGAGAAAGAGAGGGAAGATAGAGAGAGATTGAATGATAGAGAGAATGAGAGAGATATAGAGTGTGAGAGAGAGTGAGAGAAAGAGGGATTGAGAGAGAGGGAACGATAGAGAGCGATAGAGAGGGAGCGATAGAGAGAGAATGTGTGAGTGAGAGAGAGAATGATAGAGAGTGAGAGTGAGTGAGGGAGAGAGAAGGCGAGAGACAATGAGAGAGAGAGCGAGAAAGAGAGAGAGAATGAGAGGGAGAGAGTGTGAGAGAGAGTGAGAGAGAGTGAGAGAGGTTGAGAGAGAGAGAGGGAGGGAGGGAGAGAGAGTGAATGAGGGAGAGAGTGAGAGAGAGAGAGAATTAGAAGAGGGAGAGAGAAGGACGGACAGAGAGCGAGAGAGAGGGAGAGAAAGAGACAGAGAGAGAGTTGGAGTCATATTTACAAAGAGAGGGAGATAGAGAGCGAGAGAGAGAGACAGAGAATGAGAGAGTGAGTGAGTGAGTGAATAAGAGAGAGAGTGAGAGAAAGAGAGGGAAGATAGAGATAGAGAGAGATGGAGTGATATATGTATATATATAGAGAGAGAGAGAGAGAGCGAGCGAGAGAGAGAGTGAATGAGTGAGAGAATGTGAGAGAAAGAGAGGGAAGATAGAGAGAGATTGAATGAGAGAGAGAATGAGAGAGAGTGTGTGTGTGTGTGAGGGAGAGATTGTGAGAGAAAGAGGGATTGATTGAGAGAGAGTGAGAGATAGATAGAGATTGAATGAGAGAGAGAAGGAGAGAATGAGGGAGGGAGATAGATAGATAAATGGAGAGAGAAGCAAATGAGTGAGACAGAGAGAGGGAGTGAGAGAGAGGGATAGAGAAAGTGACAGAGAGAGTAAGGATAAAGAGAGAGGTAAGGAGAGAATGAGGGAGAGAGACAGATAGAGAGAGATAATGAGAGAGAGGGGTTGAGAGAGAGAGGGTGATAGAGAGAGATAATAAGAGAGAGAGGGTAAGAGAGAGCGAGAGAGTCAAAGAGAAAGAGAGAGAGAGAGGGAGAGAGAGATGGAGGGAATGAGAGCGAGTGAGTGTGTGTGTGTGTGTGTGTGAGAGAGAGAGAGAGAGAGAATGAGAGAGAGAGTGAGAGTGTGTGTGTGTGAGAGCTAGAGAATGAGAGAGAGGGAGAGTGAGAGAAAGATAGAATATGACATTGAGAGAGAGGGAGAGAGAGAGGGAGAGAGAGAGGGAGAGAGGGAGAGAGATAGAGAGAGGGAGAGAGAGAATGGGAGAGTGAGAGAGAGTAGGAGAGAGAGGGGGGAGAGGGAGAGAGAAGGAGAGAGTGTGGAGTGAGAGAGAGGGGGGAGAGTGAGAGATAGTGTGAGAGTGTGTGTGTGTGTGTGTGTGTGTGAGAGAGAGAGACAATGAGAGATAGAGATATAGAGAGGAGAGCGAGAGAGAGAGAGTGTGTGTGTGAGAGAGAGAGTGTGTGTGTGTGTGAGAGAGAGACAATGAGAGATAGAGATAGAGAGAGGAGAGCGCGCGTGAGAGAGAGAGAGAGAATGACAGAGGGAGAGGGAGATTGATAAAGATAGAGAGATTGAGAGAGAATGAGAGTGTGAAAGAGTGAGAGGAAGAGAGCCAGAGAGAGAGTGAGAGAGAGTGAGACAGGGTGAGAGAGAGGGATAAAGAGAGTGTGTGTGTGTGTGTGTGAGAAAGAGTGAGGGAGAGAAAGAGAGAATGAGAGAGAGGGTGAGACAGGGAGAGGGGGATATAGAGAGAGGGAATGAACGAGAGAGCGAGAGAAAGTAAAAGTGAGGGAGATAGAGGCAACGATAAAGAGAG
>QANY01009266.1:0-237500 GCA_003255025.1 Datisca glomerata | reverse complement strand
AAGGAGAGAGTGTGAGAGTGAGAGAGACAGGAAGAGAGAGAATGAGAGAGAGAGAAGAAGGAGAGAGCGTGACAATGAGAGACAGGGGGAGAGAGAGGGCGAGAATGAGGGAAAGAGACAAACAGATAGATAGATAGTGAGAGAGAGGGGAGAGAGAGGAGAGATAATGAGAGAGAGAGATGGAGAGAGAGGTTGGGAAAGAGAGAGAGGGGGAGAAAGAATGAGAAAGAGAGAGAAAGAGAGAAAGGGAGCAAGAGAGAGCATGAGAGAGGGCAAGAAAGAAAGTGGGAGTGATAAATAGAGAGAGAGAGAGAGAGATTGAGAGAGTGAGAGAGCGAGAGAGAAAGAGGGAGAGAGAGAGAGAAATAATGAGAGAGAGGGTGAGAATAAGAGAGAGAGTGAGTGTGTGTGTGTGTGTGTGTGTGTGTGTGTGTGTGTGTGTGTGTGTGTGTGTGAAAGAGAGAGAGAGAGAGAGTGAGAGTGAGAGAGAGGGAGAGAAGGAGAGAAAGAGAGAGAGAATGAGAGAGAGAGACTGGGAGAGGGAGTGAATGAGGGAGAAAGTTAGATAGATAGATAGATAGATAGATAGATAGAGAGAGAGAGAATGAAAGAGAGTTAAAGAGAGAGAAAGTGAGAGAGTGTGTGAGAGTGAGAGAGAGGGAGAGAGAGGGGAAGATTTGGAGAGAGGGAGTGAATGAGGGAGAGAGATAGATTGATATATAGATAGAGAGAGAGAGAGAATGAGAGATTGGGTGAGAGAGAGTGAGGGTGATAAAGATAGACAGAGAGGTAGAGAGAGTGACTAAGTGAGAAAGAGGTAGAGAAAGTGTGACTAAGTGAGAGAGAGAGAGGGAGAGAGAGAGGGAGCGGGAGAGAGAGGGAGAGAGGGAGAGTGAGAGGGAGAGGGAGAGAGGGAGAGTGAGAGAGGGGGAGGGAGAATGATAGAGTGAGAGAGACAGAGAAAGCGAGAGAATGTGAGAGAGAGAGGGAAAGTGAGAGAGAGGGAGGAGAGATAAAGGGAGAGTGAAAGAGGGAGAGTCTTTAAAATTGAAATTAAATAATTAAATTTATTTTTTGTTGTCCTCATCTGTCATATAAAATGGATCATTTAGATGGTAAGAACCAACCGAAGAATTTCATTATATCCCTTCTAAAATCATTCTATTTCTTTTGGTATTTCTAGGGGTTAGTGATACCCAGATACATTAGAGAATATCTTTTTCTGCTATTAGTGCTATTAGAGAGAGGGGGAAGGAGAGAGTGAAGGGGAGAGAGGGAGGGAGGGAGAGAGGGAGGGAGGGGGAGAGAGAGCGAGAGGGAGGGAGGGAGGGAGAGAGAGGGAGAAAGAGGGGAGAGGGATAGAGAGAGAGGGTGAGAGCGACGGAGAGAGCGAGATACAAAGAGAAAGAGAAAGAGAGAGATAGATAGTGACCGAGAGAGAGGGGACAAAGAGGAGAATGAGAGAGAGATGGAGGGAGAGAATGAGAAAGAGAGAGGGAGAGAGAGGTGAGTGAGTTAGTGAGAGAGACAGAGAGAGGAAGAGAGGAGAAGAAAGAGAGAGAGCGATAAAGAGAGAGGGAGAAAGGGAGAGAGAGAGCGACAGAGAGTAAGAGAGAGAGTGGGAGACAAAGAGCGACAAAGAGAGAGAGAGGGAGAAGAAGAAGGAGAGAGTGTGATAGTGAGAGAGGGGAAGAGAGAGAGAAAATGAGAGAGAGAAGAAGAAGAAGTAGAGAGTCTGAGAGTGAGAGAGACAGGAAGAGAGAGAGAGTGATAGAGCGAGCGAGAGAGAAAGGGGAAGAATGAGAGCACATGAGAGTGAGAGAGAGGGGGGAGAGGGAGAGGGAGAGAATGAGGGAAAGTGACTGACAGATAGATGGATAGATAGATAGTGAGAGAGAGGGGAGAGAGAGGAGAATGAGAGAGAGAGATGGAGAGAGAGAGATCGGGAAAGAGAGAGAGGGGAGAGAGAATGAGAAAGAGAGAGAAAGAGAGAGGGAAAGCAATAGAGAGCACAAGAGAGGGCAAGATAAAAAGTGGGAGTGATAAAGAGAGAGAGAGAGGGGGAGATTGAGAGAGTGAGAGAGCGAGAGAGAAAGAGAGAGAGAATAAGGGAAAGAGAGGGAGAGACAGAGAGAGGGAGAAGAAGAAGGAGAGAGTGTGATAGTGAGAGAGACAGGAAGAGAGAGAGAGCGATAGAGCGAACGAGAGAGAAAGGGGAAGAATGAGAGCGCGTGAGAGTGAGAGAGGGGGGAGAGAGAGAGGGAGAGGGAGAAAATGAGGGAAAGAGACTGACAGATAGATAGATAGTGAGAGAGAGGGGAGAGAGAGGAGAATGAGAGAGAAAGATGGAGAGAGAGAGGTCGGGAAAGAGAGAGAGGGGAGAGAGAATGAGAAAGAGAGAGAAAGAGAGAGGGAGAGCAATAGAGAGCACAAGAGAGGGCAAGATAGAAAGTCGGAGTGATAAAGAGAGAGAGAGAGAGAGAGAGAGATTGAGAGACTGAGAGAGCGAGAGAGAAAGAGGGAGAGGGATAACGAGAGAGAGGGAGAGAATGAGAGAGTGTGTGTGACTATGTGTGTGTGTGTGTGTGAAAGAGAGAGAGAGAGTGAGAGAGAGTGAGAGATGGAGAGAAAGAGAGAGAGAGGGAGAGAGAGAGAGTGAATGTGAGAGAGAGTGGGAGAGGGAGTAAATAAGGGAGAAAGATAGATAGAAGAGAGAGAGAATCAGAGAGAGTTAGAGAGAGAGAGTGAGAGAGAGACAGAGAGAGTGTGAGAGTGAGAGAGAGAATCAGAGAGGGAGAGAGGGGAAGATTTGGGGAGAGGGAGTGAATGAAGGAGAGAGATAGATAGAAATATTGATAGAGAGAGAGAATGAGAGAGAGGGTGGGAGAGAGTGAGGGGGTGATAAAGATAGAGATAGAGATAGAGAGAGAGAATGAGAGAGGGAGAGAGAATGAAAGAGAGTGAGAGGGGGAGGAGAGAGAGGGATAAAGAGAGGGAGGAGAGAGAGAGAGAATTAGAGAGCGAGAGAGTGCGTGAGGGGTAGAGAGAAAGTGAGAGAGAGAGGTAGAGAGAGTGAGAGTGAGAGAGAGTGACAGACAGACTCAAGGGTAGAGAGAGAGAGGGAGAGACTGATAAAGGGAGAGCGAGAGAGGGAGTCTTTAAAATTGAAATTAAATAATAAATTTATTTTTTGTTGTCCTCATCTATCAAATAAAAGGTATCATTTCGATGGTAAGAACCAACCAAAGAATTTCATTATATCCCTTCTAAAAGCATTCTGTTTCGTCTGCTATTAGTGCTATTTGAGGGAGGGGGAGGGAGAGACAAAGGAGGGGAGGGAGGGAGGGAGCGAGGGAGGGGGAGAGAGAGAGAAGGGGAGAGGGATAGAGAGAGAGGGGGTGAGAGAGAAGGAGAGACCGAGATACAAAGAGAAAGAGAAAGATAGATAGATAGATAGATAGTGACTGAGAGAGAGGGGACAAAGTGGAGAATGAGAGAGAGAGGGAGGGAGAGAATGAGAAAGAGAGAGGGAGAAAGGGGGAGAGGGAGCGATAGAGAGTAAGAGAGAGAGTGAGAGACAAAGAGCGATGAAGTGACAGAGGAAGAGACAGAAAGAGGGAGAAGAAGAAGGAAAGAGTGTGATAGTGAGAGAGGGGAAGAGAGAGAGAGAAGAAGAAGGAGAGAGTGTGAGAGTGAGCGAGACCGGAAGAGAGAGAGCGAGAGAGAGAAGAAGAAGGAGAGAGCGTGACAATGAGAGAGAGAGGGGGGAGAGAGAGGGAGAGAATGTGGGAAAGAGACAAACAAATAGATAGATAGGTAGATAGATAGTGAGAGAGAGGGGAGAGAGAGGAGAGAATAATGAGAGAGAGATGGAGAGAGAGAGGTCGGGAAAGAGAGAGAGAGGGAAGAGAGAATGAGAAAGAGAGAGAAAGAGAGAGGGAGAGCAAGAGAGAGCACGAGAGAGGGCAAGACAGAAAGTGGGAGTGATAAATAGAGAGAGAGAGGGAGATTGAGAGAGTGAGAGAGCGAGAGAGAAAGAAGGAGAGAGAGTGATAATGAGAGACAGGGAGAGAATGAGAGAGAGAGAGTGACTGCGTGTGTGTGAAAGAGAGTGAGAGAGAGGGAGTGAGAGTGAGAGAGACGGAGAGAAGGAGAGAAAGAGAGAGAGAGAATGAGAGAGAGAGAGAGTGGGAGAGGGAGTGAATGAGGGAGAAAGTTAGATAGATAGATAGATAGATAGATAGAGAGAGAGAGAGAATGAGAGAGAGTTAGAGAGAGAGTGAGAGAGATTGTGTGAGAGTGAGAGAGAGGGAAAGAGGGGGGAGATTTGGAGAGAGGGAGTGAATGAGGGAGAGAGATAGATAGATATATAGATAGAGAGAGAGAGAGAATGAGAGATTGGGGGAGAGAGAGAGAGGGTGATAAAAATAGAGAGAGAGGTAAAGAGAGTGTGACTAAGTGAGAGAGAGAGAGAGGGAGAGAGAGAGAGAGCGGGAGAGAGAAAAAGAGAGAGTGAGAGTGAGAGAGAGAGAGGGAGAATGAGAGAGTGAGAGAGACATAAAAAGAGAGAGAGAATGTGAGAGAAAGAGGGAAAGTGAGAGAGAGGGAGAGTGAGATAAAGGGAGAGCGAAAGAGGGAGAGTCTTTAAAATTGAAATTAAATAATTAAATTTATTTTTGTTGTCCTCATCTGTCAAATAAAAGGTATCATTTAGATGGTAAGAACCAACCAAAGAATTTCATTATATCCCTTCCAAAGAATTTCTAGGGGTTAGTGATACCCAGATACATTAGAGAATATCTTTNGAGGTGGGGAGGGAGAGAGAGGGAGGGGGGAGAGGGAGGGAGGGGGGAGAGAGTTAAGGAGAGAGCGATGGAGAGTAAGAGAGAGAGAGAGTGAGAGACAAAGAGTGATAAATAGAGAGTGAGGGAGAAGAAGAAGGAGAGAGTGTGATAGTGAGAGAGGGGAAGAGAGAGAAAATGAGAGAGAGAAGAAGAAGTAGATAGTGTGAGAGGGAGAGAGACAGGAAGAGAGAGAGAGCGAGAGAGAAAGGGGAAGAAGGAGAGAGAGTGAGAGTGAGAGAGAGGGGGGAGAGAGAGGGAGAGGTAGAGAATGAGGGAAAGAGATTGACAGATCGATAGATAGATAGATAGATAGATAGTGAGAGTGGGGAGAGAGAGGAGAATGAGAAAGAGAGATGGAGAGAGAGAGATGGAGAGAGAGGTCGGGAAAGGGAGAGACAGAGGAGAGAGATTGATAAAGAGAGAGAAAGAGAGATAAAGAGAGACGGAGAGCAATAGAGAGCAAGAGAGAGGGCAAGATAGAAAGTGGGAGTGATAAAGAGAGAGAGAGGTAGATTGAGAGAGTGAGAGAGCGAGAGAGAAAGAGGGAGAGAGATAACGAGAGAGAGGGAGAGAAAAGAAGGGAGAGTGTGACTATGTGTGTGTGTGTGAAAGAGAGAGAGAGAGAGAGAGAGAGTGTGTGTGTGTGTGTGTGTGTGTGTGTGTGAGAGTGAGTGAGAGGGAGAGATGGAGAGATAGAGAGAGAATGAGAGAGAGGCAGAGAGAGAGAATGAGAGAGAGAGTGGGAGAGGGAGTAAATAAGGGAGAAAGATAGATAGAGAGAGAGAGAGAGAGTCAGAGAGAGTTAGAGAGAGACAGAGAGAGTGTGAGAGTGAGAGAGAATCAGAGAGGGAGAGAGAGGGGGAGATTTTGGGAGAGGGAGTGAATGAAGGAGAGAGATAGATATATCGATAGAGAGAGAGAATGAGAGAGAGGGTGGGAGAGAGTGAGGGTGATGAAGATAGAGATAGTGATAGAGAGAGAATGAGAGAGGGAGAGAGAATGAAAGAGAGTGAGAGGGGGAGGAGAGAGAGGGGGAGAAAGAGAGAGGGGGAGAGAGAGACAGAATTAGAGAGCGAGCGAGTGTGTGAGGGGTAGAGAGAAAGTGAGAGAGAGGTAGAGAGAGTGAGAGTGAGAGAGAGTGATAGACAGACTCAAGGGTAGAGAGAGAGAATCATAGAAAGAGAGTGAGAATCAAAGAGAGAGAGAGTGAGGGGTAAAGAGAAAGAGAGAGAAGTAGAGAGTGACTAAGTGAGAGAGAGGTAGAGACAGTGACTAAGTGAGAGAAAAGGAGGGAGAGAGAGAGTGAGAGAGAGGGAGAGAGAGAGTGAGAGAGAGAGAGGGAGAGGGAGGGAGAGAGGGAGAGTGAGAGAGAGAATGAGAATGAGAATGAGAGTGAGAGGGAGAGAGGATGAGAAAAAAAAAAGAGATAGAGCAAGAGGGAGAGAGAGAGAGAGAATGAGAGGGAGAGGGAGAGAGGATGAGAAAAAAAAAAGAGATAGAGCAAGAGGGAGAGAGAGAGAGAGAGAATGAGAGGGAGAGGGATGAGAGAGAAAGGGCGAGAGGATGAGAAAGAGAGATAAAGAGAGATAGAGAGAGCAAGAGAGAGAGAGAGTGAAAGCCAAGGAGTGATAAAGAGAGAGAGATAAAATGTGCGAGAGAGGGAGAGATAGAGAGAGAGAGAGAGAAGGAGAGAGTGTGAGAGTGAACGACAAAGAGGGAGACAAAGAGAGAGAGAGATAGAGAAGAAGGAGAGAGTGTGATAGTGAGAGAGAGTTAGAGAGAGGGGGAGATTGAGAGAGTGAGAGAGAGAATGAGAGAGAGAGAGAGGGAGAGAGAGATAATGAGAGAGAGGGAGAGAGAAAAAGAGAGTGAGGGAGAGAATGAGAGAGAAGGAGAGATGGAGAGAAAGAGAGAGAGAGAGAGAGAGAGAGAGACAGAGAGTAAGAGAGAAAGAATGAGAGAAAGAGAGAGAAAGAGAGAATGAGAGAGAGAGAATTTTAGAGAATGAGAGAGTGAGAGTAGGAGAGGGAGTAAGATAGATAGATAGATAGATAGATAGATAGAGAGAATGAGAGAGAGTTAGATAGTGAGAGAGAGAATTTGAGAGTGAGAGAGAGGGATAGAAAGGGTGAGAGAGAGAGAAGAAGAAATAGAGATAGATAGAGAGATGGAGAGAGAAGGGGAGAGAGAAGGAGAAAGAGAGGGAGTGAGAGAGGAGGGAGAGTGAGTGAGTGAGAGAGAGAGTGAAATAGAGAGAGAAAGGAAGAGAGAGGAAGAAAGAGAGAAAGAGCAAGAAAGAGAGAGGGGGGTTTTTAAGAGAGAGAGCGAGAGAGGGCAAGTGAGAGAGTATGAGAGACAAAGAGCGATAAAGAGAGAGAGAGAGATAGAGAAGAAGGAGAGAGTGTGATAGTGAGAGAGAGAGAGAACGAGAGAGAGAAGAAGAAGAATAAGAGAGTGTCAGAGTGAGAGGGCGAGGGAGAGAGAGAAAGAGAGCGATAGAGAGAGCGAGATAGAGAGAGAGAGGGAGAGAGAGGGAGAGAAGGAGGGAAAGAGACAGACAGATAGATCGATAGATAGATAGTTAGAGAGGGGAGAGAGAGGAGAATGAGAGAGAGGAAGAGAGAGAGAGGCCTGAAGAGAGAGAGAGAGAAAGGGTGGGAGAGAGAGAGAGGGTGGGAGAGAGAGAGAGGGTGGGAGAGAGAAGAAGGAGAGAGTGCGAGAGTGAGAGAGAGAAGAGAATGAGGGAGAGAGAGTGAGAGAGAGAGAAAGAGGGAGAGAGAGGGGGGAGGGAGAGACTGGCGGAAAGAGAGAGGTAGATAGATAGATAGTGAGAGAGAAGGGAGAGAGAGAAAGAATGAGAGAGACAGAGGGAGAGAGGGAATGAGAAAGAGAGAGGGAGAGATAGGGGAGAGAGAGAGAGAATGAGAGAGATAGAGGGAGAGAGGGAATGAGAAAGAGAGAGGGAGAGAGAGAGCGAGAGTGGGTGAGAGAGAGTGTGGGAGCGCTAAAGAGTGAGAGACAGAGGGAGATTGAGAGGGAGAGATAGAGCGATCGAGAGTGACTGTGTGTGTGTGAGAGAGAGAGAGAGAGAGAGAGAGAGAAAATGAGAGAGGGGGAGGGGGAGAGGGAGTGAATGAGGGAGAGAGATAGATAGATAGATATAGACAGTGAGAGACAAAATGAAAGAGAGTTAGAGAGAGAAAGAGAGTGAGAGAGAGTGTGTAAGAGTGAGAGAGGGAGAGAGGGGGAGATGGAGTGAATGATGGAGATAGATAGATAGATAGATAGATAGATAGATAGATAGATAGATAGATAGATAGATAGATAGATAGATAGATAGATAGAGAATGAGTGAGGGAGTGAAGAAGGAGAGAATGTGTGTGTTTGACAGAGAGAGGGAGAGAGAGATAGAGAGAAAGAGTGTGAGACAGAGTGTGTGAGACAGAGAGAGGGAGAGAGATAGAGGGGAGAGGGAGTAAATGAGGGAGAGAGATAGATAGATATATAGATTGATAGAGAGTGTGAGAGAGAGAATGGGAGAGAGAGACAGAGAGAGAGGGAGAGTGAGGGAGATAAAGATAGAGAGAGATGGTGAGAGAGAGAGAATAAAGAGAGAGAGCGAGAGAGCGAGAGAGCGAGAGAGAGAGAGAGAATGAAAAGAGTGCGAGAGAGAGTCGGAGAAAGAGAGAGAGGAAGAGAGAGAATCAGAGAGAGTGTGTGTGAGAGAGAGAATGAGGGAGAGATTGAGAGGTAGTGAGAAAGAGAGAGTGTGTGTGTGTGAGAATAAGAGAGAGAGGGAGAGTCAAAGGTAGAGAGAGAGTGTGAGGGGTAGAGAGATAGAGAGTGTGAGGTAGAGAGAGATGTAGAGAGAGTGTGAGAATGAGAAAGAGAGAAAGAGAGAGAGAGAGCGGGAGAGTGAGAGGCAGAGAGAAAGAGAGTGAGAGAGAATGAGAGAGTGGGAGAGTGAGAGAGAATGAGAGAGGGAGAGGGAGAGGGAGAGAGTGGGGGAGAGAGGGGAGAGAGAGAAAATGGGGGAAAGACAGAGTCTTTAAAATTAAAATTATATAATTCATTTAATATTTTGTTGTCCTCATCAGTCAAATAAAACGGTCGTTTCGAAGGTAAGAACCAACCAAAGAATTTCATTATATCCCTTCTAAGAACGTTCTATTTCGTTTCGTATTTCTAGGGATAAATGATAGCCAAATACATTAGAGAATATAGTTTTTCTTCTATTAGTGTTATTAGAATATATAAAATAATCAATATGTTATATGTAATAAATAAAGTGGCTCCATTAGGTTACTTTGAATGGAGAATATCAAAGGAGATAGAGAGAGAGAGAGCGAGATACAAAGAGAGAGAGGGGGGGGAGAGAGAGAGAGACAGATAGAGAGAGCGAGAGAAAGACAGACAGAGAGAGAGAGTGTGAGTGAGAGAGAGTGAGGGTGAAAGAGAGAAGAATAGGGAGAGAGGGAGAGTGAGGGAGAGAGGGATAGAGAGGGAGGGATAGAGAGGGGGATGGGAGGGAGGGTGAGAGAGAAGAGAGAGAAAGAGAGTGTGTGTAAGATAATGAGAGAGAGATAAGGAGAGGGAGTGAGAGGCAGAGAGGGATGGAGATGTAAAGGGAGAGAGAGAGACGGAGAGAGAGAGAGGGAGAGGGAGACAATGAGGGAAAGAGTGAGATAGGTAGATAGATAGAGAGAGGGGGGAGAGGAAGATAATGAGAGAGAAGGAGAGAGAGGATGAGGGAGAGAGAGGGGGAATGAGAGAGAGAGAGAGTCTGTGTGTGTGTGTGTGATAAAGAGAGAAAGAGGGAGAGAGGGGGGAGAGGGAGAGAATGATGGGAAGAGAGAGGTAGATAGATAGATAGTGAGAGAGAGGGGAGAGAGAGCAAGAATGAAAGAGACAGAGGGAGAGAGGGAATGAGAAAGAGAGTGGGAGAGAGAGAGTGGGAGAGAGAGAGCGGGAGTGGGTGAGAGAGAGAGTGGCAGCGATAAAGACTGAGAGACAGAGGGAGAGAGACAGCGATCGAGAGTGACTGTGTGTGTGTGAGAGAGAGAGGGGAGAGATGGAAAGAGAGAGAGAGAAAGAGAGAATAAGAGAGGGGGAGGGGGAGAGGGAGTGAATGAGGGAGAGAGATAGATAGATAGATATAGACAGTGAGAGACAAAATGAAGGAGAGTTAGAGAAAGAAAGAGAGTGAGAGAGAGTGTGAGAGTGGGAGGGGGAGAGAGAGGGGGAGATGGAGTGAATGAGGGAGATAGATAGATAGATAGATAGATAGAAATTGTGTGAGGGAGTGAGAGAGAGAGAGTGAGGGTGATAAAGATAGAGATAGAGAGAGAGAATGAGAGAGTGAGAGAGATTGAGGGTAAAGTGAAAGAGAGAGAGATAGGTAGAGAGAGTTAAGGGGAGAGAGAGAAAGAGAGAGAGAGAGAGAGAGTGAGCAGGAGAGATAGAGGGAGAGAGAGGAATGAGAGAGAGAGAGTGAGAGTGAGAGAAAGGGAGAGAGAATGAGAGAGTGTGAGAATGAGAGAGAAAGAGAGACAGCGATCGAAAGTGATATTAGAATATATAAAATATATTCTCTAATGTTTCTGGTATATCTAGGGCTAAATAATACACAACATAAAGTTGCTCCATTTAGTTACTTTGAATGGAAAATATCAAAGGAGATGGAGAGAGAGGGAGATACAAAGAGAAAGAGAGAGAGAGAGAGAGAGGGAGAGAGAGAGACCGAGGGAGTGAGGAAGGGAGGAAGGGAGAGAGAAAGGGAGAGAGTGAGAGGGAGAGAGGGAGAGAGAGGGAGAGGGAGAGAGATAGAGAGTGTGTGAGGGAGAGAGGGAAAGAGAAGAAGATAGGGATGGAAAGAGAGTGGGGGTGAGAGGGAGGGAGAGAGAAGAGAGCGAGAGAGTGTGTGTGTAAGAGAATGAGAGAGAGGGATTATGAGAGGAAGTTAGAGGCAGAGAGGGAGGGAGATATAAAGAGAGGGAGAAACGGAGAGAGAGAGAAAGGGAGAGAGAGGGAGAGGGAGACAATGAGGGAATGTGTGAGATACATAGATAGATAGAGAGGGGAGAGAGAAAAATAATGAGAGAGAGAGGGAGAGAGAGGGGGAGAAAGAGAGAGGGAATGAGAGAGGGGGAGAAAGAGAGGGAATGAGAGAGAGGGAGAGGGGATGAGAAAGAGAGAGGGGGAGAGAGAGAGAGAGAGAGTGTGTGTGTGTGTGTGTGTGTGTGTGTGTGTGTGTGTGTGTGTGTGTGAGAGCGAGCGAGAGAGAGAGAATAAGGAGAGAGTGAGAGAGAGACATAGAAGAGAATGTGAGAGAGAGACATAGGGAGAGAGTGAGGGGGAGAGGGAGAGAGTGAGGGAAAGAGAGGGAGAGATAGATAGATGGTGAGAGAGAGGGGAGGGAGAGAGTGAATGAGAGACAGAGGGAGACAGAGAATGAGAAACAGAGAGGGAGAGAGAGCGAGAGAGGGTAAGAGAGAGAGTGGGAGTGATAAAGAGACAGAGACAGAGGGAGATTGAGAGAGAGAGAGAGAGCGATCAAGAGTGACAGAGAGTGCTAGAATGAGAGGGAGACGGAGAGAGTGAGAGAGATAGAGGGGAGAGGGAGTGAATGAGGGAGAGAGATAGATAGATATATAGATTGATAGAGAGTGTGAGAGAGAAAATGGGAGAGAGAGACAAAGAGAGAGGGAGAGTGAGGGTGATAAAGATAGAGAGAGATAGTGAGAGAGAGAGAATAAAGAGAGTGAGAGCAAGAGAGCGAGAGAGCGAGAGAGAGAGAGAATGAAAAGAGTGCGAGAGAGAGTCGGAGAAAGAGAGAGAGGAAGAGAGAGAATCAGAGAGAGTGTGTGTGAGAGAGAGAATGAGGGAGAGATTGAGAGGTAGTGAGAAAGAGAGAGAGAGAGTGTGTGTGAGAATAAGAGAGAGAGGGAGAGTCAAAGGTAGAGAGAGAGAGTGAGGGGTAGAGAGAAAGAGAGAGTGTGAGGTAGAGAGAGATGTAGAGAGAGTGTGAGAATGAGAAAGAGAGAAAGAGAGAGAGAGCGGGAGAGTGAGAGGCAGAGAGAAAGAGAGTGAGAGAGAATGAGAGAGTGGGAGAGTGAGAGAGAATGAGAGAGGGAGAGGGAGAGGGAGAGAGTGGGGGAGAGAGGGGAGAGAGAGAAAATGGGGGAAAGACAGAGTCTTTAAAATTAAAATTATATAATTCATTTAATATTTTGTTGTCCTCATCAGTCAAATAAAACGGTCGTTTCGAAGGTAAGAACCAACCAAAGAATTTCATTATATCCCTTCTAAGAACGTTCTATTTCGTTTCGTATTTCTAGGGATAAATGATAGCCAAATACATTAGAGAATATAGTTTTTCTTCTATTAGTGTTATTAGAATATATAAAATAATCAATATGTTATATGTAATAAATAAAGTGGCTCCATTAAGTTACTTCGAATGGAGAATATCAAAGGAGATAGAGAGAGAGAGCGAGATACAAAGAGAAAGAGAGGGGGGAGAGAGAGAGACAGATAGAGAGAGCGAGAGAAAGACAGACAGAGAGAGAGTGTGTGAGTGAGAGAGAGTGAGGGTGAAAGAGAGAAGAATAGGGAGAGAGAGAGACAGATAGAGAGAGCGAGAGAAAGACAGACAGAGAGAGAGTGTGTGAGTGAGAGAGAGTGAGGGTGAAAGAGAGAAGAATAGGGAGAGAGGGAGAGTGAGGGAGAGATAGGGAGGGAGAGAGAGGGGGATGGGAGGGAGGGTGAGAGAGAAGAGAGACAAAGAGAGTGTGTGTAAGATAATGAGAGAGAGAGATAAGGAGAGGGAGTGTGAGGCAGAGAGGGATGGAGATGTAAAGGGAGAGAGAGAGAGAGAGAGAGAGAGAGACGGAGAGAGAGAGGGAGAGGGAGACAATGAGGGAAAGAGTGAGATAGGTATATAGATAGAGAGAGGGGGGAGAGGAAGATAATGAGAGAGAGAAGGAGAGAGAGGATGAGGGAGAGAGGGGGGGAATGAGAGAGAGAGAGTCTGTGTGTGTGTGTGTGATAAAGAGAGAGTGAGAGAGAGAAGAGAATGAAGGAGAGAGAGTGAGAGAGAGAGAAAGAGGGAGAGAGAGGGGGGAGAGGGAGAGAATGATGGGAAGAGAGAGGTAGATAGATAGATAGTGAGAGAGAGGGGAGAGAGAGGAAGAATGAGAGAGACAGAGGGAGAGAAGGAATGAGAAAGAGAGTGGGAGAGAGAGAGCGGGTGATAAAGATAGATAGAAATTGAGTGAGGGAGTGAGAGAGAGAGAGTGAGGGTGATAAAGATAGAGATAGAGAGAGAATGAGAGAGTGAGAGAGAGAGCGAGTGAGAGAGAGTGAGGGTAAAGTGAAAGAGAGAGAGATAGGTAGAGAGAGTTAAGGGGAGAGAGAGAGAAAGAGAAAGAGAGAGAGTGAGCAGGAGAGATAGAGGGAGAAAGAGGAATGAGAGAGAGAGAGAGAGAGTGAGAGAAAGGGAGAGAGAATGAGAGAGTGTGAGAATGAGAAAGAGAGAGACAGCGATCGAAAGTGATATTAGAATATATAAAATATATTCTCTAATGTTTCTGGTATATCTAGGGCTAAATAATACACAACATAAAGTTGCTCCATTTAGTTACTTTGAATGGAAAATATCAAAGGAGATGGAGAGAGAGGGAGATACAAAGAGAAAGAGAGAAAGAGAGAGAGAGAGGGAGAGAGAGAGACCGAGGGAGTGAGGAAGGGAGGAAGAGAGAGAGAAAGGGAGAGAGTGAGAGGGAGAGAGGGAGAGAGAGGGAGAGGGAGAGAGACAGAGAGTGTGTGAGGGAGAGAGGGAAAGAGAAGGAGATACGGAGGGAAAGAGAGTGGGGGTGAGAGGGAGGGAGAGAGAGAAGAGAGCGAGAGAGTGTGTGTGTAAGAGAATGAGAGAGAGAGGGATTATGAGAGGAAGTTAGAGGCAGAGAGGGAGGGAGATATAAAGAGAGAGAGAAAGGGTGAGAGAGAGAAAGGGAGAGAGAGGGAGAGGGAGACAATGAGGGAATGTGTGAGATACATAGATAGATAGAGAGGGGAGAGAGAAAAAGAATGAGAGGGAGAGGGAGAGAGGGGGGGAGAAAGAGAGAGGGAATGAGAGAGGGGGAGAAAGAGAGGGAATGAGAGAGAGGGAGAGAGGATGAGAAAGAGAGAGGGGGAGAGAGAGAGTGTGTGTGTGTGTGTGTGTGTGTGTGTGATAGAGAGAGCGAGCGAGAGAGAGAGAGAATAAGGAGAGAGTGAGAGAGAGACATAGAAGAGAATGTGAGAGTAGACATAGGGAGAGAGTGAGGGAAAGAGAGTGAGAGATAGATAGATGGTGAGAGAGAGGGGAGGGAGAGAGTGAATGAGAGACAGAGGGAGAGAGAGAATGAGAAACAGAGAGGGAGAGAGAGCGAGAGAGGGTAAGAGAGAGAGTGGGAGCGATAAAGAGACAGAGACAGAGGGAGATTAAGTGAGAGAGAGAGCGATCGAGAGTGAGAGAGAGTGCTAGAATGAGAGGGAGAGCGGAGAGAGTGAGAAACAGATAGAGGGAGAAAATGAGAGAAAGAGAGAGTGATTGTGTGTGTGTGTGTGAAAGAGATAGAGAGAGAGTGAGAGAGATAGAGAGAGAGAGAGAGAGATGGAGACAAAGAGAGAGAAAGATAGAATGAGAGAGAGGGGGAGAGGGGAGAGAGATAATGAGAGAGAGGGAGAGTCTTGAAAATTAAAATTATATAATTCATTTTAATTTTTGTTGTCCTCATCAGTCAAACAAAAAGGATCATTTCGATGGTAAGAACTAACCATAGAATATCATTATTTCCCTTTTAAGATCGTTCTTTTTCATCCAGTATTTCTAAGGCTAAATAATACACAGATACATTAGAGAATATATATTTTCTGCTATTAGTACTATTAGAATATATAAAATAATCAATATGTTTTATGTAATACATAAAGTGAGGGAGAGAGAGAGAGAGTGGGAAGGGAGAGAGAGAGATAAAGAGAGAGAGAGAGTGTGTGTGTGTGTGTGTGCGTGTTTGATAGAGAGAGTGAGAGAGAGAGAGAGAGTGAAAAAGGAGAGAGAGAGAGAAGAGATTGAGAGAGAGAGAAAGAGGGAGAAAGAGGGGGAGAGGGAAAGAATGAGGGAAAGAGATAGATAGATAGATAGTGAAAGAGTGGGGAGAAAGGGAGAGGGAGAATTAGGGAGACAGAGGGAGAGAGAGAATGAGAAAGAGAGAGGGAGAGAGAGCGAGAGTGGGTAAGAGAGTGAGTGGAAGCGATAAAGAGAGAGAGAGAGAGAGAGAGAGAGAGAGAGAGATGGAGAGAAAGAGAGAGGAAGAGAGAATGAGAGAGAGGGAGGGGGAGAGGGAGTGAATGGGGGAGAGATATAGATAGATAGGTATAGAGAGTGAGAGTTGGAATGAGAGAGAGTTAGAGAGAGAAAGGGAGTAAGAGACTGTGAGAGTGAGAGAGGGAGAGAGAGGGGGAGATGGAGTGAATGAGGGAGATAGATAGATATATAGATAGATAGATAGACAATGAGTAAGAGAGTGAGAGAGAAAGAGTGAGAGTGAGTGTTATAAAGATAGAGAAGAGAGAGAGAATAAGAGAGTGAGAGAGAGAGCGAGTGAGGGAGAATGAAGGGTAAAGAGAAAGAGAGAGAGATTGGTAGAATGGGAGTGAGTGAGAGAGAGAGAGAATCAAGGGTAGAGAGAGAGAGAAAAAGAGAGTGGGAGTGAGAGAGGGAGGGAGAGAATCAGAGAGAGGGAGAGAGGGAGAAAGAGATCAAGAGAGGGAGTGAGAGGTAGACAGGGAGGGAAATATAAAGAGAGAGAAAGAGAGATAGAAAGAGGAATACAGAGAGGAAGAGGGGGATAATGACGAAACGACAAAGATACATAGATAGATAGAGAGAGGGGAGAGAGAAAGAGAATGAGAGAGAGGGAGAGGGAGAAAGAGAGATTGAGAGAGTGGGAGGGGGAGAGGGGGAGAGGGGTGAATGAGGGAGAGAGATAGATAGATAGATATAGAGAGTTAGAGGAGGAATGAGAGAGTTAGAGAGAGAGTGAGAGAGTATGAGAGTGAGAGAGGGAGAGAGGGGGAGATGGAGTGAATGAGGGAGATAGAATTATAGATATATCGATAGATAGAGAGAGTGAATGAGTGAGAGAGTGAGAGTGAGGGTGATAAAGATAGTGATAGAGAGAAAGAGAATAAGAGAGTGAGAGAGAGCGAAAGAGAGAGAGTGAGGGATAAAGTGAAAGAGGGAGAGATAGGTAGAGTGAGAGAGTGAGAGTGAGAGAGAGAGAGTCAAAGGTAGAGAGAGAGAGTGAGCGGGAGAGAGAGGGAAAGAGAGAATGAGAAACAGAGAGGGAGAGAGAGAATGAGAAACAGAGAGGGAGAGAGAGCGAGAGAGGGTAAGAGAGAGAGTGGGAGCGATAAAGAGAGAGAGAGAGACAAAGGGAGATTGAGAGAGAGAGTGTGTGTGAGAGAGAGTGCTAGAATGAGAGGGAGACGGAGAGAGTGAGAAACAGAGAGAGGGAGAGAATGAGAGAAAGAGAGAGTGATTGTGTGTGTGTGTGTGAAAGAGACAGAGAGAGTGAGAGAGAGAGATGGAGACAAAGAGAGAGAAAGATAGAATGAGAGGGAGGGGGAGGGAGAGAGGGGAGAGAGAGATAATGAGAGGGAGGGAGAGTCTTGAAAATTAAAATGATATAATTCATTTTAATTTTTGTTGTCCTCATCAGTCAAATAAAAAGGATCATTTCGATGGTAAGAACTAACCATAGAATATCATTATTTCCCTTTCAAGATTGTTCTTTTTCATCCAGTATTTCTAGGGGTAAATAATACACAGATACATTAGAGAATATATATTTTCTGCTATTAGTGCTATTAGAATATATAAAATAATCAATATGTTATATGTAATACATAGAGTGAGGGAGAGAGAGAGTGGGAAGGGAGAGAGAGAGATAAAGAGAGAGAGAGTATGTGTGTGTGTGTGTGTGTGCGTGTGTGATAGAGAGAGTGAGAGAGAGATTGTGTGAAAAAGGAGAGAGAGAGAAGAGATTGAGAGAGAGAAAGAGGGAGAGAGGGGGGAGAGGGAGAGAATGAGGGAAAGAGAGAGATAGATAGATAGAGAGTGAGAGAGTGGGGAGAAAGGGAGAGGGAGAATTAGGGAGACAGAGGGAGAGAGAATGAGAAAGAGAGATGGAGAGAGAGAGAGCGAGAGTGGGTAAGAGAGAGAGTGTGAGCGATAAAGAGAGAGAGAGATGGAGAGAAAGAGAGAATGAGAGAGAGGGAGGGGGAGAGGGAGTGAATGGGGGAGAGATATAGATAGATCGGTATAGAGAGTGAGAGTTGGAATGAGAGAGAGTTAGAGAGAGAAAGAGAGTAAGAGACTGTGAGAGTAAAAAGAGGGAGAGAGAGGGGGAGAGAAGGGGAGATGGAGTAAATGAGGGAGATAGATAGATAGATAGATAGAGAGATAATGAGTGGGAGAGAGAGAGTGAGAGTGAGTGTTATAAAGATAGAGATAAAGAGATAGAGAATAAGAGAGTGAGAGAGAGAGCGAGTGAGGGAGAATGAAGGGTAAAGAGAAAGAGAGAGAGATAGGTATAGAAGGAGTGAGGGAGTGAGTGAGAGAGAGAGAGAGAGTTAAGGGTACAGAGAGAGAGAAAAAGAGAGTGAGAGTGGGAGAGGGAGAGGGAGAGAATGAGAGAGAGGGAGAGAGGGAGAAAGAGATAAAAAGAGGGAGTGAGAGGCAGAGAGGGAGGCAAATATAAAGAGAGAAAAAAATGAGAGAGAAAGAGGGAAAGAGAGAGGGAGAGGTGGACAATGACGGAAAGAGAAAGATACATAGATAGATAGAGAGAGGGGGGAGAGAAAGAGAATGAGAGAGAGAGAGGGAGAGAGAGAAAGAGAGATTGAGAGAATGGGAGGGGGAGAGGGGGAGAGGCAGTGAATGAGGGAGAGAGATAGATAGATGGATATAGAGAGTTAGAGGAGGAATGAGAGAGTTAGAGAGAGAGTGAGAGAGTATGAGAGTGAGAGAGTATGAGAGTGAGAGAGGGAGAGAGAGGGGGAGATGGAGTGAATGAGGGAGATAGAATTATAGATATATCGATAGATAGAGAGAGTGAATGAGTGAGAGAGAATGAGAGAGAGTGAGAGTGAGGGTGATAAAGATAGAGATAAAGAGAAAGAGAATAAGAGAGTGAGAGAGAGCGAATGAGAGAGAGTGATGGGTAAAGTGAAAGAGGGAGATATAGGTAGAGTGAGAGAGTGAGCGTGAGAGAGAGAGAGAGTCAAGGGTAGAGAGAGAGAGTGAGCGGGAGAGAGAGGGAGAGAGAGAATATGAGAGAGTGAGAAGAGAGAGAGAATGAGACAGAGAGAGAAAGAGAGAGTGAGAGTGAGAGAGAGGGAGAGAGAGAGGGAGAGAAAGAGAGAGAATGTTAGAGAGAGGTAAAGGGAGAGAAAGAGAAGGAGAGAGGGGAGAGAGATAGTGAGAGAGAGAGAGAGAGGGAGAGGGAGAGAGAGAGTGAGGGAGAGAGGGAGAGAGAGAGGGGGTGAGAGGGAGGGGGAGAGAGAAGAGAAAGAGTGTGTGTAAGAGAACGAGAGAGAGAGATAAAGAGGGGGAGTGAGAGGGAGAGTGGGATGGAGATATAAAGAGAGAGAGAAGGAGAGAGAAAGAGAGAGAGAGAAAGAGGGAGAGGGAGGGAGGGAGAGTGGGACAATGACGGAAAGAGTGAGATACATAGATCGATAGAGAGAAGGGGAGAGAGAAAGAGAATGTGAGTGAAAAGGAGGGAGTGAGAGAGGGAATGAGAGAGAAGGAGAGAGGATGAGAAAGATAGAGAAAGAGAGAACGAGAGAGAGGGAGAGGGAGAGGCTGTGAATAAGGGAGAGAGATAGATAGATAGATATATAGAGTAAGAGATGGAATGTGAGAGAGTTAGAGAGAGAAAGAGAGTGAGAGAGTGAGAGAGGGTGGGAGAGGGGGAGAGATAGAGGGAGAGAGGGGGAGATGGAGTGAATGTCGGAGATAGATAGATAGATATATCGATAGAAGGGATCATTTTGATGGTAAGAACCAACTAAAGAATATCATTATTTACCTTCTAGGGTTAAATAATACACAGATACATGGAGAATATATTTTTACTGCTATTTGTGCTATTAAAATATATAAAATAATCAATATGTTATATGTAATACATAAAGATAGGGAGAAAGAGAGGGAGAGGGATATAGAGAGAAAGAGTTAGGGAGAGAGGGAGACAAAGTGGGGGTGAGAGGGGGGAGAGAGAGTGGGAAGGGAGAGAGAGAGATAAAGAGAGAGATAGTATGTGTGTGTGTGTGTGTGTG
Organism: Datisca glomerata; assembly: GCA_003255025.1. NCBI lineage: Eukaryota > Viridiplantae > Streptophyta > Magnoliopsida > Cucurbitales > Datiscaceae > Datisca > Datisca glomerata. The sequence continues at coordinate 218,268 of QANY01009266.1, read as the reverse complement.
CGTGTGTGATAGAGAGAGTGTGTGTGAAAAAGGAGAGAGAGAGAAGAGATTGAGAGAGAGAGAGAAAGAGGGAGAGTGAGGGGGAGAGGGAGAGAATGAGGGAAAGAGAGAGATAGATAGATAGTGGGGAGAAAGGGAGAGGGAGAATTAGGGAGACAGAGGGAGAAAGAGAGCGAGAGTGGGTAAGAGAGAGAGTGGGAGCGATAAAGAGAGAGAGAGAGAGAGAGAGAGAGAGAGAGAGATGGAGAGAAAGAGAGAGGAAGAGAGAATGAGAGAGAGGGAGGGGGAGAGGGAGTGAATGGGGGAGAGATATAGATAGATAGATATAGAGAGTGAGAGTTGGAATGAGAGAGAGTTAGAGAGAGAAAGATAGTAAGAGACTGTGAGAGTGAGAGAGGGAGAGAGAGGGAGAGAGAGGGGGAGATGGAGTAAATGAGGGAGATAGATAGATAGATATATTGATAGATAGAGAGACAATGAGTGAGAGTGAGAGGGAGAGTGAGAGTGAGTGATAAAGATAGAGAGAAAATAAGAGAGAGTGAGAGAGAGAGCGAGTGAGGGACAATGAAGGGTAAAGAGAAAGAGAGAGAGATAGGTAGAGAGGGAGTGAGTGAGAGAGAGAGAGTCAAGGATAGAGAGAGAGAGAGAGAGAAAGAGAGTGAGAGTGAGAGAGAGGGAGGGAGAGAATGAGAGAGAGGGAGAGAGGGAGGGGGAGAGAGCGGGGTAGATAGAGTGAATGAGGGAGATAGATATATAAATAGAGAGGGAGACTGAGTGAGAGAGTGAGAGAGAGCGTGTGAGGGTGATAAAGATAGAGACAAAGATAGAGAGTGAGAGAGAGAGAGAGAGAATGAGGGGTAATGAGAAAGAGAGAGAGATAGGTAGAGAGAGTGAGAGTGAGAGAGAGGGAGAGTAAGTGGGAGAGAGAGTGAGAGAGAGGGAGAGGGAGAATGAGAGAGAGTGAGAGATAGATGGAAAGGGAGAGAGAGAAGGAGAGAGGGGAGAGAGAGATAATGAGATTGAGAGAGAAAGAGTGAGGGGAAGGATAGACTGTGAGAGTGAGAGAGAGAGAGAGGAAGAGGGAAAGCGAGAGATAAAGAGATGGGGGAGAGAGGTGAATGAGAGAGAGATGGAGAGAGATAAAGAGAGAGGTGAATGAGAGAGAGATGGAGAGAGATAAAGAGAGAGGGAGAGAGAGATAAAGAGAGATAGGGAGAGAATGAGAGAGAGTGTGTGATTGTGTGTGTGTGTGAAAGAGAGAGAGAGAGAGTGAGTGAGAGTGAGAGAGTGGGAGAGATGGAGAGAAAGAGAGAGAAAGAGAGAATGAGAGAGAGAGTGGGAGAGGGAGTAAATGATGGAGAAAGATAGATAGAGAGAGAGAATGAGGGGTAGAGAGAAAGAGAGAGAGAGGTAGAGAGAGTGAGTGAGTGAGAGAGAGAGAGGGAGAGAGGGGGAAAGGGAGAGAGAGGAGAATGAGAGAGAGAAAGAGGGAGAGAGAGAATGAGAAAGAGAGAGAAAGAGAGAGGGAGGGAGAGAGAGAGAGGGCAAGAGAGAGTGTGGGTACGATAAAGAGAGAGAGGGAGGGAGAGTGAGAGAGCGAGAGAGAGCGAGAATGAGAGAGAGATAAAGAGACAGAGGAAGAGAATGAAACAGAGAGAGTGATTGTGTGTGTGTATGTGTGTGAAAGAGAGAGAGAGTGAGACTGAGACTGAGACTGAGAGAGAGGGAGAGATGGAGAGAAAGAGTGGGAAAGAGAGAATGAGAGAGAGAGTGGGAGAGGAAGTGAATGAGGGAGAAAGATAGATAGATAGAGGGAGAGAATGATGGGTAGAGATAAAGAGAGAGAGACGTAGAGAGAGAGAGTGAGTGAGTGAGTGAGAGAGAGAGTGGGAGAGAGAGTCAAGGGTAGAGAGAGAGGGAGAGAGAATGAAAGAGTGATAGAGACAGAGAAAGAGAGAGAGATTGTGAGAGAGAGAGGGAAAGGGAGATAGAAGGAGGGAGAGAGAGATGACGTGAGAGAAACAGGGAGAGTCTTTAAAATTGAAAATATATAATTCATTTTATTTTTGTCGTCCTCATCAGTTAAATAAAAGCGATCATTTTGATGCTAAGAACCAACCAAAGAATTTTATTCTATCCCTTCTAAGATTGTTCTATTTCGTCTGGTATTTCTAGGGGTAGATGATACCCAGATACATTAGAGAATATCTTTTTTTTTCTATTAGTGCTATTAGAGAAAGTGGGAGGGAGAGAGAGAGAGATAGAGAGCGAGAGAGAGCGAGAGAGAAGAAGAAGGAGAGAGTGTGAGAGTGCGAGAGAGAGGGGGAGAGAGAGAGAGAGAAAGAGGGAGAGAGAGGAGAAGAGGGAGAGAAGGAGGGAAAGAGACATATATATAGATAGATAGATAGATAGATAGATAGATAGATAGATAGATAGATAGATAGATAGTGAGAGAGAGGGGAGAGAGAGGACAATGAGATAGAGAGGGAGAGAGTAAGAGAGAGGGGGGAGAGAGAGAGAGAGAAAGAGAGAGAAAGAGAGAAGAGGAGCGAGAAAGAGAGCGAGAAAGGGCCAGAGAGAGAGTGGGTGCGATAAAGAGAGAGGGGGAGACTGAGATAGTGAGAGAGCGAGACAGAGAGAGAATGAGAGAGGGGGAGAGAGATAAAGAGAGAGAGATAAAGAGAATCAGAGAGAGAGTGACTGTGTGTGTAAAAGAGAGAGAGAGAGAGAGAGAGAGAGAGAGAGAGAGAGAGAGAGAGTGAGAGTGAGCGAGAGGGAGAGATGGAGAGAATGAGAGAGATAGTGGGAGAGTGAGTGAATGAGGGAGAAAGATAGATAGATAGAGAGAGAGAGAATGAGTGGTAGAGAGAAAGAGACAGAGAGAAGAAGTGAGTGAGAGAGAGAGTCAAGGGTAGAGAGAAAGAGAGAGATAAACAGAGAGAGAGCGGGAGAAGATAGGGAGAGAGAGAGAGTGAGAGAGACAGAGAGAAAGAGAGAGTGAGAGAGAGAGTGAGAGAGAATGAGAGAGTGAGAGAGACAGAGAAAGAGAGAGAGAGAGAGAGAGAGAGAGAGATGGGAAAGCGAGATAGTGACAGGGGAGAGAGATAATGATAGAGAAAGAGGAAGAGTCTTTAAAATTGAAATTATATAATTCATTTTATTTTTTATTGTCCTCATCAGTCAAATAAAAGGGATCATTTCAATGGTAAGAGCCAACCAAAGAATTTCATTATATCCCTTCTAGGGGTAAATGATACCTAGATACATTATAGAATATCTTTTTTTTGCTATTAGTGCTACTAGAGAGAGAGGGAGGGAGAGAAAAGGAGGGAGGGAGAGAGAGAGAGAGAGAGACAGAAAGGGAGAGGGAGAAAGGGAGAGGGAGAGGGAGAGAGAGAGGGAGCGAGAGGGGGAAAGACAGGGAGGGAGAGAGATTGGGAAAGAGAATGAGAGCTAAAGAGGATGAGAAAAAGAGAGAGATAGAGCAAGGGAGAGAGAGAGAGACAGAGAGAATGAGAAGAGAGAGTGAGAGCGAGATACAAAGAGAAAGAGAAATAGAGAAAGTCATAGAGAGAGTTAGAATGAGAGTGAGAGGGAGAGAGGATGAGAAAAAGAGAGAGATAGAGCAAGGGAGAGAGAGAGAGAGAGAATGAGAGGAGAGAGGGGGGAGGGAGAGAGAAAGGGAATTAGAGAGAGAGGGAATGAGAGAGAGGGTGAGAGGATGAGATAGAGAGATAGAGAGAAAGAGACAGAGAGAGTGAGAGAGAGAAAGAGAGAGAGAGAGTGATAGAAAGGGCGAGAGAGAGAGTGATAGAAAGGGCGAGAGAGAGAGTGATAGAAAGAGCGAGAGAGAGAGGGGAATGATATAGAGAGAGATAGATAGAGAGAAGAGAAAGAGAATGAGAGAGAGATAGAGAGGAGACATAAAGAAAGAGAGAGAGAGGGAGAGAGGGAAGGAGAGATAGAGCGAGAGAGAATAGATTGATAGAGAGAGATAAACAGAGAAGACATAAAGAGAGAGGGAGAAACCGAGTGAAAGAGAGAGATGCAGGAGAGACAGAGTAAGATAGAGAGAATGAGAACGAGTGAGACAATGAGAAAGACAGAGAAAGATAGAGTACGAGAGGGAGAGGGAGATGGACAAAGTGAAAGAGGGAGAGAGAGGAGAGAGATAAAGAGTGGTAAAGAGATTAAGAGAGAGATAGGGAGAGCAAGAGAGGGAGGGAGAGCGAGAGAGAAAGAGAGAGAGAGACAGAGAGTGAGAGTGAGAGAAAGGAGAGACATAGTGAGATAGAGAGAGAATAAGAGTGAGAGAGAGAGTGAGAGAGATAGGGGAGAGAGACATCGAGAGGGACAGAGAGAAAGAGCGAGAGAGAGAGAGCAAGGAGAGAGAGACAGAGAGGGAGGGATAAGGTGAAAAAGAGAGAGCAAGAGAGAGAGGGGGAGAGAAAGAGCAAGAGATTTAGAGAGAGAAAGGTAAAGGGAGAGAGATGGAGGGGAAGGAGTTAGAGAGAGAAAGAGGGAGTGCGAGAGAGAGAGAGGGAGAGCTTGAGAAAGAGAGACATAGGGAGAGAGAAAGAGGGAGGGTGGGAGGCAGGGAGAGAGAGAAAGAGATAGAGAGAGGGAGAGCTTATGAGAGAGAGAGACTGAGAGAGAGGGGGGAGGGAGAGAGAGATAGAGATAGATAGAGAGAGGGAGAGAGAGACAAATAGATAGAGAGAGGGAGAGAGATAGAGTGAGAGAGAGTGTGTGAAAGTGAGATAAAGGGCAAGAGAGGGGGAGCGAGAGAGCGAGAGAGAGATAGAGAGTGAGAGTGAGAATGAGAGAGAGCAAGAGAGAGAGATAGGGAGATAGAAAGTGAGAGAGAGGGGTGAGAGAAAGAGAAAGATAGCGTGAGAAAGAAATAGATTGATAAAGAGAGAAGAGAAAGGGAGCGAGAGAGAGTTAGAGAGGAGGCATAGAGAGAGGGAGAGGGTGAGTGAGAGTGAGACGGAGAGAGGGAGAGAATAAGGGAGAGATAGAGCGAGAGAGAGAATGGATTGATAGAGAGAGAGGAAACATAGAGAGAGAGGGAGGGAGAAAGAAATGGAGGGATAAAGAAAGGGAGAGAGAGAGTCAGGAGAGACAGAGTGAGATAGAGAGAATGAGAGCGAGTAAGAGAGAGAGAGAAATAGGGGCCGAGAGATGGACTGAGAGAGATAGCAAGAGAGAGAGAGATAGGGAGAGCGAGAGAAGGAGGGAGAGTGAGAGAGAAAGGGAGAGAGACAGAGAGACAGAGAGTGAGAGAGAGAGGAGAGACAAAGTGAGATAGAGAGAATGAGAGTGAGAGAGAGAGAGAAAGAGAAAGAGAGTGAGTGAGAGAGAGGGGGAGAGAGACATCGAGAGGGACATAGAGAAGAGAGAGACAGAGAGAGAGGAGAGAGAGAGACATAGAGGGAGGGATAAGGTGAAGGAGAGAGAGAAAGAGAGAGAGAGGGGAGAGAAAGAGCATGGTATTTAGAGAGTGAAAGGGAGAGCGAGAGAAAGGGGGAAGGGAGGGAGTGAGGGAGAGAAAGAGCGAGAGCGAGAGAGAGAGAGAGAGAGACATGGAGAAAGCGGGGGAGGGAGGGAGGCAAGGAGTTAGAGGAAGAGATAGAGAGAGAGAGGGAGAGAGTTTATGAGAGGGAGAGACTGAGAGAGAGAGGGAGGGAGAGAGAGAGAGATAGAGATGGATAGAGAGAGATGGAGGGTGAGAAAGAGAACGAGATAGAGAGAGGGAGGGAGAGAGTGAGAGAGATAGAGTGTGTGTGAAATAGAGAAAGAGGGTAAGAGAGAGAGAGAGCAAGAGAGAGAGTGTGTGAGAGTGAGAAAGAGAGAGCAAGAGAGAGAGAAAGGGAGAGAGAAAGAGAGAGGGGGGAGGAGAGAGAGATAGAGATTAGGCATAGAGAGAGGGAGAGGGTAAGAGAGAGAGTGAGAGGGAGAGAGGGAGAGAATAAGGGAGAGAGAATAGATTGATAAAGAGAGAGAGAGAAAGAGAGAGAGGGAGGAGAGACAGAGTGAGATAGGGAAGGAGAGACAGAGTGAGAGAGAGAAAGGGAGAGAGAAAGAGATAGGGGGAGGAGAGAGAGATAGAGATTAGGCATAGAGAGAGGGAGAGGGTAAGAGAGAGTGTGAGAGGGAGAGAGGGAGAGAATAAGGGAGAAAGAATAGATTGATAGAGAGAGAGAGCGAGAGGGAGGAGAGAGAGAGAGAGATAGAAAGAATGAGAGCGAGTGAGAGAGAGAGAAAGAGGGGGAGAGAGAGATAGACAGAGAGAAAGAGCGAGAGAGCAAGAGAGCGAGAGAGATGGGGGAAGGAGAGAGGGAGAACGATAGAGAGAGGGAGAAGGAGAGAGGGAGAACGATAGAGAGAGGGAGAAGGAGAGCGAGAGTGAGAGAGAGAGGGAGAGAGAATGAGAGAGTGAGAGAGGCAGAGAAAGAGAGAGAGAGAGAGTGGGAAAGCGAGATAGAGACAATGGAGAGAGATAATGAGAGAGAAAGAGGAAGAGCCAACCAAAGAATTTCATTATATCCCTTCTAGGGGTACATGATACCTAGATACATTATAGAATGTTTTTTTTTGCTATTAGTGCTATTAGAGAGAAAGGGAGGGAGGGAGGGAGGGAGAGAGAGAGAAAGGGAGAGGGATAAAGGGAGAGGGAGAGGGAGAGAGGGAGGGAGGGAGAGGGGGAAAGAGAGGGAGGGAGAGAGATTGGGAATGAGAGTGAGAGCGAGAGAGGATGAGAAAAAGAGAGAGATAGAGCAAGGGAGAGAAAGACAGAGAGAATGAGAAGAGAGAGTGAGAGCGAGATACAAAGAGAAAGAGAAATAGAGAAAGTCATAGAGAGAGTTAGAATGAGAGTGAGAGAGAGAGGATGAGAAAAAGAGAGAGATAGAGAAAGGGGGAGAGAGAGAATGAGAAGAGAGAGGGGGAGGGGGAGAGAGAGAGGGAATTAGTGAGAGAGGGAATGAGAGAGAGGGTGAGAGGATGAGAAAGGGAGATAGAGAGAAAGAGACAGAGAGAGTGAGAGAGAGAAAGAGAGAGAGTGTGTGATAGAAAGGGCGAGAGAGAGAGTGATAGAAAGAGCGAGAGAGAGAGGAGAATGATATAGAAAGAGATAGATAGAGAGAAGAGAAAGAGAACGAGAGAGAGATAGAGAGGAGACATAGGGAAAGAGAGAGAGAGGGAGAGAGAGTAAGGGAGTAAGGGAGAGATAGAGCGAGAGAGAATAGATTGATAGAGATAGAGATAAACAGAGGAGACATAAAGAGAGAGGGAGAAATCGAGCGAAAGAGAGAGATGGAGGAGAGACAGAGTAAGATAGAGAGAATGAGAACGAGTGAGACAGTGAGAAAGACAGAGAAAGATAGAGTACGAGAGGGAGAGAGAGATGGACAAAGTGAAAGGGGGAGAGAGAGGAGAGAGATAGAGAGAGGTAAAAAGATAGAGAGATAGCGAGAGCGAGAGAGGGAGGGAGAACGAGAGAGAAAGAGAGAGAGAGAGACAGAGAGTGAGAGTGAGAGAAAGGAGAGACATAGTGAGATAGAGAGAATAAGAGTGAGAGAGAGAGAGAGAGAGACATCAAGAGGGACATAGAGAAAGAGCGAGAGAGAGAGAGAGCGACAATAGAGAGACAGAGAGGGAGGGAGAGAGTGAGAGAGATAGAGTGTGCGTGAAATAGAGAGAGAGGGCAAGAGAGAGAGGGGGAGAGAGAGAGCAAGAGAGAGAGTGTGTGTGAGAGTGCGAAAGAGAGAGCAAGAGAGAGAGAAAGGGAGAGAGAAAGAGAGAGGGGGGAGGAGAGAGAGAGATAGAGAGATTAGGCATAGATAGAGGGAGAGGGTAAGAGAGAGAGTGAGAGGGAGAGAATAAGGGAGAGAGAATAGATTGATAGAGAGGGAGAGGGAGGAGAGACGGAGTGAGATTGAAAGAATGAGAGCGAGTGAGAGAGAGAAAGAGGGGGAGAGAGAGATAGACAGAGAGAAAGAGCGAGAGAGCGAGAGAGATAGGGAGAGGGAGAGAGAGTGAGTGTGTTAGTGAGAGAGAAAGAGAGAGAGGGAGGATACATTGAAAGTGAAAGCGAGAGAGAGACATCGATAGAGAAAGTGATAGGGAGAGGGAGAGGGAGAGAGAGAGTGTGTGTGTTAGTGAGAGAGAGTGTGAGAGAGAGTGGGAAAGATTAGGTGATTGAGAGAGAGTGTGAGAGAGAAAGTGGGTGAGTGAGAGAGAGAGAGTGAGAGAGGAAGGGAGGGAGTGGGAAAGGGAGAGGGAGAGAGCGTAAGAGAGAGAGGGGGGATACATTGAAAGAAAGATCGAGCGAGAGAGAGAGAGCGGGGGGTGAGAGAGATCGATAGAGAGAGAAATGGGAATAGGGAGAGGGAGAGAGTGTGTGAGTGTGTTTGTGAGCGAGAGAGAGAGAGATGGACTGAGTGAGTGAAGAGAGTGAGCGCGTGTGTGTGAGAAAGAGAGAAAGTGGGAGAGAGAGAGAGAGAGAGACGGAACAAGGAAAGAGAGTGAGAGCTACCGATCGAGAGAGAGAGCAGGAGGGAGGAGAGAGAGAGAAGGAGAGTAAGAAAGAGACAAAGAGAGTAAGAGACAGAGAGAGATCAAGAGAGAGAAAGAGAATGAAAGAGAATGAGTGAGTTAGTGAGGGGGAGAGAGAGACGGAGGTAGAGAAGGGTAGAGGAAGTGGGAGAGAGAGTGAGAGAGAGAGGGGGAAAGAGATAGAGAGATAGAGGGAAGAGATAGGAAGATAGAGATAGAGAGCGAGAGAGCGAGAGAGAGAGATAGAGGGATGGAGAGAGAGAGATAGAGAGTGAGAGGAGAGAGGGATAAAGAGTGGGAGAGGGAGAGAGGGAGAGAGTGAGAGGGAGAGAGAGGAAGAGAGAAAGAGGGAGAGAGAGAGAGAAGAGGGGGAGGGAAAGAGAGTGGGAGAGGGAGACAGAGAGCTAAATTGATAGAGAAAGAGGGAGAGAGGGAGTGAGAGTGAGTGAGTGAGTTAGAGAGAGGGAGAGGAAGAGAGGGAGGGAGGGAGAGTGAGAGAGTGAGTGAGTGAGTTAGAGCAAGGGAGAGGAAGAGAGGGAGAGAGGGAGAGTGAGAGAGGGGGAGAGAGAGAGGAGAGAAAGAGCGAGAGAGATAGAGAGAGAGTTAGAGAAAGCGAGTGAGTGAGAGAGTGAGTGAGAGAGAGTGGATGAGTGAGAGAATGAAAGAGAGAGTGGGTGAGTCAGAGAATGAAAGAGAGAGTGGGTGAGTGAGTGAGAAAGAGAGAGAGATCGAGAGAGGGAGGGACAAAGAGGGAAAGGGAGAGGGAGAAAGTGTAAGAGAGAGGGGGGAGAGAGGTGGAGAGAGAAATAGAGTGAGAGAGAGGTAGAGGGAGAGAGAGAGAGAGAAAGAGAGTGAGTGAGTGTCTGTGTGAGACAAAGAGAGGGAGAGACAGGGAAGGAGGGAGAGGGAGAGAGATTGAGAGAGAGAGAGTGTGTGTGTGTGTGTGAGTGGAGAAAGAGAGAGAGCGAGAGTGGGAGGGACAAACAGTGAAAGAATGGGTGAGTGAGTGAGTGAGTGAGAGAGAGAGGGGAAGGAGAGAGAGGGAGAGAGAGACTAAGAGAGAGTGGAGACATAGAGAGGGGGAGAGAGAGCGAGAGTGAAAGAATGAGGGAAATAGGGGAAGAGAGCGGAAGAGAGAGGAAGAGAGCGAGAGAAAGAGAGAGAGAGAGAGAGAGCGAGTGTGAGAGAGATGTAGGGAGAAGGAGAGATAGGTAGAGAGAGTGTGAGAGACAGAGTGGCAGAGGGAGAGGAAGGGAGTGAGAACGAGAGAGGGAGAAAGAGAGAGAAAGAGACTGTGTGTGAGATAGAGAGAGAAAGAGAGAGCGAGTGAGAGAGAGAAGGAGTGAGTGAAGATGGGATAGGGAGAGAGAGAGAGCAAGGGAGAGCGAGAGAGAGAGAAAGAGTGGGAGAGGGAGAGGGAAGGAGATAGATAGATAGAGAGGGAGAGCGAGAGAGAGAAAGAGAGAGAGAGAGAGAGTGAGTGAGAGAGGGAGAGAAGGAGAGATGGAGAGAGGGAGAGAGATAACGAGAGAGGGAGGGAGGGAGAGTGGGAGAGAGAGGGGGAGAGATAGAGATGGATAGATGTAGAAAGATAGAGAGTGAGAAAGAGAATGTGAGAGAGTGAGTGAGTGAGGGGGAGAGAGAGTGTGACAGAGGGAGCGAGGGGTAGAGGGGGAGGGAAAGAGAGTGAGAGAGAGAGAGAGGAAAAGAGATAGAGAGAGAGGTTTGGAGAGGGAGAGAAAGAGATAAAGAGTGAGAGAGGGAGAGGGAGATAGAGAGTGAGAGAGGGAGACAGTTAGAGGGAGATGGAGAGAGAGCGAGTAAGAGAGAGAGAGAGAGAGAGGGAGAGGGAGGGAGGGGGTGGGAAAGGGAGAGGGAGAAAGCATAAGAGAGAGTGAGAAAGGGGGAGAGAGGGGGTAAGAGAGAGAGGGAGAGAAAATGAGAGAGAGAGAGAGAAAGAGAGAGAGGGAGGATACATTGAAAGTGAAAGCGAGAGAGAGAGGGGGGAGAGAGACATCGATAGAGAAAGTGATAGGGAGAGGGAGAGGGAGAGAGTGTGAGTGTGTTAGTGTGAGAGAGTGTGAGAGAGAGTGAGAAAGATTAGGTAATTGAGAGAGTGTGTGAGAGAGAAGGTGGGTGAGTGAGAGAGAGAGAGAGCGCGAGAGAGGAAGGGAGGGAGTGGGAAAGGGAGAGGGAGAGAGCGTAAGAGAGAGAGGGGGGATACATTGAAAGAAAGAGTGAGCGAGAGAGAGAGAGCGGGGGGTGAGAGAGATCGATAGAGAGAGAAATGGGAAGAGAGAGAGGGAGAGAGTGTGTGAGTGTGTTTGTGAGGGAGAGAGAGAGATGGACTGAGTGAGTGAAGAGAGTGAGCGTGTGTGTGTGAGAAAGAGAGAAAGTGGGAGAGAGAGAGACAGAACGGGGAGAGAGAGAGACGGAACGGGGAGAGAGAGAGTGAGAGCTACCGATCGAGAGAGAGAGCAAGAGGGAGGGAGAGAGAGAGAGAGAGGAGAGTGAGAAAGGGATAGAAAGAGTAAGAGACAGAGACGGATCGAGAGCGGGAAAGAGAATGAAAGAGAGTAAGTGAGTTAGTGAGGGGGAGAGAGAGAGACGAAGGTAGAGAAGGGTAGAGGAAGAGGGAGAGAGAGTGAGAGAGAGAGGGGGGAAAGAGATAGAGAGATAGAGGGAAGAGATAGGGAGATAGAGATAGAGAGATAGAGAGCGAGAGAGAGAGGGATGGAGAGAGAGAGATAGAGAGTGAGAGGAGAGAGGGATAGAGATTGAGAGAGGGAGAGAGGGGGAGAGAGAGGGAGAGAGAGAGGAAGAGAGAAAGAGGGAGAGAGAGAGAGAGGAGGGGGAGGGATAGAGAGTGGGAGAGGGAGAGGGAGAGATAAGTAGATAGAGAAAGAGGGAGAGCGGGAGAGAGAGGGAGTGAGTGAGTTAGAGAGAGGGAGAGGAAGAGAGGGAGAGAGTGAGTGAGTGAGTTAGAGAGAGGGAGAGGAAGAGAGGGAGAGAGGGAGAGTGAGAGAGGGGGAGAGAGAGGAGAGAAAGAGCGAGAGAGATAGAGAGAGAGAGAGAGAGTTAGAGAAAGCGAGTGAGTGAGAGAGTGAGTGAGAGAGAGTGGGTGAGTGAGAGAGAGAATGAAAGAGAGAGTGGGTGAGTGAGAGAGCGAGAGAGAGATCGAGAGAGGGAGGGACAGAGAGGGAAATGGAGAGGGAGAAAGAGTAAAAGAGAGGGGGGAGAGAGAGAAACAGAGTGAGAGAGAAGTAGAGGGAGAGAGAGAGAGAGAAAGAGAGTGAGTGAGTGTCTGTGTGAGACAGAGAGAGGGAGAGACAAGGAAGGAGGGAGAGGGAGAGGGAGAGAGAGTGAGAGAGAGAGAGAGAGAGAGAGAGTGTGGGAGAGAGAGGGGGAGAGAGAGATGGATAGATATAGAGAGAGTGTGAGAAAGAGAATGTGAGAGAATGAGTGAGGGGGAGAGAGAGAGTGACGGAGGGAGCGAGGGGTAGAAGGAGAGGGAGAGAGAGTGAGGGAAAGAGATAGAGAGATAGAGATAAAGAGAGAGCGAGAGAGAGAGAGGGAGAGAAAGAGATTGAGAGTGAGAGAGGGAGAGAGAGATAGAGAGTGAAAGAGGGAGACAGTTAGAGGGAGAGAGAGGAGGAGGAGAGAAAGAGCGAGGAGAAAGAGAGAGGAGGAGGAGAGAAAGAGCGAGGAGAGAGAGAGGGAGGGACTGAGAGTGGGAAAGGGAGAGAGGGAGATAGATAGATAGAGAAAGAGGGAGAGGGAGAGAGGGGGTGAGTGAGTGAGAGAGAGAGGAGAATGATAGAGGGAGAGAGGGAGAGAGATTGAGTGAAAGAGGGGGAAAGAGAGGAGAGAAAGAGCGAGCGAGACAGAGAGAGTTCAAGAGAGCGAGTGAGTGAGAGAGGAAGAGAGAGAGAGGTAGACGGAGAGATAGAAAGAGTTAGAGAGAGATAAGAGAGGGAGAGATAGATAGAGATAGAGGGAGAGAGTGTGGGTGATTGAGAAAGAGAGCGTGAGAGAGAGTGTGGGTGAGTAAGAGAGAGAGAGAGAGAGAGAGGGAGGGAGGCAGTGGGAAAGGGAGAGGGAAAGAGCGTAAGAGGGAGAGAAAGGGGGAGAGAGGGAGAGGGAAAAGGAGAAAGAGAGAGAGAAAGAGAGAGAGAGAGGGGGGAGAGAGACATTGATTGAGAGAGAAGGGAGAGGGAGAGGGAGAGAGAGTGAGTGTGTTTGTGAGAGAGGGAGAGTGAGAGAGAGTGTGAGAGAGAAAGTGGGTGAGTGAGAGACAGAGAGAGAGAGAGGAAGGGAGGGAGTGGGAATGGGAGAGGGAGAGAGAGTAAGAAAGAGAGGGGGAGAGAGGGGGGAGAGAGGGAGAGAGAAATAGAGTGAGAGAGAGGTAGAGGGAGAGAGAGAGGGAGGTTACATTGAAAGAAAGAGTGAGCGAGAGAGAGAGGAAGGGAGGGAGTGGGAATGGGAGAGGGAGAGAGCGTAAGAAAGAGAGGGGGAGAGAGGGGGAGAGAGGGAGAGAGAAAAGGAGAGAGAGAGAGAGGGAAAGAGAGAGGGAGGTTACATTGAAAGAAAGAGTAAGCGAGAGAGAGAGGGGGGAGAGAGAGATTGATAGAGGGAGAAATAGGGAGAGGGAGAGAGAGTGTGTGAGTGTGTTTGTGAGAGAGAGAGAGAGATGGACTGATTGAGTCAAGAGGGTGAGCGTGTGTGTGTTAGAGAAAGAGAGAGAGGAACGGAGGGAGGGAGTGGGTGTGAGAGAAAGAGGGAAAGGGGGAGAGAGAGAAACAGGGAGAGAGAGAGACTGAGAGCTAACGATCGAGCGAGGGAGAGAGGGAGAGAGAGAGAGAATGAGAGTGAGAGAGAGACAGAGAGATTGAGAGGGAGAGAGAGTAAGAGATAGAGAGAGATAGAGAGCGAGAGGGAGAATGAGAGAGAGTGAGTGAGTTAGTGAGGGGGAGAGAGAGACAGAGGTAGACAGGGGTAGAGGGAGAAGGAGAGAGAGTGAAAGAGAGAGAGGGAAACAGATAGAGCGAGAGAGAGAGAGTGAGTGAGTGTGAGAGAGAGGGAGAAGGAGAGAGGGAGAGTGAGAGAGGGGGAGAGAGAGGAGAGAAAGAGCGAGAGAGATAGAGAGAAAGAGAGAGTGTGTGTGTGTGTGAGTGAGTGAGAGAGGGAGGGAGAGAGAGGTGGAAGGAGAGACAGAAAGAGTGAGAGAGTGATAAGAGAGGGGTAAATAGAGAGAGAGTGAGAGAGAGAGAATGAGAGAGAGTGTGTTAGTGAGCGAGAGAGAGAGAGAGAGAGAGAGAGCGAGAGAGGGAAATGGAGAGAGACAGACAGAGGTAGAGAGGGGTAGAGGAAGAGGGAGAGAGTGAGAGAGAGAGAGAGAGAGGCAAAGAGATAGAGAGATAGACAGATAGAGGGAAGACATAGGGAGATAGAGAGAGATAGAGAGTGAGAGGACAGAGGGATATAGAGTGAGAGAGGGGGAGAGGGAGAGGGAGAGAGAGGAGGAGAGAAAGAGCGAGAGAAAGAGAGAGGAGGGGGAGGGAAAGAGAGTGGGAGAGGGAGAGGGAGAGATAAATAGATAGAGAAAGAGGGAGAGGGGGAGAGAGAGAGTGAGTGAGTGAGAGAGAGGGAGAGGAAAAAGGAAGAGAGGGAGAGAGGGAGAGTGAGAGAGGGGGAGAGAGAGAGGAGAGAAAGACCGAGAGAGATAGAGAGAAAGAGAGAGAGTTGGAGAAAGCGAGGAGTGAGAGAGGGAGAGAGAGAGGTAGAAGGAGAGACAGAAAAAGTGAGAGAGTGAGCAGAGAGGGGTAGATAGAGACAGAGTGAGAGAGAGTGGGTGAGAGAGAGAGAATAAAAGAGAGAGTGGGTGAGTGAGAGAGAGAGGGCGAGAGAGAGAGAATAAGAGAGAGAGTGGGTGAGTGAGAGAGAGAGGGCGAGAGAGGGAGGGACAGAGAGGGTAAGGGAGAGGGAAAGAGAGTAAGAGAGAGAGGGGGAGAGAGAGAACTAGAGATGGAGAGAGGATGAGAGATAGAGAGAGCTACAGAGAGTGAGAGAGAATGAAAGGGAGAGAGTGTGAGAGAGAGAGGGGGGAGTTGGAGAGTAGGGGAGAGAGTGAGTGAGTGAGAGAGAGAGGGAGAGTGAGAGAGAGAGAAGGAAAGTGTGTGAGATAGAGAGAGAGATAGATAGATAGATCGATAGAGAGAGTGTGTGAGAGGGAGTGAGAGAGTGAGAATGAGAGTGAGAGAGAGAGTCGTTGTGTGTGTATGTGAGAAAGAGAGAGAGAGTTAGAGGGAGAGAGAGGCAAGGAGGGAGAGAGAGAGAGAGCAAGGGGAGAGGGAGAGAGAGGGAAGGAGGGAGAGAGAGAGTGAGTGATTGAGAGAGAGAGCGAGAGAGGGAGGGAAAGAGAGAGAGATATGTAGACAGATAAATAGATAGATTGATAGATAGATAGATGGATGGATGGATAGAGAGAGAGAGAGAGCGAGAGTGAGAGAGTGAGAGAGTGTGTGTGTATGAGAGAGAGAGAGACAAAGAGAGAGAAACATAGTGAGAGAGAGGTAGAGGGAGAGAGAGAGCGAGATAGAGTGAGAAAGAAAGAGAGAGAGTGAGTGTGTGTGTGTGTGAGAGTGAGACAGAGAGAGAGGGAGAGAGACGGAAGGAGGGAGAGGGAGAGGGAGAGGGAGAGAGACTGGGAGAGAGAGTGTGTGTGTGGAAACATAGAGAGAGGGGGAGAGAGCTCGAGAGTGAAAGAAGGAGGGAGAGAGGGGGAGAGAGCGGAAGAGAGAGAAAGAGAGCGAGAGAGAGCGAGAGCGAGTGTGAGAGAGATGCAGGGAGAGAGAGATGCAGGGAGAGAGAGATAGGTAGATAGAGAGAGACAGAGAGAGAGCGAGAGATAGAGTGGGAGAGGGAGAGGAGAAGGGAGTGAGAGGGAGAGAGAGCGACAGAGAGAAAGTGAGAGAAAGAGATTGTGTGTGTGAGATAGAGAGAGAAAGAATCTCTTTCTCCCACTCTATCTCTCTCTCGATCTCTCTCTCTTGCTCTCTCTCTCCCTATCTCTTCTCCCCCCTCTCTCTCTCTCGCTCTCTCCCTCTCTCTTTATCACCCTCACACTCTCTCTATGTCTCTTTCTTTCACTCACTCTATCTCTCTCTTGCTCCCTCTCTCCTTATCTATTCTCTCTCTCTTTGTCCTCTCTCTCTCTTTCTCTCTCTATGTCTTCACTCTATCTCTCTCTCTTTTTCTCTTTATCAATCTATCTCTCTCTCACTCTATCTCTTCCTCTCTCTCATTCGCTCTCTCTCTCTGTCTCCCCTTCTCTCTCTCTCTCTTTCTCACTCTCACACACTCTCTCTCTTACTCTCACTCTGTCTATCTCTCTCTCTTGCTCCTCTCTCTCCCACTCTCTCTCTCATACACACACACACTCACTCTATCTATCTCTCTCTCACACTCTCACTCTCTCTCCATCCCTCTCTCAATCTCTCGCTCTCTCCCTCTCCCACACACTCTCTCTCTCTCTCCCACTCTCTCTCTCAAGCTCTCCCACTCTCTCTTGCTCTCCCTCTCTCTCTATATCTGTCTCTCTCTATCTCCCTCTCTTTGTCTCTCTCTCACTCCCCCTCCCTCCCTCTCTCTTTCTTTGTCTCTCTCCCTCAAGCAATCCCTCTCTCCCTCTCTCTTTGTCTCTCTCTCTCCTTCTCTCTCAATTTCGTGCTATTTCTTCTCTCTCTCTCATTCTCTCTATCTCCCTCTCGCTTTCTCTCTTTCTCTCTCTCAATCTCTTCCCGCCTTCCTCTCTCTCTCTCGCTCTCTCTCTCCCCCTCTCTCTCCTCCCTGTCTCACTCTTTCTCTATCGCTCTCTCTTCCTCTTTCTCTCTCCCTCTCTCTCACTCGCTCTCATTCTCTCTCTATCTCACTCTGCCTCTCATCTCTCTTTCTCGCTTTCTTTCTCCCTCTCTCTCTCTCTTGCTCTCTCTCCCTCTCTCTCTTGCTCTCTCTCTCACTCTCTCTGGCTCTCTCTCTCAATATATCCCACTCTTTCTCTCTCTATCAATCTATTCTCTCTCTTGCTATATCTGTCCCTCGCACACTCTCTCTCCCTCTCTCTCCCTTTCTCTCTCTCGCTCTTTCTCTCTATCCCCCCTCCCTCTATATCTTCCTCTCTTCCTCTATCTCTATCTCTCTTACTCTCTCTCATTCTCTCTATCAAACTTTGTCTCTCCTCTAACTCTCTCTCAGTCTCCTTCTTCCGAACCCTCTCTCTAGCTCTCTCACTCTCTCTCTCTCTAATTCTCACTCACTCTCTCTCCCCACTCGCTCTCTCTTCCCCACTCTCTCTCCTCCCTCTCTCACTCTTTCTCCATGTCTCTCTCCCCCTTTCTCTCTCCCTCTCTCCACTCGCTCTCATTCTCTCTCTATCTCACTCTGTCTCTCCTCTCTCTCTCTCTCACTCTCTTTCTCCTTCTCTCTGGCTCTCTCTCTCACTCTCTCTCTCCCTCGATCTCTCTCTCTCTCTCTCAATCTCCCCCTCTCTCTTTCCCTCTCTCTATCTATCTATATATCGATCTCACTCTTTCCCTTATTTTGTCCCTCTCTATCTCCCTTTCTCTCTCTCTCTCTTTCTCTCTCTCTCACTCTCTCTCCCCTCTCTCTCCCTTCGTCTCTCCCACTCTCCCTTTCTCTCCCTTTCTCTCTCCCTCGCTATTTCTCTCTATCCCCCTCTCTATCTCTTCCTCTCTTTCTCTCTCACTCGCTCTCATTCTCTCTCTATCTCACTCTGTCTCTCCTCTATCTCTCTCTCGCTCTCCTTCTCCCTATCCCTCTCTCTAGCTTTTTCCCTCTCTCTAATTCTCTCTCACTCTCTCTTACTCTCACACTCTCTCTCTTTCTCTCACTTTTTCTTTCTCTTTATCTTGCTCCTCTCACTCCCACTCTCACACACACTCTTTCTTACTCTATCTATCTCTCTCTCATTGCCTCACTCTCTGCCTCTTCCTCCCTCTCTCAATCTCTCTCTCTTACTCCTCTAACTCGGACTCTTACACACACTCTCTCTCACTCTATCTATCTCTCTCTTGCTCTCCCACTCTCTCTCTCTTGTTCTCCCTCTCTCTATATATATCTATCTCTCTATCTCTTTGTCTCTCTCCCTCCCTCCCTCCCTCTCTCTCTCTCTCTCTCTTTATCACTCTGCCTCTCCCAAGCTCTCCCTCTCTATCTGCCTCTCTCAAGCTTTCCCTCTCTCTCTCACTCTCCCTCTCTCTCCCTCATTCCCTCTCTCTTTTCACTCTCTCCCCGTCTCTCTCTCTCCCCCTCTCTCTCCATCTCTCCCTCTCTCTCGCTCGCTCTCCCTCTCTCTCTCTTTCAATCTCATGCTATTTCTCACCCTTCTCTCTTTCCATCTCTCTCTCCCTCTCTCTCTCTTTTTCTCTCTCCCTATCTCTCTTTCTCGCTCCATTTCCCTCTCTCTCACTCGCTCTCATTCTCTCTATCTCACTTTGTCTCTCCTCCCTATCTCTCTCTCTCACACTCTTTCACTCTCTCTGTCTCTCTCCCCATCTCTCTCTCCCCAACTCGTGCTTTTTTCTCCCTTCTCATTTTCCATCTCTCTATCTCTCACTCTCTTTCTCCCTCTTTCTCTCGCCCTCTCACTCTCCCTCTCTCTCCCCCCTCTCTCTATCTCCTATCTCTCTCTCTCACTCTTTCTCTATGTCCCTCTCTCTCTCTTACACACACACACACTCTCTCTCTCTCTTTCTCTATGACACACTCTCTCTATGTCTCTCTCTATTTCTCTCACTCTCCATCACTCTCTCGCTCTCTCTCTCTCTCTCTTTTACTCTCTCTCCATGTCTCTTCTCCATCTCTCTCTCTCTCTCTTGCTCTCTCTCGTCCCTCTCTCACTCCTCCCTCTCTCACTCTTTCTCTATGTCTCTCTCTCACTCTTTCTCTCTCCCTCTCTCTCACTCGCTCTCATTCTCTCTCTATCTCACTCTGTCTCTCCCCCTCTCTCTCTCGATCTCTTTCTCTTTCTCTTTCTCTCTGGCTCTCTCTCTCACACACTCTCTCTCCCTCGGTCTCCCCCCATTTTCTCTCTCTCAATCTCTCCCTCACTCTTTCCCTTTCTCTATCTATCTATATATCGATCTCACTCTTTCCCTCTTCCTCTTTTTCTCTCTCACTCACTCTCACTCTCTCTCCTGCTCTCCGTCTCTCTATATATATATATCGCTCTCTATCTCTCTCTCTTTGTCTCTATCTCCCTCCCTCCCTCCCTCCCTCTCTCTCTCTCTCTCTTTGTCTCTCTCAAGCTCTCCCTCTCCCTCTCTCCCTCATTCCCTCTCTCTCTTTCTCTCTCTCCCCCTCTCTCTTTGTCTCTCTCTCCCTCTCTCTCTCCATCTCTCCCTATCTCTCTCACTCTCCCTCTCTCTCTCTTAATCTCATGCTATTTCTTTCCCTTCTCTCTTTCCATCTCTCTCTCGCTCTCTCCCTCTCTATCTCTCTCTCTCCCACTCTTTCACACACACACTCTCTCTCTCACTCTATCTATCTCTCTCACACTGTCACTCTCTCTCACACTCCCACTCTCTCTCCCTCCCTCTCTCAATATCTCTCTCTCCCCCCCTCTCCCTCACTCTCTATCTCTCTATCTCTGTCTCTCCCTCCCACTCTCTCTCTCTCTCAAGCTCTGGCACACTCTATTGCTCTCCCTCTCCCTCAATATCTATCTCTCTCTATCTCCCTCTCTTTGTCTCTCTCTCCTCCTCCCTCCCTATCTCTCTTTGTCCCTCTCTCTCAAGCTCTCCCTCTCTCTCCCTCTCTCTCTCTCTCGCTCGCTCCCCCTCTCTCTCAATCTCGTGCTTTTTCTTCTCCCACTCTCTAATTCTCTCTATCTCACTATCTCTCCCCTCCCTCCTATGCCTCTCTCTCTATCTCCCTTTCCCTGTCTCTCTTTCTCTCTCTCACTCTCTCCCTCTCTCCTCTCCCTCCTCTCGCTATCTCTCGCTCTCTCTCTCTCTCGCACTCTCTCCCTCTCTCTCACTCTCCATCTCCCCCATCTCTCTCATCCCTCTCTCATCCCTCTCTCACTCTTTCTCTATCTCTCTCTCTCCCTCTTTCTCTCTCCCTTTCTCTCACGCGTTCTCATTCTCTCTCTATCTCACTCTGTCTTTCCACTTTCTCTCTCCCACTTTCTCTCTCTCTCTTTCTCTCTCTCTCTCTTAATCTCGCCCTCACTTTATCAATCTATTCTGTCTGTTACTCTATCTCTCCCTCACTCTCTCTCTTTCTCTCTCTCATTCTCTCTCGTCCTCTCTCCCTCTCTCTCCCTTTCTCTGTCTCTCTCGTTGTTTCTCTCTAACCCCCTCTCTCTCTATCTATCTTTTCCTCTCTTTCTCTCTCACTCGCTCTCATTCTCTCTCTATCTCATATGTCTCTCCCCTATCTCTCTCTCGCTCTCCTTCTCCCTATCCCTCTCTCTAGCTCTCTCTCTCTATCTAATTCTCACTCACTCTCTCTCACACTCACTCTCGCCCTCTCTCTCGTTCTATCTCTACCTCACACTCTCTTTCTCTATCTCTCCCTCTCTCCTCTCTCTCTCTCAATCTTACGCCTTATCCCTCTCTCTTTCTCTCTCCCTCTCTCTCTCTCTCACTTTCTCTCTCTCACTCTCACCCACTCTTTCTCACTCTATCTCTCTCTCACACTCTCACTCTCTGTCTCTCCCTCCCTCTCTCAATCTCTCTCTCCCCCATCTCTCTCTATATCTCTCTCTCCCTCCCTCCCACACACACTCTCTCTCTCTTACTCCTATCATTCCGACTCTCACACACACTCTCCCTCACTCTATCTATCTCTCTCACACACACTCACTCTTTGTCTCTCCTTCCCTGTCTCAATCTCTCTCTCTCTCTCTCTCTCTCGCTCTCCCACTCTCTCTCTCTCATGCTCTCCCTCTCTCTCAAGCTCACCCTCTCTCTCAAGCTCTCCCTCCCTCCCACACACACACTCTATATATATATATATATATCTCAAGCTCTCCCTCTCTCTCTATATCTCTCTCGCTCTATCTCTTCCTCACTCTCTCTCTCTCATTCGCTCTCTCTGTCTCTGTCTCCCCCCTCTCTCTCACTCTCTCTATCTCTCTCTCAAGCACTCTCTCTCTTTCTCTCTCCATCTCTCTCTCTCTTGTTATCTCTCTCTCTCTCTCTCACTCTCACACACACTCTCTCTCTTTCTCTAACTCTGTCTCTTTATCTCTCTCTCTTACTTCTCTCTCTCCCACTCTCACACACACACTCTCACTCTATCTATCTCTTTCTCACACTCTCACTCTATCTATCTCTTTCTCACACTCTCACTCTCTCTCCCTCCCACTCTCAACCTCTCTCTCTCTCCCTCTCCCTCTCTTTATCTCTCTCTCCATCCAACTCCCTGTCTCCTCTCAAGCTCTCCCACTCCCTCTTGCTCTCCCTCTCTCTATATCTATCTCTCTCTATCTCCCTTTCTTTGTCTCTCCCTCTCTCTGTCTCTCTCTCCAT
Source organism: Datisca glomerata (assembly GCA_003255025.1). Lineage (NCBI taxonomy): Eukaryota > Viridiplantae > Streptophyta > Magnoliopsida > Cucurbitales > Datiscaceae > Datisca > Datisca glomerata. The sequence continues at coordinate 197,155 of QANY01009266.1, read as the reverse complement.
CTCTCTCTCTCTCTCGCTCTCCCTCTCTCTCAATCTCATGCTATTTCTTCTACCTCTCTCATTCTCTCTATCTCCCTCTCTCTGTCTCTCTTTCTCTCTCACTCTCTCGCTCTCTCCCCTCCCTCCTCTCGCTCTCTCACTCTCTTTCTCCTCCCTCTCTCACTCTTTCTCTCTCTATCTCACTCCCTCTTTCTCTCTCCCTCTCTCTCACTCGCTCTCATTCTCTATCTATCTCATTCTGTCTCTCTTCTCTCTCTCTCTCGCTCTCTTTCTCCCTCTCTCTCTCTCTCTCAATCTCTCCCTCACTCTTTCTGATTCTATCAATCTAGTCTGTCTCTTGCTCTATCCCTCCCTCACACTCTTTCTTTCTCCCTCTCTCCCTTTCTCTCTCTCGCTCTTTCTCTTTATCCCCCCTCTCTCTATCTCTTCCGCTCTTTCTCTCTCTATCTTTCTCACTCACTCTCATTCTCTCACTATCTCACTCTGTCTCTCCTCTAACTCTCTCTCGCTCGACTTCTCCCAATCCCTCTCTGTAGCTCTCTCTCTAATTCTCACTCTATCTCCCCTCTCGCACTCTCTCCCCCTCTCTCTCGTCCCTCTCTCACACTTTCTCTATGTCTCTCTCTCCCTCTTTCTCACTTCCTCTCTCTTACTGACTCTTATTCTCTCTCTATCTCACTCTGTCTCTCCTCTCACTCTCTTTCTCCCTCTCTCTCTAGCTCTCTCTCGCTCTCTCTCACTCTCTCTCCTTCGATCTCTCTCTATCTCTATCTCTCTCTCTCACTCTCTCGCTCTCTATCTCAATCTTTCCCTCATTCTTTCTCTCTTTATCAATCTATTTTGTCTCTTACTCTATCTCTCCCTCACTCTCTCTCTCTCTTTCTCTCTTTCACTATCTCACCCCTTCCCTTTTCCTCTCTCCCTCTCTCTCCCTTTCTCTCTCTCGCTCTTTATCTCTATCCCCCACTCTTTCTATCTCTTCCTCTCTTTCTCTCTCACTCGCTCTCATTCTCTCTCTATCTCACTATGTCTCTCCTCTATCTCTCTCTCGCTCTCCTTCTCCCTATCCCTCTCTCTAGCTTTCTCTCTAATTCTCACTCACTCTCACTTTCTCTCTCACTCTATCTCTACCTCACACTCTCTCTCTCTTTCTCTATCTCTCTCTTCTCTCTCTCTCACGCCCTATCTCTCTCTCTTTCTCTCTCCCCCTCTCTCTCTCACTCACACACACACACTCTCTGACTCTATCTTTCCCTCCCTCCCTCCATCTCTCTCTATCTCTTTCTCTCTCCCTCTCTCCCTCTCCCCTCTCTCCCTCTCTATCCCTCTCTCTCTTGCTCTCTCTCTCCTTCCCACTCTCTCTCTCTCCGTTCTCTCTCCCCCCCATTTCTCTCTATCCCTCTCTCTCTCTCTCACTCGCTCTCATTCACAATCTATCTCACTCAGTCTCCCATCTCTCTCTCTCACTCTCATTCTCCCTCTCTCTCTCTCTCCGCACTCTCATTCTCTCTCTTCCTCACACTCACGCACTCTCTCTCTATCTCTCTCTCTCTCTCTTTCTCTCTCTCTTATTCTCCCAGTCTCTCACAATCACTCTCTCTAAATCATTCTCCCTCTCTCTCTATCTCTCTATATCCCCCCTCTCTCTATCTCTCTATCTCTCTCTCTCTCTCTTTTTCACTCTCTCTTATTCTCTCTCTCTCCCTCCCACACACTCTCTCTCTCACCATTCTCTCTCTCTCTCCCCATTTCTCCCTTCCCTCTTTCTCTCACTCGCTCTCATTCACACTCTATCTCACTCTATCTCTCATCTCTCTCTCACTCTCATTCTCCCTCTCTTTCTCTCTCTCACTCTCTCTTGCTATCTCTCTCTTTCTCTCTATGTCTCCTATTTTTATCAATCTCTCTCTATCAATCTATTCTCCATCGTACTCTATCTCTCCCTCACACACACTCTCTCTCTTTCTCTCTCTCTCGTTCTCTCCCTCTCCCCTCTCTCTATCTCCCTCTCTCTCTCTCCCTCTCACTCTCTCTAACTCTTTCTCTCTATCCATCTCTCTTTCCCTCTCTCTCTTTCTCTCTCTCTCATTCTCTCTCTATCTCACTCTTTCTCTCCTCTTTCTCTCTCTCAATCTCTTTTTCCCTCTTTCTCTCTCTCATTATCTCTCTGTGTCACTCTATCTCTCCATTCTCTATCTCACTCTATCTCTCCTCTCTCTCTCTTTCTCCCTCTCTTTGACTCACTTTCTCTCTCACACACTCACTCACTCTCTTTCCCTCTCTCTCACGCTCTCTCTCACTCTCTCTAGCACTCACTCACACACACACTCTTTCTAGCACTCACTCACACACACTCTCTCTCTCTCTTTATCTCACTCGCTCTCTCTCTCTCTCAATCTCTCCCTCACTCTTTCAGTCTCTCCCTCTCTCTCTCTCTCGCTGCACTCTCTTTCTCTCTCTCAATCTCACACTCACTCACTGTCTCTCTCACACTCTTTCTCTCTCTCCCACTCTCTCTCTCTCTCTGCACTCTCTTTCTCTCTCTCACTTGGACACTCACTCACCCTATTTACCTCTCTCTCTCTCTCTCTATCTCTCTCTCTTGCTCTCTCTAAATCTCTCCATCACACTTTCTCTCTCTCTCCCTCTCTCTCTTTCTCTAACTCTTTTTCACAATCTTTCTCTTTCTCTCACGGAGAGGGAGGGAGAGAGAGATAGAGATTGAGAGAAGGAGAGAGGGATAGAGAGTGAGAGAGTGAGAGAGTGAGAGGGAGAGGGAGAAGAGGAGAGAGAGAGAGTGGGAGAGGGAGAGGGAGAGATAGATAGATAGAGAAAGAGGGAGAGGGAGAGAGAAAGAGTGTGAGTGAGTGAAAGAGAGGGAGAGGGAGAGAGGGAGAGTGAGAGAGGGGGAGAGAGATAGGAGAGAAAGAGCGAGATAGATAGAGAGAAAGAGAGAGATAGAGAGAGAGTTAGAGAAAGCGAGTGAGTGAGAGAGGGAGGGAGAGAGAGGTAGAGGAGAGACAGAAAGAGTGAGAGAGTGATATGAGAGGGGTAAATAGAGAGAGAGTGAGAGAGAGTGGGTGAGTGAGAGAGAGAATGAGAGAGAGAATGGGTGAGTGAGAGAGAGAGAAAGAGAGCAAGAGAGGGAGGGACAGAGAGGGAAAGGGAGAGGGAGAGAGAGTAAGAGAGATAGGGGGAGAGAGATAGGGGAGGCGAGAGAGAGGGGGGAGAGTGAGAGAGAGAGGAAGAGGGAGAATACATTAAGCGAGAGAGAAAGAGCGAGAGAGAGAAGGGGGATAGATAAATTGATAGAGAGAGGGAAGGGAGAGAGCGGGAGAGGGAGGGGAGAGAGTGGTAGAGAGGGAGAGTGGGAGAGAGAGAGATATTGATATATATATAGAGAGAGAGAGAGAGAGAGAGAGAGAGTTAGTGAGTGAGAGTGGGTGAGTGTGTATGTGTGTGTGAGAGAGAGAGGGGGGAGGGAGAGAGAGAGGGAGAGAGAGGGAAATGGAGAGAGAGAAAGCGAGAGGGGGAGAGAGGGGGAGAGAGTGTGAGAGAAGAAGGGAGAGAGAGGGAAAGGGAGAGGGAGAGAGAGAAAGAGAGAGAAGGAACAGAGAGAGGAGAGATAGAGAGAGTGAAAAGAGACATAGAGAGAGAGGGAGATAGAGGGAGGATACGTAGAAAGAGAGAGAGAGAGAGAAAGCGAGAGAGAGGAGAGACAGATCAAGAGAGATAGAGAGAGACCAAAAGAGAGAGAGAGGTACAAAGAGAGAGGAGACATAGAAAGAGAAAGAGAGTGAAAGATAGAGAAAGGAGACATACTGAGAGAGTAGTGGATGGATAGAGAGAGTGAGAGAGAAAGAGAGTGAGAGGAGACATAGAGAGAGAGTGAGAGACAGAGAGAGCGTGAGGATACATATAGAGTGTGAGTGAGTGATAGAGAGAGATAGAGAGGGGGGAGGGGAAAGAGCAGGGGGTGTATGGAGAGTGGGAGAGGGAATGGGAGAGAGAAGGAGAGAGAGATAGAGAGTGAGAGTGTGAGAGAGAGTGAGAGAGAGAGAGTGTGCGAGTGAGAGAGTGTGAGAGAGAGTGAGTGTGTGCGTGTGTGTGTGTGGATAGAGAGAGTGAGAGAGAGGGAGAGGGAGAGAGAGAGGGAGAGAGAGAAGGAGAGAGAGAGTCAGAGAGGAATGGAGAGAGAGAGGAAAAGGGAGAGGAAGAGAGAGAAGGAGAGAGGGGGAGAGAGAGAAATTGATTGAGAGAAAGATAAAGATATAGAGAGAGTGTGTGTGAGTGAGATAGAAGGAGGATACATAGAGGGAAAGGGTGAGTGAGAGAGAGAGATAGACAAAGAGAGGGGAGATAGAGAGAGAAAGAGAGAGAAAGAGAGAGGGGGACGATATATTGAGAGAGAGACGGCGAGACATAAAGAGTGAACGAAATGGATTGATAGAGAGAGAGAAAGGGAGAGAGCGAGAGAGATAGAGAGAGGAGACATAGAGAGTGGCTTTGTGTTTGTGAGAGAGAGAGACAGACAAATTGAGTGAAGAGAGTGAGTGTGTGTGTGTGTGTGTGTGTGTGCGTGTGTGTGTGTGTGTGTTAGAGACAGAGGGAGGGAGGGAGGGAGAGGGAGAGAGAGAAAGAGAGAGGGAGGGAGAGGGAGAGAGAGCGAGCGAGCGAGAGAAAGGGGGAGGGAAGGAGAGAGAGAAAGAGAAGGAGAGTGAGAGAGGAAGAGGGATAGAGAGAGAGATAGATAGATAGATAGATAGATAGATAGAGAGCGAGAAAGAGAGAGTGAGTGAGTGTGTGTGTGTGTGTGTGTGTGTGTGTGTGTGTGTGTGTGTGTGTGTGTGTGTGTTTGTGTGTGTGTAGGGGGGCGCGTGTGAGTGAGAGAGAAAGGGAGGGAGGGAGAGAGTGTGAGAGGAAGGGGGAGAGAGAGGGAAAGGTAGTGGAAGAGAAAGAAAGAGAGAGGGGAGAGAGAAAGAGAGAGAGGGGGGAGAGAGAAATTGATTGAGAGAGAGATAGAGAAAGAGAGAGAGAAAGAGATAGGGCGAGAGAGAGAGAGTGTGTGTGAGTGAGATAGAAGGAGGATACATAGAGGGAGAGAGTGAGTGAGAAAGACAGAGGTAGAGAGAGGGGAGAAACAGAGAGAGAGGGAGGATACATTGAGAGAGAGGGAGGATACATTGAGAGTGAAAGAAATGGATTGATAGAGAGAGAGAAATGGAGAGAGCGAGAGTCATAGAGAGTAAGTGCGTGTTTGTGAGAGAGAGAGATGGACGGAGTGAGTGAAGAGAGTGAGTGTGTGTGTGTGTGTGTGTGTATGTGTGTGTGTGTGTGTGTTAGAGAGAGGGGGAGGGAGAGGGACAGAGAGAAAGAGAGGGAGAAAGAGAGACTGAGAGCGAGCGAGCGATAGAGAGAGAGGGAAGGAGGGAGAGAGGGAGAGAGAGGGAGAGGGAGAGAGAGTGAGAGATTGAAGGGATAGAGAGCGAGCCAGAGATTGAGAGAGAGTGAGTGAGTCAATGAGGGAGAGAGACGGAGGGAGAGAGGGGTAGAGGGAGGGGAGAGAAAGTGAGAGAGAGGGGGAAAGAGATAGAGAGATAGAGGGAAAGAGATAGAGAGATAGAGAGAGACCGAGCGAGAGAGAGAGATAGAGAGTGAGAAAGGGAGAGAGAGATAGAGAGTGAGAGATGGAGAGAGTGAGAGGGAGAGAAAGAACGAGAGAGAGAGGGGGGAGGGAAAGAGAGTGGGAGAGAAGAAGGAGAGATAGATAGATAGAGAAAGAGGCAGAGGGGGAGAGTGAGTGAGAGAGAGAGGAAGAGAGGGAGAGAAAGAGTGAGTGAGAGAGGGGGAGAGAGAGGAGAGATAGAGTAAGAGAGAGAGAGAGAGGGAAATGGGTCCGTCGCCTAAGGCCGTTGGGCGTGGGGGCTTATGGGCCTTCCATTATTAGCTCGAGCATATTATCTGAGAATTTCATGTCTTCGAGTGGTTAGAGAGAGCGAGTGAGTGAGAGAGGCAGAGAGAGAAAGAGGTAGAGGGAGAGACAAAAAGATTAAGAGAGAGATAAGAGAAGGAGAGATAGAGAGTGGGATAGAGTGGGTGAGTGAGAGAGATAGAGTGAGAGAGATAGTGGATCAGTGAGTGAGAGAGAGAGAGAGCGAGAGAGGGAGGGAGAGAGAGGGAGAGGGAGAGGGAGAGAGACTAAGAGAGGGGGGATAAAGGGAGAGGGGGAGAGGGAAAGGGAGGATACACTGAAAGAGAGAGCGAGCCAGAGAGGGGGGAGAGACACATCGATAAAGAGAGAGTGAGAGAGAGAGAGAGAGAGAATGAGAGAGAGAGAGAGGGAGGATACATTAAGCGAGAGGGAGTGAGTGGAGAGACAAATCGATAAAGAGTGGGAGGGGAGAGAGCGGGAGAGGGAATGGGAAAGAGGGAGAGGGAGAGAGTGGGAGAGGGAGAGGGAGAGAGATAGATAGATACATAGATAGATAGAGAAAGTGAGAGAAAGAGAGTGTGTGTGTGTGTGTGTGTGTGTGTGAGTGAGTAAGAGAGAGTGAGTGTGTGTGTATGAGAGAGAGAGATAGAGAGAGAGGGAGGGAGGGAGAGAGAGGGAAATGGAGAGAGAGAAAGAGAGAGGGGGAGATAGAGTGTGTGAGAGAGGAAGGGAGAGATAGAGGGAAAGGGAGTGGGAGGGAGAGAGAAAGAGAAAGAGGGGGAGAGAGAGGGATAGAGATAGAGCGAGAGAGAGAAATTTATTGATATAGAGAGAGAAAGAGAGAGGGGATAGAAGGAGGATACATAGAGGGAGAGAGTAAGAGAGAGAGAGGAGAGGAGACAGACGGAGGATACTTTGAGAGAGAGAACGAGCGAGAGAGAGGGGGAGAGACAGATCGATAGAGAGAGGGGGAGGAAGGGAGAGAGAGGGAGAGAAAGAGAGAGAGCGAGAGAGGGTGGGAGAGGGTGGGAGAGAGAGGAAGAGGGAGAGGAAGAGAGAGAGATAGATAGATAGAGAGAGATAGAGAGTGATAGATAAAGAGAGAGCAAGAGAGAGAGGGAGAGGGAGATAGAGGGAGGATAAGTATAGAGAGAGGAGAGACAGATCAAGAGAGATCAAAAGAGAGAGAGAGAGAGAAGGGGAGTGGTAGAATGAGAGAGAAAGAGAGAGAGGTAGAGAGAGACAGAGAGAAAAAGAGAGTGAAAGAAAGAGAAGGGAGACATACTGAGAGAGTAATGGATTGATAAAGAGAGAGAAAGAGACAGCGAATGAGAGAGAGAGCGGGAGGAGACATAGAGAGAGCGAGGGACAGAGGGAGCACGAGGATACATATAGAGAGTGAGTGACTGAGAGAGAGAGTGGGGGAGAGGGGAGAGAGCGGGATAGGGAGTGGGAGAGAGGGAATGGGAGAGAGAGAGAGAGAGATACACAGATAGATAGATAGATAGATAGAGTGAGTTAGTGTTAGAGAGCGAGAGAGAGAGAGGGAGAGTGTGTGTGTGTGAGTGAGTGAGAGAGAGAGTGAGAGAGAGAGGAGGGAGGGAGAGAGAGGGAAATGGAGAGAGAAAAAGAGAGAGGGAGAGTGAGAGTGAGAGGGGAAGGGAGAGAGAGGGAAAGAGTGAGTGAGAGAGAGAGAAAGAAAGGGGGAGAGAGAGCGAGAGAGAGAGAGAGGGGAGAGAGAAATTGATTTCGAGATAGAGATACAGAAAGAGAGAGAGTGAGGGAGAGAGAGAGCGAGAGAGAGAGAGAGATAGCAAGAGGATACATAGAGGGAGAGAGTGAGTGAGAGAGAGAGGGATAGAGAGAGGGGAGAGACAAATAGAGAGAGAGAGAAAGAGATAGAGAGAGGGAGGGAGAGAGGATACATTTAGAGAGAGAGGGAGCGGGAGAGAGGGGAGAGACAGATCGATAGAGAGAGAGGGAAACAAATAGAGGGAGAGAGAGAGGGAGATGGAGAGAGGGAGAGAGAGGGGGTGAGATAGAGTGAGAGTTAGAGAGAGAGTGAATGAGTGAGTGAAAGAGAGGGAGGGAGGGAGTGTAGGAGAGGGAGAGATAGAGATAGTGAAAGAGAGAGAGGGAGAGAGATTCAGTGAGTGAGAGTGGGAGAGAGAGGCGGGAGAGGGAGAGGGAGGGAGAGAGAGGGGGAGAGGGAGAGAGAGAGTAAGGGAGATAGAGAGAGGGAGGGAGGGATAGGGAGAGAGAGAGAAAGAGAGAGTGTGAAATGGAAGATAGAGAGGGTGAGAGAGAGGGGGGATGAGAGAGATAGATAGACAGATAGAGAGAGGGAGCAAGAGAGAGAGAGTGTGTGTGAGTGTGTGTGTGTGTGTGAGAGAGAGAGAGAGAGAGATAGAGAGAGAGGGAGAGAGGGAGGGAGGGAGAGGGGGAGAGAGATAGAGATAAAAAGAGAGAGAGAGAGAGGGGGGAGCAAGAGAGTGAGAGAGAGGGAGAGGGAGAGGGGAGAGGAAGAGGAAGAGAGAGAGGGAGGGAGAGAAAGGGAGAGAAAGAGAGAGTGTGTGTGTGAGAGAGAGAGAGAGAGAGATGAAACATTGAGAGAAGGGGAGAGAGAGCGAGAGAGGATGGGAGAGTTAGAGAGAGATGGAGAGATAGAGATATAGAGAGAGATGGAGAGATAGAGATATAGAGAGAGAAGGAGAGCGAGAGAGATAGAGAGAGAAGGAGAGTGAGAGAGAGATAGAGATATGTGTACGCGTGCGGGCGTGCTTGCGGATGCGCGCTCGTGACCACGTGCGGGCGTGAGTGTGTGCGGGCGTGAGTGTGTGTGCGTGTGTGTGTGTGCGTGTGTGCGTGTGTGAGTGTGTGCGGGCGTGAGTGTGTGCGGGCGTGCGTGTGTGCGTGTGTGCGTGTGTGCGTGTGTGCGTGTGTGCGTGTGTGCGTGTGTGCGTGTGTGTGTGTGTGTGTGAGTGTGTGAGAGAGAGTGGGTGAGTGAGGGAGAGGGAGAGGGAGAGAGAGAAAGAGATAGAGGGGAGATAGAAAGGGATAAAGAGAGTGTGTGTGTGTGTGTGAGAGAGAGAGAGATCAAGAGAGTGAGAGCGAGATAGAGAGAGTGAGAGTGAGAGAGAGAGAGATCAGGAGAGGGAGAGAGATCAGGTGAGGGAGAGAGAGAGTGAAGGAGAGAGAGTTCAAGAGAAAGGGGAGAGAGATAGACAAGTCGTCGGGCTGTGCGTTGGAGTGACAAGGAAGAAAGGCGTTGCCCTAGCCCAGCATTAGATCGCTTGGCTCAAGAAGAATGGGATCAAAGGTGGAATTCACTTCTCATACCCGAAGGAATGGGGAAGCCATGTGGTGAGGTCAGGGAGGACTCTCATCACTCCCGTCAGGCCAAAAGGGTTCATATGAAGCTGAGAACTGAAGGTCAAAGTATCATGAGGAAGAGCATGGATTCCATCAGGATGCGGGTGACACTGCTGAGCAAATCAAACATTTGCGTTTGAGAGTCACATTCTTGTACACAAAGGAGAAATGGAAGAATAAAGCCTCAGTGCGGTAGTACAGGGTCTTATGCCGTCACCTTTCGTCATAGGAATCACATTGATTACACAACCAAAAAGGTTCACCACTCCAAAATTCAAAATGTATGATGGTACCTCTGATCCTAATGATCATATTTTGCTTTATAAGTAGGTGATTGTCGGGAGCATGCATTCCAAGGTCACCAAGATGACCAAGGGTTCATCATGTCTAAGGTCACCAGCATGGACGAGGGCTCATCTTGTCTCAGGTCACCAAGATGACCGACGGCTCATCATCTTGTCCTAGTTTACCAAGATGATTGAGGGCTCATCTTATCTGTGGTCACCAAGATGATCGAGGGCTCATCATGTTTGAAGTCACCAGGATGACCAAGGGCTCATCATGTTCGAGGTCACCAAGATGACCGAGGGCTCATCGTGTCCGAGGGATCATCCCCTCTGACGTAAAAGAAACACGATATCAACAACTTTAAATAATCGTAAAGTTTTCTGAAGTGATAAGATAATAACTGAAAAGCAACTGATCCGAGAAGAATATTTTTCAAATGCTCTCTTTCATTCAGTATAATTAGATGGTGACCCCTCACAAAGATGGTATGTATTCTCTCAACCCTCGATAATACAATTTCAAATATACCTTACTGACTTGAGCGTCGGAGTGTATTAGGTTGGGCACCACACTGCTGTCGAGATAATCCTTCGTCATTTCATTCTCTTGCAGATTGTTGAATTCACCAGGTGACGCGTGGTAATTCGATCTGACGGTAGATTTCAAACATCTACAAGCGTCACGTTGTAAAACATTCTCTATAGAAGGAGCAAAATTTTTTACAACAGAAGAACATAGAACTACAAAATATACATTACAAATAAGTCACTAAGGAGCTGCAAATAAACTTAATCAATCGGAGGGAGGTGTGGTGCTATTTGCAAACGTCGTTGTTGCAAACTGGTATCTGCAAATTTGATTTATCTTGTAATTTTAAGGGACTATCATAGCTAGAGAAGAAGCTCTCGCATATATGTAGAGACTAAACTATAAATCTAAATCTTTGAAAGAAATCACTATATAAATCTTAATGTAGGGAACAACAACAGATTAAGACATAAAATATGATTAAAGTTGAACATGAAAAGAAACCTTACCGGAGAGGGGGATCGTGAGGACTCCCTATCCGGTGAGGAAAACTAAATTGAAGGGAAGTTTTTTTTGGTAGAACAGAAAAATGGAGGAGGGGTGCTAACAATGGAGAAGCGGTTAGAGTAGGTTGATGAAAGAGAGAGAGCTGAGAGGGAGCGGTAACTAAAGGCTTTGCTTCTTAAGCTGTTGATCATTAAAAGAAATCCATCTTATTCACAGGGTATCTTTTGGGGATTTGATAGCCATTTAGAAAACAAAGATAAAAATTAATACTTTAATAGAATAATTAGTTTTTCTAAGTTTTCATTTTGGACCCATCTTAAATCGAGACCAATTCGATGTTTGCTTGGATTTTCTCTTTGCGACGAATTTCTCTAGAAGTGAAGGTTTTTTAGTATTCAAACTCAAGAGGTAATTAAAATAATGACGTTTTGAACCATTACTACATGCTTGAACCCTCTATTCTAATTTGCACTCCCACATGCATAAATTACGCGCCATTCTGTATAAAATAAATAGGATGTTATATGGGATTTGAGGTATAGATTCCCCATGCAAATTATAAAACAGTATGTAGGTTCCCTCTTTGAAGCTATTATGACTGTGTTTCCACGTGTGGCAGCTAAGGTTACTGATAAATGAGAACAACTTTCTTCTTTGCTTGCTTCAAGTGAAGCATAGAACTTTGTATATTAAATCACAAGAGAATCTAGCACATATAATAGAGAATAGACACGAAGAAAAGGGAAAACTGGATAGACTTGACCTTACACCCATGTGGCACATACAAATTTGGCACTCGTTGAGAAATGATTCTTTTGGAATCCTATTTGATTTTTCTTATGTACATATATATATATTATCTTCAATATCCTATGCAAGAGTTCCCAACTATATAGATCTTTTAGGTTAGATGTATAGGTGGATGTATTTTTTATGGCCGTGCCGTCTAAGTGTGTTTCTCTTCTCACTTTATTATTTTATTTGTAAACAAAAGCACATTGAACTAATTTGTCTTGTTCCTTGACCAAAAGTCTTATCTTTAAATTGAACTAAATTAGTGGCATTTTCACAATTTTTTTTTATTTTAACTTCAATATATACTTTATTCTAGACAATGTACTCTTGGTTAGGTAGGTTCAATATTAGGTTATGCAGTATTTTTAAATAATATATATATAATAGAGAGAGAGTCACTTCACATGGCTTAAAGGCAAACCCACCCAACATTCATTAATATTTTACAACTTTTCGTTAATATAATACAAGTAGAACTAGAGATGGTGTCACTTGGAATTCATGAAGGGCTACATACTAATTAAGCCGAGTCACACACCCAATATTTGTATTAAAATTACTAAAAAGATCTAGAACATATCCATTTAAAGGGATTTTTCAAATTGAAAAACCAAGTGACTTTAGGGTATATCTTTTGTCTTTTTGGGATCCTTCCAAAGCAATGGTTGCAAAAAGAAACAAAGATGAAACTAGAAAGTTAATTATTGGTGTTCTAATATTATAGGATCTTGTCTAAAATAATTAGATATTTTTAATCAGTAGATTTTGTATTCATTCCTTGGCTATATTTATTTGACAAGCAAAATCTGGTGGGCCATGCTTGTGACTCGGGGCGATCTTAGGTGATAATATTAGTTTTTTTAAAATAAAATTGTTGGTGAAAAGAATCAGTAGGTGTATCAGGATATCTCAGTTAGGTTGGTATTTCTGTAATATCCCCATCATTTAACTCAACCCAACATATTATTAAAATAAAATAAAAGAGTCAACAAAAGAAAAAACAAGGAAAAAATCAGCAAAACTTATCAGAATATATGTTTTAAATATCATTGGAAATAAACGAAAAATAAAAATTCAGAACATTCCATCACCAAGTTGAAATAACTATACTAGGGGCCATGAATGCTAAACAATCTGCAAATCGGTTACCGTCCCGATAAATATGAGTGACGATAAGGTTCATATGATCGATTAAGTTTAAACATTTATCCCAAGCAGTACGCTAACGCCAGGGAACCTTTCAAGATCTAGAACGAAGAATGGACGTCACTTAAATAGAATCACTTTCGAACCATAATTGTCTTCATCCAAAAGTTGAAGCATAAATAATCGCATGAATAGCACCAGTCAACTCAGTCTCGAAAGCAAACCATACATTAATTTGAATAACATAACAACCCTTAACAAACCTCTAGACGATCAAAAAATGCCTACACAACTCGCAAGCTCAAGACTACCGAAAGTCACTCCATTTGTATTCATCTTAATCCAACCTAATGGAGGAGGATGCTAAAATAATTCTAATATACGCGAGGCTCTAGAAGGACGGCCTGAAATATAAAACTGTTAAAGTGTCAAAGCTTCTCAATTGATCTCTGCATTGTGCCAATCTTGAAAGAGTATGCTTCACAAATTTCACACTAAAGCTAGGCAAGAGCTTCAGCGAAGATAGGTTTTTTATTCTCAAAAGTGGTTGATTACAAAGGAACTAAACCACCTAAAATACGATAATAATAGAAATCAATCATAAAACTTTCAATTGTGTACTAAAAGAGATCTTCATCGTCGTTTGCCAAATATCTAAGAGAATTGTCAAGTTTAATATCCTTTCCAAAAACACTTGATATGGCATCTCATAGTTCACGAGAAAAAAAAATTCTATAAATGGAAGACGTAAGTCTTCCTCCACAGCACAACAAAGAAGACATCGAGAAGGAAAAATATAGACACGAGCACGCAAAGCAGAGTCAGTAGGCATCTTTCCATGGAATAAACGTCAAGTAAGGATAGAAAAGGGTGGAATAAATGGTTTCCAAATATGCTTACCCCAACTAACAAAATTCACAACCTCAGTAAGAGTGGCAATGCATCTTTACAAGAAATAACATCATCCGAAGAGCGTGTCCAAACTAACGAGTCTTTGTCAGATCTGACCACTATTCTCTCAATCTCAAAATTAAGTATTAGATGAGAAGAATGAAAAGATACAAGGAGATGCCAACCCCCTGGATCAGTGTATATATCTCTCACAAGGGACTCCAAAAGAGGAGGAAGTGACAAATGACGATCATCAACCAGATCAATCAACGGAGTTCCCAACCAGTTGTCTATCCAAAAGTGAACTTTAGAACGACGACCAATCAATCACCTAGACTCAAGCATCAAAGGAGTATAAAGACATTTCAGGCCAGGCCAGACATAAGAAATATACTATGAGCTTAGTCGATGATCCTGTGTGAAGAAACGGGTACGAAGATAACTAATAATCATAGAGTCCTCAGTTAACAACCTCCAAGTGAGTTTTTTCAACATTGCATTGTTAAGAATGCAAAGATCTTTGATACTAAAACCACCTTCCTCTTAGGTTTGCAGCAAAACTTTCAAGACATTGGAATAAACTTACGAGTATCAACTGAGATAACATCAGCTTAACTTCATTTTAATTATTAGAACAAATAAAATGATTAAGGCCCTAAAAGTTCATTGCTTAAGCTTAGTTAGTGGAAACCCATTATAGCAAGGGGAAATACCCTTCAATTATATAAACAAGAGTTGTTAAAAAGAAATTGATTGGTCATTTCTACACCGCCCATTTTCTCTGGTAAAGAAATAGCCTGCACAATAGCTCTTATAAATTTATAGTGTGCTCCCGGCGGCTCTTCTTACCAATATTTCTTTTTTACTTTTTTTCATAGTGAGTACGTATTTTTCAAACTACATGTTGAACATTGGTGGAATATTTGTTTATTATGGATTCAATGCAGTTTTATTTGACCAAAAATTATCAGACCTATGTTTTTATACATGAAAGCGTTTCTGTAAGACGCATCTGATATGTGCTTATTGAAAGAGTTACTGAAAAAGAGTTTCCAAGTGAGANATATATATATATATATATATATATATATATATATATATATTACAAATAAAAAGTGTGGGTAAATTATGATAAGTCTTTCGAATAGAATTTCACAAACTCATGCTGAGTAATCCAATTGGGTTTCTGCACACGTAAACCTTACCCTAAAGAGTAGAAGAAAACCCTTTCTTCCTGTCTGTGTTCACACACATAACCTACAAATATAAAAAATTGTACATCAGGGCCACTTATTAGATAGGTCTTCGATGCTCGCTTAATTCAGTCTAGCATGTTTCATTTTAAAGATTAACTTTTGTTATGTATATAATGTAGAAGGCGAAAAACAAGAGAAACTATTGCTGGAATTTTATTGGACAAAAAGGTAGTAATTGGGTTTCATAGATGATCATGATTATTCATTGTCGAATCCAACAATCAGGAAGAAACTAATAAACGAAGAAAGAAACAAGGACGAGAGTTTAAATTTCATTAGAAAGGGGATCTAGATCTAGATCACTAGGGATCATATGATCAAATAACGTGGAAATTTTGAAAAAGTGAGAAGGGTTTGAATAGAAGTCACATGAGAAAGAGGGAGACAAATGTGGGGCATCTTTGGAGTTTTGGTGAAGACTTTCGAAGAGCTTTTTGACATAAAACAACAAAAATAATTAGCTCTTCAAGTGAGAGATTTACAAACACAACCTCTCTCTTGTAGTTAGTAAGATTCGAGGAGATCTGTCCGGAAAAAGAGAGAAAAAAAGCATGTAATTAATAATAGATTTCAACGTCAATCACGCAAAAACATCTTAAAAACACAATTATTAATCGTTAACATGGAATGGTGGATTCCACCTCTCAGTTGCAAACAGACCCAACTTAAATCAAAGCTTAAACTACATGTTTTATTTAAGGTACATTTAATCAACTACACCCTCCGACTTTTATTCAAAATAAAAAACATCCTCAATCATAACAAAAATTAACCACACTCTCCCAAATTTTCAACATCAATCAAAGTTCAAATCTGAAAATTTTGCTAATTTTGATACGGAAAAATTACAATCATAACAACAGAGAAAAGCTTACATACATAGCAAGGAACTAATACTAATTAGGAAGCAACTAATCAAGAGCATCTTGATTAGTTTGCATGAAGGAATCCACAACCTCTCTCAATTCTCTTTCCTTGCTGGCATGGAATCAAATCTAGTTATAACAATATCTGACAGAAAGGAAAAGAGAGCTTTATGTTTAAAATCAATGCTGACTATGATGCACCCATGTGAAATAAGCTGATGTAAGCTGAGAAACCATGCAAGGCATGCACGTACAGAGAGGAAGAGAAAACATTGTAAGGTTGCTATCAAGATGGTTACATTCGAGCTTGCACAGTGAGCTTGCTTGACAAGCCTCTGATGTTCTTGAATGTAGTAGAGGATTCAGTAGCCTTAACAACCTCCCTCAAACTAATGGGAGTCTCACCCACATGCATCTTGTCTTTAAGATACTAAACTGAGATCCTAAAATAGATTTGGTGAGTAGATTTATAACTTGTGATCATCTACAAGGTTAGGTTGTGTAGCATCTGCAAGGTTAGGTTGTGTAGCAGAATGACAAGGTAAAACAGGTGATAAAGAAGAAGATAGAGATGGACTATTACTTACATAGGAGCCTGTTGAGACGATGTGATAAAGAAGAAGATAGAGCTGAGTGTTCCAGCGAAATGGGAACAATAATATGGCAAGGCACAAGTGGGATTGTCCATGCAGGTGAAGTTAAACCAGTGTGAGATGCAGAAGGAGTCTCAGTCTGAAAATTGTGCTTAAAAGAAAATTAATTTTCATCAAATACAACATTAATTGTTGTGTACACCCTGCCACTAGAATGCAAGCAAAGATACCCTTTATGATTTGTAGAGTACCCTAACACAAGGAGAAGATGTAAAGGAGAATTTGTGATAGTTATATGGTTTCAAGTGTATAAAACACAAAAACTCTAAGATATTTATAGTTTGGTGGGTGATTATAGAGAGCTTGATAAGGTGAGATGTGTGAAAGAACCACAGTAGGAAGCCTGTTAATGAGATAAATGGCAGTGCGAAAGGCATACCACCAGTATTTGTGGTGTGTGGAGGGGCAGGGATGTCTGAAGTTTATCCCGCATGATTGTAGAAATATGCTAAAAGATCTATTCTCCCTCCAGTCAGACCGAACAGTCTTGATCTTGTGACCTATTTGGTTTTCTACATAATTCTTAAAGTATTTAAACACTGTGAATGCTTCAGACTTGATCTTAAGTGGATAACCATGTAAGCCTAATAAAATCATCAACAAAGAGTATATATTATCTATATCCACTAGAAGTAAGAGGTGATGGTCTCGAAAGATCAGCATCAACTATATCTAAGGGTTGAATAGTTCTGGTTTGAGAGCTTGAGTAAGACAATCTATGACGTTTACCTTGTTGACAGGCTTGAAAGATTATTGAGGTGTTGATTTTAGCAAAAATTTGCAGCTTATTGAGAATCATATTAGGGACCCTTTTTCATAGATGACCAATTTTGTTATGCCAAAGAGGGTGAACACTACAACAATTATGGTCTTTTATAGGACTAAGTTATAGGATTCGATAAAAAGTCTTATAAAAGATCTAAAAAAAGAAGACCGAAAACAGCACGGCAATAAAAATAGGCTTGAAAACATGCACAAATCTCTCTAAAACTCTTCTAGTTATTCTATATTCTCTCAAGAACATAGAAACCCTTCTCCGCTAGCTCTCCCTTCTCGACATTCTCTCTTTGAAACTCAAAAACTCTACTGCCACTCATAAACAACACAATTAGAGATCTAGAATTTTTTAAGGTTATCTCTTTTTCTGGTAAGCCTCTCTCACTCTATTCTTTCCCTCTTATCAAACGCAACCCCCACCAGCTCTCTGCTTCTTCTCTTCTCTTCTCTAAAATTCAGTGATCGAGCTCGGGGTTGGGGTAACTTCAAGCTCTTTATATTCGAAGACAAGAAGCTGGCGCTACGTCGAATTACTTCAAAATTTTGGAGGTCTTGCATTATTTTAGGTTAGGGCTTCTCAACACAATTAGAGATCCATATTTTGGTAAGCTTCTCTCTTTTTATGGTAAGCCTCTCTCACTTAACTCTATCCCTCTTATCTAAGGCAACCCCCACCCTCTGCGATTTTGGTAAGCTCTTTTCTTATTATCTTCTCTTCTCTTCTCTAAAATTCAGTGCTTGAGCTTGGGATTCGGTAACTTCAAGCTCTTTAGAATCGAAGAAAAGGAGCTGGCGCTTTGTCGAACGACTTCTGATTTTGACGGTCTTACTTTATTTTGGGGTTAGGGCTTCTTCTTTTCCTCCTCTATTACGCTTAATTCTCATATTGGAGAATGATTTAGGTACCAAGAGGGGTGGCTTAAATGCCTTGCGTTTACTGTATTAAGCCATATTGGGATGGTTGAGCTATTTCCTTTGGGAATTTACTGATATGTATGTCTCATATCCTCTTCTTTTACATTGATACATCTCTATTGAAATTATACAGTCATCACAGGTCAATTCTAATTTGCATTTTATGTGTTACGACATGGGGTGACCTGCATTTTTCAAAGGGAATTTCCACCCGATTGGTAGACACTATGGATTTGTATTTCATTGATTTATATTTCATTGCATCAAATTCTTTATCGGTCACATTTTTTATGTAAATCCTGATCAATTTCCCAGCTTCTACGACTAGGCGGTGTCTCATGGGAGCTATTTCGTTGATGGCTCATTACTTAGAGGGGAATTGGAGAGAGGGGTTTTAAGAAGAGGAAGAACTCTTATCTTGCTCTGATTCTTGAGATAAGTGGGAATAATATTCCTATACTTATGATTTTATGGTTTTTCAATTATGTGGTTCTTTTGAGGTTGGGTCTGCCTAAAGAGTTGGAAAATACAGATCAAAAATAGAATTAGAAAAAATCATTGAACTAAGCTAACAATTTTAATCTACAAGTTTAGGTTGTTACTATTTTCTTATCCGGATTGACTTATTTTGGATCATGCCCAGATTTAAATATTTACCGAAATCATGAAGGGGGTTGTTGACTTGATCTAGGTTTATGTTAATGATTAATTTAAGTATGATTATGTGTGCATGGTGCTTGAGAATTTGTAGGGATATAAATGTGTAGAGATTGATATAGGTTATAAGTTTATGTCCAACTTAGACCAACAACAAGCCCTTAGAGTAAGAGTAAGAGTAATGACAATCCGGTTAGTGTTGAGATGGGATAGCTCGACCAGGGGAGCTTAATAAACCCATTGACATTCCTCAGGTATTTTATTAATTTATATACAAGAGTTGGTATGACAGAATCATAGTGATTAAAGCTCCATCCCAAATCTTTTGTATATCAAGGTTCTGAGTTCTTTTCAGGTTATTTTCTTTCAATACTTGCGTAATATAGTAGTCTATGATGCAGGTTAAGAAGGTTGAGGAGTCACCACAGACAAGTCCTTATTTAGATGATCAACTGGAGTCAGCAGAGGAATGAGAAATTAGAGATCTCAATATTAAGTTGACATCATATCTATACACTCGTTTATGGAAGCAATAAATCTTCTTTATGGTTCTAAATCAGGGATGAATTTTATGATTGATCGCAATTGTTTTTTCCTTAAAACGTGTCGATATCCTCATGCATTGGTTCTCTCTAGTTGCTTCTCACTGTAAAAGTTTCTCCTCACTGTGAATTTTCTTAATTACTATAATATGATGGTTTCACGATGGCAGGCTTTTGAATATTGAGGTATGTCTCTGTTTCCATTTGATTTCATGAATGTTTCTTTAAGTATCCTTAGTTCGTTACTTCCGTGTTAGCTTCAAACATGTTTTTAGACTCTTATATTTGACCCTACATCACAGATCAATCACTACATGAGCTTGCTCCATTTGAGGATACATACATGCTTCTTTTCTTTAGATGTTGATGCTTTATATTATATATTCATACATTTCTAGTTTTTTTAGTTCATCTGATAAGTTCCTTTTCTTTTCCATTCTACAGCTTCTTGCAGGATTACAAACCAACTTCATGTCCCATTTCTATTCAAAGAAATGATGACTGGGTATTGCTAAAGAAATGCCAGCTTATGCACTTCATTTTTCGGCTTCTTCTTAAGGGAACATGAGTGCTTTTAAGATGAATCAGATTTTAGAATTAGTAGTTTTTTCGTACTTATAAATTTGATTTTAGATGACTAAGGAAAAACTTATTAAAAAAATTTGCTGATATTTGTATTTTTTATGAAACGATTTGTAAGAATTCATTTTATTAATTGTTATTTAGAGTTCTCTTTTTTTTTTTATTAATACATTTAGTTTTAGAAGGAAAATGTTATTTCTTACATATGTATTAAAATCGACATGAAAAATGGAATTTATAGCCATCTAACATTGCTATAAAATGAGTATTTTGTAAGGACAAAAACCTTATAAAAGACTTGGTTTTTATAGGGGCAGAAAACCTTATAAAATACCAGGTTTTTTTATAGGGGAAAAGAGCGCTATAAAAAATTAGGTCTTTTATAGGGGTTCTAGATGCCTATAAAAAATTCCTAGACCTATTATAGCGTCTAGAGAAATAGGATTTTCATAACGCTATAAAAGATCTTTTATAGGGTTTCTGCCCCCTAAAAAAGATAATTTTTGTTGTAGTGCAAGATCAGTCTTAGCAGCATCAGAGAGTAATACAGTGGGCTATGAGACAACAATGTTTGATACTGGAAAAATAGAATTACATTGATATTTACTAAGTGTGACATTCTCAAGGCCAGGGTTTGGCAAAAGGAAAATATAAGAAGCACAATTCAGTACATTCTTGGAATTGAAAATAGAACCGTGAACATTCTAAATTGAAGGAAACCTAGAACTAGTGGCATTGTGCAGTTATAGATTATATGCCAAAGTTGTAGCTTTACCCTTATCAGGAACAAAGATTTCATAGAGTCATCTTTAAGCCTCCCTTTGAGCAAGATAGTCCCTATGATAAGATCTTTCACAAGATAGAAAATGGAGTAAAATTCAACAACAACAGGGTTATCTTGACAAAGTTTAGAAGCATCAATGAGAATTTCAGTGATTTTAGGAGCTCTAAAAACAAATTTAAGATTTAAAAGGGTAGAGACAAGTAGGTAATGTGTTAATTTTAGTGTGTGTAATTTGCTTACCACTTGTCACTATTACAGAATCACTACCATGATACTCACTTCCAATATTTAATTTTGTAATGTCATTGGTAACATGGTAAATTACTCCACTATCTCTGCAAACTAAGGTGCGTCTGACCCCATCTTAAACCTGGCTACAAAGGTTTAGGGTGTGTAACCACTTGAATAGGTAAAATTTGGGGTCTCTTGGTTGACCTGATTCATGATAAAGTTGGCATGAGGTACTTGATGAAGTTTTTATCAAACCTATACCACAACTGGTGGCAGTGTGTCCTTTTTTGGCACACTTGATAGATGACTCTCCCACTGTTTCATCCATATCTGCCTCTTCTACCCTGATATGAACCTCACCGTCGCTTTGCGATGAAACCCGATAAAAATGATGACTCAAGAACCCAAGGATCGATTTTAAAGAAGAAGAAACCCTGACCCATTTTCTATAACACAAAGAGAACCTTAGGTATAAGACCTAAGACCCAAATTGATGCTTCGAAAAGAACCAAAGGTATGGTTTAGATGCCACACTCAAGAACAAGAAGGAAAATTGAGTGATAAGTCTAGGTTTTAGACGCCACAAGAATATTCTTGATAAGTCTGAAAAGTTCTAAGAAGAACCAAAGAGAAAACTCTCACAAAGAAATTATAATGATCAAAGTTGTTTAATACATTGTGAAACCATGCTTAAATAGAAAATCTAGAAGCCTAAAGAGTCCTAAAGTGTTTAAATCACCTAAACCAAATTTAAAAGATAAAGAAATATTAATTACAATAAATAAGGAACTTGTAATCCACTCAAAATACTCCTATTGGTTGTCCACTTCTAGATTAGGATTGTCAAGGTGTCTTGATTACTTGTCATCATTTAAAATGCCAAGTCATGCTCCATGCGGGCTGCCGTGTTTGACTCCACATCATGTCCCATGTAGGTTTTCATGTTGGACGTCACATCATGCTCCATGTATGATATGTTGGATGCCATACATCATGCTCCATGTGGGCTGCCATGTTGGACGCCACGCCATGCTCCATGTAGGTTATGAAGTTGACAAGTCTAACTTCTTCTTTTCCAAAATTAGACATCTCCACACTTGTTTGGGCCTCCACTTGCTCCACTAGCTCATTGAGTGCTTCATCCATCCTTTTTGCTCTAGCTCTTGTGATTGGACCGCTTGTTACTTGAAATGGATCTATCATTTGAGCCTGTACAACCGGATCCTCATCATTCCCTCCCTCTTGAGAAGGATTTGTCCTCAAATTATCACCTACATCAAACGGGGACAAGTCAGTCACATTAAATGTAGCACTTACATTATACTCACCGGGCAGGTCTAGCTGTAGGCATTGTCATTGATTCTTGCAAGGACTTGAAATGGTTCGTCACCCCTTGGCTGCAATTTGGACCTCCTTTATTCGGGAAATCTCTCTTTTCTCATCTGCAACCATACCCAATCTCCGGGTTCAAAGATAATACTCCCTAATTTGTGGACTAGAAGATTATTGAAAGTTAATTTTTATAGGACCATCCATGTATTGTTGGATGTAATCTACATCTTCAATTGGTCTTTGAATTTGAGTAGGTTGATTTTCATTAGTTAAAAGACAATTTGTAGGTAATTTAATATTAGACCACCTAATTATTTTACGAACTCTAATATTATCATTACTTTGACTAGATTGTATCAGTAGAGTTTGATTATTTGGACTCCTATTGATGGCTTGAAAATTCATATTTGTTTTGGTAACTTTGTAATGAATTTTAAAGATTAAAGCTAGAGGTTGGGTGCCTTCTAGGACTTGGTAACCACTAGTTCTAATATTTAAAGTTAATGATTTTAAAATACGGGGATATGCTAAATTAACAGACAGATCTGGAAAGTAATCAAAATAGATTGGACCATTACAAAGTGAAGATTCAATTAATCCTAAAATACTATCATTTTCTAAGTTAACATATTCTTTCATGGGTAAATGAAGCAAATTCAAAGGAGTTAGTGGATTAAAACCATATACAACTTCAAATGGTGAAAATTGTGTTGTATGCAAACTCCTCCCATGACTTCAAGTTCTTTTGGATGATAGCTCTTAACAAGGTGGACAAAGTTCTATTTACTACCTCGGTCTTACATCGGTTTGACGGTGACAAGTGGTTGAAAATAAGAGTTTTGTTCCTAGTTTACCCCATAAAGTCTTCCAAAAGTAGCTTAAGAACTTAGAATCCCTATCCAAAACTATAGTTCTAGGCATACCATGCAGCCTAATTATCTTCCTAAAGAACAAATCACCTATATGAGACGCATCTTAGAAAATCTATCTACCACCACAAAAATAGAATATTTTCCTTTCTTAGTTCTAGGTAACCCTAATACAAAATCCATCAAAATATCGACCCAAGGTTCCCTAGGTATCTCCAATGGTGTGTACAATCCATGGGGTTTAATCTTTGACTTAGCTTGTTTACACTTCACACACCTTTCATAAATTCTTTCTACATCTCTTCTCATATGTGGCCAAAAGAAGTGCTCATGAAAAATGTCTAGTGTCTTAGCTATACCAAAGTGCCACATCAAACCATCCCCATGTGCTTCCCTAACTAGCAACTCTCTCAATTATCTCTTAGGCACACAAAGTTTATTTTCCCTAAACAAGTAACCATCATGCCTATAAAATTTATGAAAAGCAACCTTTTCACATGCCTTAAACACATTGGCAAAATCAGGATCATCAACATACAAAGTTCCACATGATTGATATCTATCTTGATTCTTTAATGTGTTCAAAACCAAGCAATTTTACATCTAGGGTAGAAAGTAGTGTATACCTTCTTGACAGAGTATCAGCCATAATGTTCTCTTTCCCTTGCTTATACTTGATTACATGTGGAAAGGTTTCTATGAATTCCACCCACTTGGCATGCCTTTTGTTGAGCTTGTGTTGTCCCTTCAAGTGCTTCAAGGATTCATGATCCGTGTGAATCACAAATTCTTTAGTCCACAAGTAGTGTTTCCATGCTTCCAAAGCTCTCACCAAAGCATACATCTCCTTGTCATATGTTGGGTAGTTCAACACAGCCCCATTGAATTTCTCATTAAAGTAGGCAATTGGTTGGTCCTCTTGCATTAGGACAGCACACATACCTAAACCTGAAGCATCACACTCAATTTCAAAGGTTTTAGCAAAGTTAGGTAAAGTAAGCAAAGGTGAATTGGTTAGTTTTTCTTTGAGTAAATTGAATGCCTTTTCTTGTTCACTACCCCACTTAATCCAACATTCTTTTTAATGACTTCGGTTAAGGGCGCAACTATGGTGCTAAAATTTTTCACAAAACTTCTATAAAAGCTAGCTAACCCATGAAAGCTCCTAACTTCCCCAATACTTCTAGGTATCGGCCAATCTCTAATTGCTTTTATTTTTTCCTCATCTACCTCAATTCCCTTAGCACTAACAACAAACCCTAGAAACACCAATTTATCGGTGCAAAATGTACATTTCTTGAGGTTAGCAAACAATTTTTTTTCTCAAAACTTCAATAACAGATTTCAAGTGTATTGCATGCTCATCAAAATCTTTGCTATAAATCAATATGTCATCAAAATAAACAACCACAAATTTTCCCATGAAAGTACGTAAAACATGGTTAATTAATCTCATGAAAGTGCTTGGTGCATTAGTCAATCCAAAAGGCATTACTAACCACTCATATAAACCATATTTTGTTTTGAAAGTCGTTTTTCATTCATCACCTTCTTTCATCCTAATTTGATGATATCCACTTTTAAGATCAATTTTAGTAAACACACAAGAACCATGTAACTCATCAAGCATATCATCTAATCTAGGAATGGGATGGCGATACTTTACAATGATGTTATTTATGGCTCGACAATCAACACGCATCCTCCATGTTCCATCCTTTTTAGGTACAAGCAATATGGGGACAGCACATGGACTCATAATTTCACGTACATACCCCTTCTCCATGAGCTCATCAACTTGTTTTTGCAGCTCTTTCGTCTCCTCCGGATTGCTTCTATAAGCGGGTTTGTTTGGAATGGAAGCTCTGGGTACAAAGTCAATTTGATGCTCAATTCCCTTAATTGGTGGCAACCCTTTTGGCATCTCCTCAGGGAAAACATCTTCAAAGTCCTGTAAAATAGATGTAACAACACTAGGAAAAGAGTGATCAAGTTCGTTAGTGGAAAAGCAAGCCTCTTTGTACAAAAGTACAAGTAAAGGCCGCTTGGAACTCAAAGCTCTCTTAATCTCACTCTCTTTTGCATAAAAACTTTCTTTTTTCCTCTCGTGATTTTTCCCACTCCTCTCGGCCAACTCCCTATTTCTCTCTCTTTTCTTTTGTTCAACCACTCCTTTTTTGAACTCTCACTCTCTTGATTTTTCTCTCTTTTTTTTTTACATTCTCAATCTCTCTTTGTTTTTCATTCTCTCTATTTTACTTCAATTGATCTTCATGCACTTGTTTTGAGGTGAGGGGAGCAAGAGTAATGAGTTTCTTATCAATTACAAAGGAGTATCTATTTTTGTAACCGTCATGAGTGACTTTTCTATCAAATTGCCATGGCCTTCCCAAGAGAAGATGACTTGCTTGCATTAGCACGACATCACACAAAACGTCATCGTTATACTTGCCAATAGAGAAAGAAACTAACACTTGCTTATGCACATTGATTTCCCCACAATCATTCAACCATTTCAGCTTGTATGGATTAGGATGTTTTTGTGTAGGCAAGTTTAGTTTTTCCACCATGTATGTGCTAGCCACATTAGTATAACTTCCCCCATCAATAATCATACTACACACTTTATCATTAACAAGGCATCTATTATGAAAAATATTTTCTCGTTGTACCCTCTCATCTTCTTTGGCTATGGAACTAAGAGTTCTTCTTGTCACCAAAATTTCACCATAACCAGTTCTTCAAGGTCACTTGCATCTTCTATTGGTGGCATGGACTCCTCTTCAGATTCGCTTTCAGTTTCCATATTTCCATCTTCTCTCATGACCATCACTCTCTTGTTTGGACATTGAGAAGCAATATGACCTACTCCCAAACACTTAAAACATTTAATATCACGAGCTCTCGATGGTTGGGAATCAAGTTTACCTTGGTTTGATGTGCTTCCAACTTTGCTGTCCTTGGAGACCTCGGCCATTGGCTTGAAACTTGACTTCTACTCCTTCCAATTCGATTTCCAAGAGGTAGAGGATGAATTTTATTGTTGCTCTAACCTCATGGAACCCTTCCTCTTTAGTTGTTGCTCCACTTTGATGGCCATGTGAACCATGTTCTCCAACTCCACATAGTGTTGCAACTCTACCACATTTGCAATGTCTCTATTTAGGCCAACTATGAATCTTGCCATTGTAGCCTCTCGGTCCTCCTCCACATTGACTCGTATCATAGCAATCTCCATCTCTTTCAAATAGACTTCCACATTCCTTGATCCTTGCCTCAAGCTTTGTAACTTTTGGTAAAAATATCAGTAGTAGTGGCTGGGAACGAATCTCCTCCGCATGATGGCCTTCATCTCTTCCCAAGTCTCAACTGGTCTCTCACCATTCCTTCTCTGATTCAACCTTAACTGGTCCCAGCAAATGATAGCATAATCCGTGAATTCGATGGCTGCCATTTCACTTTCTTCACCTCAGAGTAGTTATGGCAATCAAACACCAACTCCATTCTCTTCTCCCATTCTAAATAAGCTTCAGGATCATTCTTGCCTTGAAATTATGGTATCTTCATCTTAATGGTACCCAAATTGTTGTCCACTCTCTTGCCAAACCTATCTTCTCTATTTCCATGTCAGAATCCCCTATCTCTATCCCCACGGCCTAATCTGCCCATGTGAGAATATCGGTCATCTTCATCAAAATCTTCCCCAAATTCTTCCATATACACAACTCTAGGTGATCGTCTCTCCCTCTGATGCCCAATTGGAGCTCTAGGTGTCTCCACCCGTGTTTCCATCTGATCAATCCTCTCATGCACTCGTTCCAGCCCATCTCCTAACATTGTTTTCAATTCACCCACTAACGCCTCCATTTGTAACTTTGACATGCCAACTTTCGCCATTCCTCCACTACCATTGCTGTTTGACATACTTGAAAGAGAATAAGATTAGAAAAAAATAGACCTCACAATCTCTTCCTCACGTGTTTACACTCTAAGTTTGAGGTTCACTCAATTTCTCTCGTGTTTCACTCAAAAAATTTGGCTCTTACCCTCTGATTTTCTCACACACTCTTGCCTTTTACCACTCTTAGTTTTCTCTTTCAGTTCTTGTTAAAAACTAATAAACGAATCTAAGATTTTCAAGCAACAACAAAAAGACCTAAACAAATCAATTACTATGAGAAGATAAGGAAAGGAAACAACTAAGGGATACAATTTAGAGATAAGGAAACAAAAGGAGATCAACTTATACTATATTTTTTATTTACAGAAGATAAGTTACGACAAGATAAGGTAAGGATAAGATGAGATAAGATAATATAAGACGAGATACGATGAGATAATGATTAGATAAGATAAGAAAAAGATAAGATAAGATAAGAAACAAAAAGATAAGATAAGTTATGACAAGATAAGATGAAATAAGATGAAATAAGAAAATATAAGATAATTATGACAAGATGAGATATGATATGATGAGATAAGACAATGATAAGATAATATAAGATAAGATGAGATAAGAAAATATATGATAAGATAAGACAAGGATAAGAGAAGATAAAATGAGATAAGAAAAGATATGATAAAATAAGACAAGGATAAGATAAGGTAACGTAAGAAAAGATAAGATAATTTACGATAAGATTAGATAAGATATGATATGACAAGATATGACAAGATATGATGAGATAAGATGATAATTAAAAACAAAGGAAATTCGAATTTGAAATTTGAAATTCTAAATTTTTAGATGAAACTGCACAGAAAAATTAAACACCTCATAAAGTGATCAAAACGATGAAAACTGGCTTGCAATGAATATAAAGATTGTAGATCGTGAAAATCTGTTCGATTTGATATGTAATAATGACTATTTCGACTCCCGAATCCAAAGTTATGATCTTTTTTCCGAACCACCATCAAATTAGAAAAAAATCAGACTTGAATCTGACTCTAGAGAACCAAAAGCTCTTATGCCAAATGATATGAACCTCATCGTCACTTTGTGATGAAACCCGATAAAAATAACGGCTCAAGAACCCAATGATCGATTTTAAAAAAGAAGAAACTCTGACCTGTTTTCTATAACACAAAGAGAACCTTAGGTTTAAGACCTAAGACTCAAATTGATGCTTCGAAAAGAACCAAAGGTATAGTTTAGACGCCACACTCAAGAACAAGAAAGAAAAGTGAGTGATAAGTCTAGGTTTTAGATGCCACAAGAATATTCTTGATAAGTCTGAAAAGTTCTAAGAAAAACCAAAGAGAAAACTCTCACAAAGTAATTATAATGATCAAAGTTGTTTAATACATTGTGAAACCATGCTTAAATAGAAAAACTAGAAACCTAAAGAGTCCTAAAGTGTTTAAATCACCTAAACTAAATTTAAAAGATAAAGAAATATTAATTATAATAAATAAGGAACTTGTAATCCACCCAAAAGATTCCTATTGGTTGTCCACTTCTAGGTTGGGATTGCCAAGGTGTCTTGATTACTTGTCATCATTTAAAATGCCAAGTCATGCTCCATGCGGGCTGCCGTGTTGGACTCCACATCATGTCCCATGTAGGCTGCCATGTTGGACGTCACATTATGCTCCATGTATGATGTCATGTTGGATGCCACACATCATGCTCCATGTGGGCTGCCAGATTAGACGTCACGTCATGCTCCATGTAGGTTATGAAGTTGACAAGTCTAACTTCTTCTTTTCCAAAATTTGACATCTCCATACTTGTTTGGGCATCCACTTGCTCCACTAGCCCATTGAATGCTTCAGCCATCCTCTTTGCTCTAGTTCTTGTGATTGGACCACTCGTTACTTGAAATGGATCCATCATTTGAGCTTGTACAACCGGATCCTCATCATACCCCCTCTAAAAGAGTTTGGGTTCCTCCCTTGATAATTTTTGCTTTGGTTGACAGAGGGATTTCGTTGGCGTTGTTAGTTCTGTGCCGGTCTTCTATTCACATATGTGCCTTCATTGAGATGGGCAGTGACTTTGAGTGAGGCCTCCTTTCTAGTGTTCATTTTCTGAATTCTTGTCTCCTTAATTATGAGCATGGACTGTACCTCCTCAATCGCCAGGTCATCTGGCCTTGAGATAATATTTACTATAATTGGGTCAAATTCATACCCTAGCCATCGAGCATACGCATTATGAGATATTGTTCACTTGTAGGATCTTCTGCTGCCAATAGGTTATCACTGGTACTCCTTGTCATATCAAAATACTTTGTTATACATATGTCATCTTTCTAAGTGTTATATAGAGAGTGTTTGGGTTCCAATAGTTTTGCCCTTGACCTATTAGCAAATGTCATTTCTAAGCCTCTCAAGAGAGAACTTGAGGTTTCATACTACAACATTGCTGTAAGAACTCTGTCACTCATAGTAATGAATGCATCTAGCTGAGTAGGAGTTGGTCTTGCCTAAGCCACTGCATATATTCTGGGTAATCTGTTCCATCTAACAGTGAGACCATGACCTATTAAGGCTGGGACTGTGTGTGATTTTCAAAGGATGTAATTATCTCTATCGAGTTTAATCAAGAGGGTAGAATAGAGTTTTTCATTAGCTTTGATACCAAGTTCAAATCTGAATTTTTTACTAATTTCGATACTGAAAATTTACAATCATTACAATAGAGAAAAGCCTACAAACCTATATAGCAAGAAACTAATAATGCTAATTAGGCAACAACTAATCAAGAGCATCTTGATTAGTTTCAAAAGCACGAAGGAAGCCACAGCCTCTCTCAATTCTCTTTCCTTGCTGACATGGTATCAAATCTAGTTATAACAATATCTGACAGAATAGAGATAAAAAAAACTAGAGATTTCATAACTGCATTTTCATATATGTATTTTCTTAAGAAACATATATTTTTTACCCCTATACTTTACGGCCAATTCTGTTTTAGACCCAGGCTAAAAAAATTTAACTAGACCTCGTTATTACAAAAATGTCCTAAAGTAGACATTCCTCCCAATTTCGGTCGGAAAATGTTAATGGAAGGACATAATGTCTAATTTGGACATTTATATAAATCAATGTCTAATTTAAAAATTTTGTAAGCATAGACGTTAAAGTGAAACTGAACTTAAACTAACATGAGCTAAAAGTGTATTTTCTTTTAATATTTATAATAAATTTGAACGATAAAAAATTGGTTCTGTAGTATTTAATCATTATATGGGCAAAGCTACGCAGTTTGACTTTATTTACAAAATAGCCATAATATGATGGCGCGGAATTTGAAACATGGGCATCGATCTAGTGCTAGATATGCAAGATAATTGATTAGTACGATGAGGATAGACCAATTACAACTCTGACGGTACTTGATCCTGTATGCTTTTAGCCTTGTTGCATGCATAATAAATACTTGGACTTCTTTCGGAGAGAGAAGTGAGAGATGGATTTTTGTAAAAATAATATACATTTTCCTCAGTAATTTTATTATGCACAATTAACTATAAAGCCAATATACCACCAAAGCAGTGTTTATGTAACAAAACTATTTAATAGAAACCTACGAAGAGCTAGGATTATATATTTAAAATAATATATGTGGGTTATAGAGCATTTTAAATTAACTTTAATTAATTATTGGAGTTTCTCCATGGCAAAATTTATTGACAAGTTGATGGTATCACATATATTTAATTGAACTTTCTCTTCTTCTATTTTGACCAGAGTTTTGACATTCAATACATGTTTAGGTGTGTTTAGTGCCATGTGTAGTCAATAAAATCTAATGAGACATGTTTAGGCTTAAACTTGACTAACCTTGGATTTTTAGACATCGCATGTACTCGACCTGACTTTAGATGTCTAATACATGTTTTGGATATGATTTTGGAATGATAAAATACATTTGTTTGAGGTTGATTGGTGGTATTCTCTTCAAATCAACGGAATAAAAGCAAGTGGGCCATAGTTTCTAACCTAATGCCATTGAGTTCTTCCTTCAACGCTCATTAAGAATCTTCTTATCAGGAGTCTTTCTAGCTTGAAAAAATCAGGTTATATAACTCGCGATTGAGTTTTTATATTCAGCAAACTAGCATAAACCATGGAAACTTCATTACAATAACACTATAATAAAACGCAATAAATTACTCATAAACAGAGAAAAAGTATATTCTCAATTTCGCCTCTCTTAATAAGAAGCAGAGAAAAATACAAGAGAGAAAAGTTGTTATGTTGTCAAATTTTCCTTGTGAGGTTTCTCTTCTTATATATAAATTAGGACATGGATTCTCTCATTGGATTTTTTCTCTTTTTATCTTTCTATCTTTGACTTTTTATTACTCTCCATCGTATTAATAAACATCCAGCGATTACCATCAGTCTATGTCATTAAAAATTTTCTTCTTAACCTTTACGTTATTAACTATTTTATTCTATCAACATGATATATTTAATAAACAAATATCTTGTGACATTATCGACTGTATGTAATAATTCTAAAAATCAAGTTCTCAGAGTGTAATTGATTTCGTAAGAAAATTTTTTCTTTCAAGAATCTAAGTAAATTTCTCACAATTTGAAATTACTATCTTGGCATATTTTAAATTTAAGAGATTGAAGTAAGCAAAGTATTTATAAAATTAAACTATAATATGTTACTAAAACCCTTAGTTTTTCACCTTATTGTAAATGCTTTGGAGTGTGAGGTTTTACAAATAGATCATTATTTTATTGGATGACTCTTTAAAAGATAATGGTCACTAAAAAAATCTAAACATGGTTGAATATCTACTTAAGATTTGGTAATTGAGATTGAAAGGCAAATCTAAATAATGATGATGATTGTTGGAGACGTCACTTATAGTTATAGATGGTTGTGGTTAATATTCAAGGATATGCGAAAAGAGAAAAAACCAAGGATGATCAATATCCTCAAAATATGTAAATCTAAGTTTAGAAAATTATATATTAAATTTATTTGATCAAATAACTTATCATTCATTAAAATATGAAATAACTAAAAAGCGAAAATAATCACTTGTTGATGATATATAAAATTATGTATGAATGAATCTCATTATGTGTGCTCTATAATCTAGCATCTATCATGTATCATCTAAATCGTATCTTTTTAATCATCATATATTAAAAGTGTCTTAAAGGGGAGAAATTTTTTATTCTACTTTTTACCTTTTAAGCCTCCTTAAAATATAGTACAAATTAGGGATTTCACTTGTCTTTTAATATAATGGGCTATAATGAAATATTATTTTTTATTCAATAATAATTTGTTTACAAATAGTTTGTAAAATTAAATATTTTATTAATATTTTATAATTAAAAACGTAAATATCAATAAAGATAAATTTCGATGAATTTTGAGATTATTTTTAAGTCAATAGTAATTTATTCATTATACATTTATAAAATTAAATATTATGTAATAGTTATGTTATTAAAATATGAGAATTCATATAAATCATAAATGAATTGAGAGGAAATTTTTGAATAAGATAAATGATCTTTTTATATAATTAAATCTTAAAAATTATCGAATAATCATTTTATATATTATTCAAATAGCAACGATATATTGTGTAATTTTAACATTATTATAAATAAACAATTATTATTATTATTATTATTATTATTATTATTATTATTATTATTATTATTATTATTATTGTGATTATTATCATTATTATTGTAATTTTACTTTTAGTTTAGATTTATTATTATTTTTAAAAATAATATTTTTTCAATGTTTAATATTAATTTCAAATTTTACATGTATTTTAAATTATTTGAACACCTATGTGGGAAACACATTTTTTCGACTAGTCTATTAAAAAGTACCTTAGAGATTGAGAAATTTTTTACTTTCCAATTTACTCCTTTTGTTATTATTTTTTATTCTTTTACATAACTTAGTCAAATTCATTGGACTTTAATTCAAAATATACACGTCGTCAAACTTTCTTTCTTAAAGTTCATTTTTGCATTGTGGCCATGCAAACGCGCTCATATATTCTTTTAACTGGATAACTGTATATGTCATAATTGTCACCTCTCTCATCATATGATTAATAATTTTTATATTTTCTATATCAATTTTAAATATTCCATTTCTATATTTTTCATATTAATGTACAATTTTTTAGATAAATACAAAAATTGAATTTATGTTTCCATCCCCATTGAGAAAAAAGAGTAAATGAATTTATTGGGATAATTTTACTATGCATTATTACGATTTTTTAATTATATTGAATTAAAGTTTCAATTACTAAAAATTTCAATTATGTTTATTCAAATTTTATTTTAATTGTGTGCGTTGCACATGTATCTATCTAGTTAATATAATTGATTTAAAACTTTGGTTAGTGTAAAATAATCTAATAAAAACATTAATCATTAATAATTTTGTTAATCATCCCCTTGTCCAATCTCTACCTTCTACAATGTAAATTAAAATATTCAACCCAATTATTTAACCTCCATAAATACCTTGAACACATGCAAACTTCCACCCTTAATTAACATCTCCAATCTCATTTCCTTGTAAAATTCCCCACTCTCTCATCATTCTCTTAAACTTAAACTAATCTCCTAACTAAACTAAATTATTTATATGGCAGATATCGATCACTACCCCTCCAAACCAAACCACCACACTATTCCCTCCACCATCCGCTTAAAGCTCTTCGGAGTTGACGTCCATGAAGATCAAGATCAACAACATGAGTCCTCCTCCTCCTCCAAAACGGCCTCTGCCTCCTCCGACTCCGGAGACGTCTTCCCTCCCTCCGGCGTCGACCGTAAATATGAGTGTCAATACTGTTTCCGTGAGTTCGCCAACTCCCAAGCGCTCGGCGGCCACCAAAACGCCCATAAGAAGGAACGCCAACAGCTCAAGCGGGCGCAACTGCAAGCCAGCCGAAACGCTGTTGTTTCCTACGTGAGGAATCCAATCATATCGGCCTTTGCACGTCCAGCCCATCTCCTGGCCCATCGTGGTGGCCCAGTAGTAGTACCCGCAGCATCTCCATCATGGATCTACATGCCACGCACTCCTCCACCGTTCCAAGTATCGCACGGGTGCGTTTTCAGCCCTTCCGCCGTGGCGGGTGGCCGTGGAGGGACAGCTACGGTTGCGTACGGCGGGGGAGTAGTTGATTCGTCGGCGGCACTGATGGTGGGACCAGAGATACATAATAGGGCACAAGGGGGGGATGTTGATAGGAGTAATTCGTTGAGTAGATTTATAAAAAAGGGCGATGGGTCAAATTTTGATGATGGGTTTGGGTTGGATTTACATCTGAGCTTGGCTCCTGCTGGTCTATGAGAAAAGTCGAGTTTCCTCGAGGTTTTGGGTGGGTAAATTGGTCATTTTTCCGTTTGCTACTGCTTACTACTACTGCTGTATGTTTAACCCTTGTTTTGGTGACAGTCTGAAGGATAGGATATTTAGGATTAGTGTGATTCAGTTGGTTCTCAATTATCTCGGGTTGCACTTCATTCAAGTAAATGTTTGATCTTGTATATTTTTCCCACATTTATTTTAATTTTTATAAAATCAAAATTCACTATTTGAGAGCAAGTAACTTTAATTTAATTTGATTATGGTTTGTTATCTCTTTCTATTAAAATTGACTGAATGTAACTCATGTGCGTTTGACATATTATGCATTTTTTTAGGAGTTTTTTAATTAGAAATAATATAAACTTGTAAAGTAATTAAGACCAACTTCCATAGTAAATTTTGGAATAACATTTACATACATATATATATATATATATGTGTGTGAATACAGAATGGAATGCTAGCTAAGAAATATTATTTTCTTTCTAAGTATGCAGCGAAAAATTTGTAGAGATCAAAGCCGAGAGGAAAAAGAAGCGGTTAAATTTCGTACGAATCCAAAACCATTTTTTCAAAAGGAATTTGTCAACCACTTGTCAATGACCGCAAGTAAAAAACCTGCTCCTTTCAAAAAAGCTACCATTTAATAGGCACGGCTGCAAATTGGCCATAAAGAATAACCTTGTTCTGAGGGTAAGCATTCTTCTTTTACCAACTACAACCAGAAATGTTGAAAAAGGTTGAGAGGGACTAACTTGACGTTATATGGTAATCCTTGCACCAAAAATAGAAGGTTTACAAGAAAATATTTATGACATTTAGCTATTAGTAGTTAAGAGTTAAGACAAAATAACCAAAAAATAATTAAAAAACTTAAGAAAATGTTAGGAAATTAAACCTGGTTGTTCCATAAAAAAACAGAGTTTGCTCAAAGGTGACTTCAAATGACAGTGGGAAAACCTCTCGCACACTTATAGCCTCATTGGTCATAATTAATTTCTTAATCAGTAATGTAATTTCTTCACAAATTGGGATTTAGTTGCGTACACAATAATAAATTCTCTAATATTAGAAGAGGATCTAATCTTTGAACAGTAGAAGCACATATTTCTCTCCATTTATCTTGCCATCTCACAATCTCTCTCTATTAGTGGAGGAAGATGCCAGGGAGCCAAAAATGAAAAGAAAACGATGTTGGTCTTAATAGAGTTTCTCTCTGTCAATCTCAACAATTATTTGATGGAAAAAACACAAAAAAAAAACCGTTCTGCTATAACTAATGAAATATCAAGTACAGCTACCGTGAGATACATTTGGTCTGTTAAAATTCATAGTTTATTACACAAATTTTCAGGAAAATGACTATCTACGTACAATGATTTAAATTTAATTTTTAAGATGCATTTGAGGGTGAACATTGTTAATGTGAAAAATGTGCTAGCACGATTATCGAGAAGAGCGTCACGCGTCACTTGATGATTCGTCTAGGGGTCAGCAGAAATCAAGAACAATCGTGAAAGCAGTAGACAGGGCATGAGGGTACCTCCCATACTATACTCTGACGATCAAGTCAGTAGAGTGTTTAGAGAATATTAACAGTATAGAGAATTACTTACCATTTAATGGAGATCATCATGTATATATAATGATTTTCTGTATCAGTCAAACGTTCTGGTTCAGTGTATATTCCTCATTATTCTGATAAGGAATGAAGATATTTATGGAGAATAATCTCCTAATCAGGATATTTTGGTTATCATCTTATCCTCTTTAACAACCCTTGAGATTCTCATATAGAGGTTTGGTGCCTATACTTTTCTTGTATGACTTATTATCATATTTTTGTTGTGTCGGGATAATGATCTCGGCTATCTTGAGTAGCCGCGATCCTAGATATGAAAGAACCTCGGCCATCCACGTGATTTCAGTAGTGTAAGCATAAGTGGGGTCATGTCCATCACCCCGGTCATGGAGGGTGCCTCGGTCATCTTGATGACTTCGGTCATGGAGGAGTCCTCGATTTAGATTTAATGTGGGCCCTCTCCTAGAATGAAATTATTAGGCCTTGCTTCAGAAATATTATTGAGTGGGCCTTAGATTGAGTATTTTTTCTCCCCTACAGCCAAGGATATAACTCGAACCCATATCTTAGAACCTATTGTGCCAACCCATCTTGTTCAAACTATAGAGGAGAAAAAATACCGGAGCTAAGGCCCACTCAATAATATTTCTAAGCAAGGCATAATAATCCCATTCTAGGGGAGGGCCCTCATTAAGTTCAAACCGAGGACTCTTTCATGACCGAAGTCACCATGGTGACCGAGACACCTTTCACGACCAGGACGATGGACTTGACACCACCTATGCTTACACTACTGAAGTCACGTGGATGACTGAGGTCCTTTCATACCTAGGATCACGACTACTCGAAATAGTCAAGATCATTATCCCAACACAAAAAAAAAATATGATAATCAGTCATACAAGAAAATGATAGGTATACAACACCTCTATAAGGCAATCAGGATTGTTAAAGATGATAAGATGATAACTAAAATATTCTGATTAGGAGATTATTCTCCATAAATATCTTCATTCCTTATCAAAATAAGGTGAAAGATACATTGAACCGGGACGTTTGACTGATGCATAAAATCAGTATAAATACATGATGATCTCCATTAAATGATAAGAAATTCTCCACACTGCTACTTTTCTCAAAACACTCTACTGATTTGATTATCGGAGTACATTAGGTGGGGCACCTCATGGTGCCCTACCTATTGCTTTCACGATTTTCTTGATTTTTTTAAACTCTTGGATGAATATCTGAGCAACATGTGACGAACCCCTCTACAATCGATGCTGTCATATAGGTTCATGACATATTCCTAACATTTGCAAGGAGTATTTGTATTTTCTAAGAAAAAATTGTATGCTTTCATTGGCCGGATTCATAACCATTGTTATCCGATCAACGATGACATTTTATGACATATTGTAATATGCTAAAGAGATAAATTGATCGTCTTTCACCACAGTGCCTATGGCTTTATGAATGTGGTGCTTAATAGTTTATGCTTATCTTTATGGTTGGGTGAATTTCTATCATCCTTCCTATTTTTTTGTTGCATTTATTGTGTTTATGTTTTTGGCCATTACGTGCTTCCTTATTTTTCATTAATGAAAGTTCAATTCAAGAAAAAGGCATTCTTTCCACAAAAAAAATTGCATTGTTTGAGTTTTTTAAAAATGGTATTATATGATGACTTGGAAAATATGGTATTGTTTCCAACAAAACATGATATTGATTTAGTTAACTAAAACCAATATAAATGAGACCTTTGTATAAGTGATGCTCGTATATAATTATAATTAATTAAAAAATAATTGAATAATATTTTAAAAAAATTCTCAAATGATTGTGTCATTTTATACATTATGGATTTATATATTATAGATGAGTCTTTCTCTACCAAATAAGTAGGGGTGTATGTAGTTCGGTTCGGTGCTGTTTAGGGTGTTTTAACGAACCGAACCTCTAACTTCTAAAAATATTTTTAACTGATCCTCTCATCTAACAATGTCAAGTAATCTGTGAAGTATATTGACTTGAACACTAAGTGAATGATGATTGTACATTGATTTGGTGAGACAACATCAGCAGCTAAAACCCCAGTTGAAAACGCAAAATAGACCATGAAATTCCTCATACCCACAAACCCATTTCCATTTTTGGGCACAACAAGTAAATTAATTGGAGATGAAATTACCTCTAGTGAAAAATTGGACCACACTTCGACTTGGATCTTTCATATAAATTCTTGGTGTGGTTTTAAGGGACGGTAAATTCAAATTTGGCCAAGGCTATCCTAGTAATAGTAAAATACTCTCTGCAAAAAGGGTATAGGGGAAGCGTCAACCCACACTATAGAGATGCAAAGTACAACGACATCCCCTTGTATTACGGAGCGCTAATCAGCATGCCCTCCTCTAGTGGCCTCATCTGGAAGTAATGGGGGATGTGATATGTCCTCCCGATTGCATCCACATCTTCCCCTGACAAAGAAGAAGGGAACCTGTTAGCGTCATAATGCTCGGCAGAATAGCTCAAGCTAGCTTGAGCCCTATAGTCGGTGCGGGGGTCTGTGACCTCGATCGGCACTATGATCCCCTCCCCTATATAAAGGTTAGAATCCCATTATATTATTCTGATCAGACAGATTTAGAAGAAAAGAATATGGACTAGGACCTACTAGAACTCGAGTCGCAGACAATGGAGAAGGGGAGGTTGACGGTGAAAAGAACTAACACTCAAAGAAACTGGACTACTACGGCAGATAAAAGAGAGTTGAGAGAAAGCTTATATGCAGAAGAAAGTTTGAGAGTTTTGAGACAAAGTGAGATAAAAGGGAAAACAAAGTTCTATTTATTAACCTTTTCTCAAAATCAATCTCAGTTTCAAAATGGATTCAATGGACAAGATTGTCTTGAATAGATGAGCTTAGCTCGGGATGTCAACCACCGCATTACGCGAGCGCTGACATAACAGGCGATGCTTTGACTATAAACCCAACACCTCCTCATCACGTGTCCCAAACACAATAATTAGTGTGAGTTTCAAGAGATGACAATTTCAACTTGGAGAAAGGAATTTAAGGCTCACAAGATAAGTATTTTGAAGTTTACATTTTCATTTAAGGCTTACAAGACAAGTATTTCAAAGTTCATATTTTCATAAGTATAGAATACTCCGATCAAAGAGAGTCTAAGCCCTCAGAGAATATAACCACTTTTCTGGAAAAGAGTAAGAGAAATCATCAGAGCTGAAAGGCTCGGAACCTCGCACAGACTCCTCGATTAGATATTTCCCGAGCCCTCTCTAGAAGGAGACGCATTCTCCTCATTCTCATCATGTCCACAGGGACCATTCGTGGCATTGTTTCCCGGCCATCGCAAGTCAGGCTCAATGGAGTTGTCTCATGGTAAAGCAGCTCTACTTGAGGTTAGGCCACTTAAACAAGTGTTATAGACTGTCTCAGTCAAGCCAGGAGCTAAAAGAATGGCACCTCAGATTTATGAGTACGGGACCAGGCAGCAACCTGCAGGTCTATAGCCTTTAGATTAGGTAGTTCAAGGGACTCTATACACCTTATCTCTAATCATTACCAGCCTAAAGTGGCCTCCCACGTGCCTTTAGAGCATTGAGCCTATGACCACCCTGTCCAATTATTATCCTCCATGTCAGAAGCGTCTCCTTTAAGTCCTCTCATGCCTCCTTTGTGTCATGTCAAGGCACAGGGGCATTAGATTCTGCCTCATTATCGGCCAGTGATAATAATTTTAAATATTTTTCAAACTTTTTCAACAAGTCTCATCCAAGGATGACAACCCTATACATAACCCATATTCCAATAATCAAGGTTAAGCTCACTCACTTTACCGAACATCTGCCAAATTCTTTCCTCACTTCTTGATTAAGCTTTGGAGGCTTTTAGGAGAAGAAATCACTCGGATGCCCCTTGCCCCTCGGGTTCTTTGATTTGCGTACGCAGTACTATAGCTCATTAACGTGGCACACATGTACTATTCATATTTCAACTGCAACCATTATTAACAGTAACATTATCCATTTTTATTGTCTGAATGTACCTACCCAAAATTTCACAATTACAACGAGGTAATAGGGATCATGATTCTCTTATGCTCCGTGAACAGAGAGAATCATGTTAAATCTGTTGGGCTAATCATGGTCCTCTATGCTAGAACGGATGACTAAGATCATTTGGCACAAGCACCAATGTGAAAAGGCTCCCAACAGGATGAGATTTTATTCTAAGGTACTAGGCATTGAGATCAAGAAGAGAAGCTTTCCTAGAGTGGACAAGGAATGATCATGAGATGGCGCACTGAGATAATAGTCAACAAGTGGTTTCATACTCTATGGCCCTTGTTTGCGCTATCATCCTTTATAATCCTCTTGTAATGTCCATGTTTAGTTCGTGCTATCCTCCTTTATAACCCTCTTGTAATGCCCATGTTTAGTTCACACTATCCTCTTTTATACTCCTCTTGTAATTGAATTATATGTTTATTTAGAGTAATCCTTAGATTAGGCTACAACTTTGGTTTGATACAATTCTAGTTTGTAATCTTTTGAAGCAATTAAATTACAATAGAAAATGAAAGCAAACCTAACTTACAAAGCAATTGCATTTCTAATATAAAAAATTACTTATGTACTCTCAAATGAAATAAAGCAAACACCACTTCTTTCTCTAACTTTCTCTCTCATTTTATTAATTTATTTAAATACCAATAAAACATAATTAAAATTAATGTTAATTGCACTTCAAAATATTTTTTTACATAATTATAACTAAAAGGATATTTAAGTAACTTCTTGCTATTTACATAAATCTATAACAAAATATAACATATACCAAAAATATTAATCATAATTTGTCACCCATCACTTTATAGATTACCATGCACAACCAAACTTAACAATCATATTCTACTAGTAATGGAATCGCACGTAATTGAATTATCAATAATTGAATTACAATGGTCATTCTAGATTACACGAACTAAACGGCCATATGTCAATTAAGTTAATTAATGATCTAGAGAAGATGTATTTAGGTGAGTAAATATAGTAGCGTTGAATTGTGAGATCTCCTTTTAGGCGTTGAACTTGGTTATTGTAATTTCTATTTGATTGAGCTTAAAGAAAGTTTATATCTAGTTTGGGATGAACTTCATCTAAGTCATGCTCCAAAATTGTTAAAGATAATTTCAATTTGATTCATGAAAGTAGATAAAAAAATACACTTCCTTCAGTTTTTAACACGAGTGTATCTGAACCTCTAAAAATTTTGACTACACTGGTATACCTAAACCACTCAATGCTCATAAGAATAGAAAGATAATGTACCCAATTTAGGGAGGATAAACTCTACAAACTTTTAGACTATTTTACATGTGTCATTTATTTTTTGCTTTTGATAAAATACCACATTCATTAGGAAATGAGGTCCTACAAAATACTAGGGGCATACCCAAGAGGCCCAACAAAAACAACAAGGCCAAGGGGCCAATAAGGTCATCTAGTAGAAGAGAAAGGATACCCCATTGAGAACCAAGAGTTCTGTCAATGGCTCAATCAGGGAAATACGTCTGATTCCATAATTTGTCCCTAATTTTCACTTAAAATTTTCTAAAGTCCCTTTAACTCCATATATTATAAATAAAGGAGTCAAAAGCTAACTTCAAAATTAAAAAGTGAAGATCTTTCTCTAAGTACGTTATTTAGCCACTCAACCATGTGGTCCCAACTTGAGCAAGAAAAGATGAAATCACACTTTTTGAATGATAGCTTACCAAATCTGATGAGAGAAAGAACATTCGAAAAATAAATGATCCCTACTTTTAGTATGATTTAAACATAATAAGCACTCCATGTCTTGAGCTATCCTTAAGGATGCTACTTTGTCTTTGGATGAAAGCCTATTTTTTACAAGCAAGCTAACATATAAAACTATATTTCAGAAAAACCAGACTAGACTACTTCTACTAACCTTAACCCCCCAATTCCTTGATGATGTTATATGCAGAAGGGATGGAGAATTCTCCATCTGACGCAAGTTTTCAAATCCAAAAATCTCATCTGTTGAAGATAACCAAGTTAACTTTTGAGGATAGTTCCTAACATGAGTCAAGAGTAACATTTGTACCCAACCAATGCATCAAATATCCCTAGCTAATGTCATGGATCACACAAGTGGAAAATCTTAGAGCCAACAGTCAGCTAAAAATACATTTGGTTTCTTATAACCAAGCTAAATGAGTCCATTTGGCGTAAATGGTGTCATCTTCATTGCATAAAAGAGGTTTCCATATTTAGAGTCTAAATTCCTAATGTTTTCTCCTCTATTTAGAGGAAACCCCTGAAAGTTAGAGATAGGTTTACTAAGCATTGTTTAGCCCTAATCCACAATTCTTCTTAAGGTTGGAAATTCTTAAACCAGTTAATTTTAGAGCAAGTATGTTAGTGAGTGTTACTTTACGAGATGTATTTTCTAATGATGGCCGCAATATCTCTAAGAACCTGCTTGGGGAGGATGAATAACTCAACCCAATATCTTTAAATAGCAACCAACACAAATTGAATGAGCTCTAACCTACCTATAAAAATGAGGTGTTTAGCTTCCTAATACCTAATCATGTAGGTGATCATGACCGCAAGAGAAGCATAGTCGTTATTCTTCACCAGCCTAATAGAAAACAGGGGCATTCCCTGGTATTTAGTAAGGATGGAGCCAGAATGGGGTCTCAAGAACTTAATACACTGCTTCTTGGTGAAATCAAATGTTCCTGTAAAATGGTACCATGATCATCAGTAAAGTCATTATTCACCATCTATAAAGTTCTTCATCTCATCCATGTTAGAAAAGTGGTACCTTGATCATTAGTAAATTCATTCTTCACCGTTTATAAAGTTCTTCATCTCATCCCTATTAAAAATAGTGGTACCATGATCATCAGTAAGTTGAACCATCTAGTTTAAATTGTTCGTGGAAGCAAACACTATTTTGTCACCCAAACTAATCTATTGAGCCTATATTTTTGGAAGAATTCCTTAGCCTGCCTATAAGATACAAAATTTTGAAATATTGTCCACTCATCAGCTTGAAATCAAGGATGAAGGGGTTGGAGAAGAGGTCTTTGTGAAGACTTCATTTTTTATTAGTAATATAACATCCATTTACTTCTATATTACAATTTGCTCCATCTATGTACCTCTCTATACGAGAATAGATGAAAGATACAAGGAGTTTCTAAGAGTCCTAGTCCCACGTTGGAAGTGTATGGCACTTTCAAGCTATATATAAGCTTTTACACAAACCAAGGAGTAAAATGGATTAGAATTGGTTTTAGAGGAATATATAACGCACATGGCGTGTCATATGTTCAACCACCTTGATACTTGGCACGTGCGCGTGCGGTTAAATTGGACGGTTGCAAATTTATTTCAATATGAGTGAGATCAATAACATGATTATTACCCATCACTTCTTTTTTCCCTGAACTTTTTACAATGATTAATCAATGAATCTCTTGTTGCTATAGATTTGGGTTTTGTTGTATCCTGAAA
Organism: Datisca glomerata; assembly: GCA_003255025.1. Lineage (NCBI taxonomy): Eukaryota > Viridiplantae > Streptophyta > Magnoliopsida > Cucurbitales > Datiscaceae > Datisca > Datisca glomerata. Next base: position 153,737 of record QANY01009266.1, on the reverse strand, counting down.
GTGATTTGCTTGACACCTTTCAACAAAACAATTAGTGAGGCAAATATCACCTGAAAGAAATTGTTCTATATGCCTCAAAGCCAACATCATTTGTTTTGTACAATTATAATTTCCTGAACAGAACACACTTAGGGGTTGTTTGGTCTAGGAATACCTGCATGGTAAATGACATGGTAAACTTACTTTCCAACACTTTTCCACGTATGATTCAAGTACTCTTATTTGGTATGATATAGTTATTTAATATGGTTAAATAATAATCTCACTCTATTTTGTCTACATCTTTTGTACAAAAATCTACTCTTCAAATAAATTTTCTAAATATATTACTCATTTTAGCAACACACCTATTGTTGGGCATAGTGCCCTCAACGTATGTATTTAGACATTTTTTATATGAAATTAATTTTTTTCTTAGTTATTCTTTTGAATTATTGTTGACTAATTTATATATAAATTTCTGAAAAGTTCATATTCATTAATGAGAATATGATCTTGTATAAGTACGAGAGAATTAAGATCATAGATAATGAATATAATAGTCCACCACATATTAAAGTATGAAATCTTTAATGAATGGTTGTCAGTACGATGCACTAAATATTATGAATGCATGTGATTTAGATCCAAATTATTGATGTGGATAGGCATCTTAGGAAAGTACTTTATATAATTAGATTATATATGACATGATCTATGTGGATTAATATCTTTATTAACTTACCGTTTATCATAAATATTTAATAAACATCAAAGTTGATGATCATATGTAGATCAGTCTGAATCTTGAGTAGTTATGAACTTCAATCACTACAAAAAATATGTGATTCTACAAGATTTAACTACAGGGTTTACTATTTTCACTTCTAAAATAAATACAACCACAACATTTTAAATGAACTCATAAAAAATCTTATGATATGAGAAAAAAGCGAGACTTACAAATTTTTGTCTTGCGCCAATTAATTTTTCACTTTCCTCTTTTGCTCTTTATATTTAGATAGTGAGAGAAGTAGAGTGAGCAGCTGAGTGCCCTACCTCTCTTGATCATCACCATTTCCCATCGTTGCCACCGTTTGTCGTTGCCATAGCCCCATCACCGTCCGTCATCGCCACAACCATCATCACTGCAGCGTCCCAGCCCTAGCCTCTCTCGATCGTCGCCACCGCCCATAGTCACCACAACCATCATCACTGCAGCATCCCAGCCCTAGCCTCTCTCGACCGTCGCCACCGCCCGTTGTCACCACAACCTCATCATCACCACCTCGTGGTCATTCGAGGAAGGTTAGCATCAGTGTGATACTTCACCTTCGAGACATGAAACCTCATCCTCCAGGTTGTGAAGAATGACCAACTGCTCAGAGTAGGTATGGGTATTTTTGTTTTCGTGTCCTTTGATTTGGGCATTGGAAGTATTGCTAGTTTATTTGATCTCTTCACTTATTTTGACTTTGCTACTAAGATCCCTAGTTGTCCAGTTTTTGGAGAGGATAGTGTAATCGATGGAAAAAGCCTGTTGATTTGTGATTTTTTTTGTTGGTTAATAATGGATTCTTGCTATTCATGGTCATCAATGAAGAGTGCTCCAGAGGAACATACAGTAATTAACCTTTCTCTCTTACTCTAGCAAATGCAAATAAAAGCCAAAGTAAGCTATTTTCTTTCTGATTCGCATTAGCCCTTTTCTTTCTCTGCATTTTCTCTCCGCAACCTAACCCCAATCTATAACACACTTTTTGAAAAGAAATTAAGAGGTGAGAGTGTTCTTCAATAGCAGCATGTGTGATCAGAGTAGCTCAAGATGGAACCGGGTACTATCAGACGGTGTGGGACGCAGTAGATGCGGTTCTGTTTAGTAATTCATGTCGAACTGTGATCCGTGTGTCACCTGGAATCTACTAGCAGCCGATGTATATTCCCAAGACTAAGAAATTCATTACCCTAGCAGGTCTGAGCCGTGAAGATACAATTCTCAACTGGAATAATACCACCACCAAAATTGATCATCACTAGGTGGGTTCAATCAACATAGGGTTTACTCTTCTAGGTGTATGGCTGTTGAATTTTTTCTATTTCTTCTTTCTTCTGCAGGCATCTCGTGTGATTGGAAATGGGACTTTTGGGTGTCGGTGTACCATAGTGGAAAGGGAGGATTTTATTACTGAGAATATCACTTTAGAGAATAGTTCACCTCTATGTATTCTTATTTTGTCTTCATTTATATTTGCAGATTTTTATGTACTCTGCCATTCATTCTTTTTCGGTAAAACAAACTTTGGGATAGTTTACACCAGCACAGTGGGACAAAGATGAGTGGCACCCCTTGCTTGGTCCATGGCATTTTATTCAAGTTCTCACTCTTTGCATTATCTTCTTGATTGTTGAGCTCAACATATTCTTTTTGAAGTTTGCCTTTGGATACCTCCTAGGAATCCTTTGATCATATACAGGTTGATCTTATGGTGGCTAATTTCAATACCAACTATTCGTGAGTACAATTTATACCTTCAAGACAGGTACTCTTTCCTATCTCAATTTTTTTTAGACTAAAAAGTCTAATTTTAATGTAAATATGCATACTCCTTTTGAACAACAACACTTGTTAAAATCTTCAACAGTTCATTCTTTCTATCTTATTACTATTACAGAAAACCCGTTAGAAAGGTTGGAGCATTTTGTTGGCTTTCGCTTGCCATCTGCATTATCAAACTTCTAATTTGTATCAAGTCTGGACATGGTATGTTCCTCTATTTCATTTATTAACTTCTTGCCTATATATGAATATAATTGACGTCTGGTTTTGTTGGGTTTTGCCTTGATAAATTGTGTTGTGCTTATTATATGGTTATTGTAGGCCTAACCTCTAGCAAATAAAAACCTGTATCCAATCTTTCTTCTATCTTAGCGAGAGAGAAGTTTGAGAGAAGTCGTGCCCTAACCTCTCGAGTTTGCCCTTCTTTCACGATCGACACAACCTCACTGTCACCACCACTTCATCGTTGTCACACGAACATTAGCGATTCCAGCTCCACCCTTTCTTCCTTCATTGTTCATTCTTTTCTTTCTCGTCTCATCTATTTCAACGAGTTTTCATGGAAAGAATCTTTACCTACACAGTATTCAAGCATGTGGAGCTGTACAATTATGGTTTGCTTAGGGTTTTATGCGTTTTCAAAAATATTTGGGTTGATTTTCTTTGATTTGCCAGTATGTGCTTGTCTAGGGGTGAGATTTTGGGTGATTGTTGTACGTCCTTTATATTTTGTTGTAGTGTCTTATGATTCTCCTTCGTTTTCAGATTCTAATTTTATGGCATACATCTTTGCAAAAGAGAGGCTGAAGGGGAGAAGGGGGAGAAGAAGAAAGAGACCACCAATGGGTTAGGCTAGTCCAAATGATGGAGGGGAAGAGAGAACTTATGGGTTCATCTTTGGTAGAGGGAGAGGGGGAGTGGATCATTAGCTACAGTCAGTTGTTTCAACTTGGTTATTGTGCACTTAGGACTGAGAAGGGGATCTATGGTTGTCTGGCGCGGTAGAGGTGCATGTAGTTGTATGCTTCTTGGTGGTGGTTTATTATGGTTCGTGAATATTATCATCCTCCATTATACCACTGGCTCTGCTTAACTATTGCAGACGGCCAGAGGCATAGCTAGGAAGTTTTTTGTTGGAGGTATGCTCACCAGTCTTTTCTTTATATTTCATTTCCTTTTATTTTAAGTTGTTTCTTCTGTTCCAAGGACAATGGTTTGTTATAGACTTACAAGTCCCTTTTTTCCAAACACATATATCTATTTGATATTAGAACCTTTTTCACTCTCCAAAAAGTTGTGGTTATGGGATATAGGTGAAATATAGTTCAAAAGTCAGAGCACACCTTTTGGGTTTTCTTAATTGATTTCAGCTGAGTCTTTTTTGCTTCTTTATACTCTTTTATGTGAGATTTTCGTATATTTATAGAAAAATATACAAACTTTTTGGATACCTATATCTATCTTTTTGTTATGTTGTTGGAGGTATGATTATGGGTACTTAACATCGTCTTTGTGGTACAGGCTGCTCGTGGTGGAGGTCAAATAGTTTTGAAGGGCCTTTATTTGAGATTGGCAAGAAACCTTGTTGTTGTCTTGCTATATGTATTTATTGAAAGAATTTTTTTATTTCCTTCCATGATTATTTGTAGGCTAGTAAATTAAACATTCTTATGGTTGTTATGACTCCTTTTTCATGTTACTAATTGACCAGACATATAGATAGTTGCAAAAAGGATTGGGTTTCTTCTTATTTGACAAGTTTTATTTATCTTTTGCCTTCTATTATCTATAGCATAATTTGTGTTGATAATCAACCAATATGGGTGAATTGTTATAGCCTTTATTAAATGATACTGACCTTTTCTACTTGGATTTAATTTGGTAGTAGCAGTTATTCCCATAAACTTTTTTCATAACAATTCTTATGGTTCCTACTGTCATACAAGTGTAGAATTTGTTTAATTTTCCCTACGGTACTTGTCTAGAGAAATACGTAACAATTTCACAATTAGTAGATCCAGAGTTTGGGATTTTCTTTAGTTCTTCCCATTCTATGGATTCACATGACACTTAGTTCTAAGATCTCTGTTGCTACATTTACAATTTCACTCTAGTGGCTATCTTCTTTGTGTATGTAGGTATACAAAATGATAGGATCATTTCTCATCAGAGGACTTGTGTATGTTACTCAACAGCTGGTCTTTGTGAATTTACTTCAATTTTGTAGATTTTGAAGCTAAGACATATTGAAACGTGTTGGAAGGATGGTTTTTGGTTATTCTTATCCAACCTACTTTGCTATATATGGTCAAATGAGGGAATCATAAACATAGGTTGTACCCTGACAAAGAAAAAGCTATAAGAGGAAAGGACATTTATCATAAGACATAGAGATACCAAGCAATCTAACCCTGTATTTGACCACATGAATTTTTTTTTGTTTTGAATTATTATATTCTTGCAGTGATCTAATTTTTGTTGTCAAACCATGCAGACTGCCTGCACCATAGGTGGTGTTACTGCTTCAAAGGGCTCTATGTGGTACGTAACTTGTCCTGGCTGTAAGAAATATAGTTAAATTTCCATATGTTATATTATTAATTAGAAAGGTATTTATATGTAATGGGTTCCCAATAGGAAAGGAAAAAGAACAATTAAATTACTCGCCAGTTTTGCTCCTAGTTTAATACTTATAAATACTTTTAGCCATAGTACTTATTCCTATTAGTAGACAGTCAACTCCTTGAATATGATGGAAATGCACCTAAAATGAGATTATTTTTTCTTATTACTCTCCAACATGACCCATTGTGATAAAATTCATGTGTTTAATCTTTGTAGGGATACATATAGTTTCCATTACGAGCAGCTACGAATTGGTTATAAGGTTACGGTAAGATCCTCTCCTATCATGCACATTTTTTTCTGTTTCACAACAATCCTGGTACATTTTTTGCTTAAAATGTTATATGATGATTTTTTATCTTTCCTTGTGTTAACTATATAAAATGTTGGGGGTTATATGAATGCTTTATCAAATTTTTCTCTTTTTTTGAAGGGAGTGTTGGTTGTTTGTTAATGAGGAAACCTCCACTTGGGACTTCCACATGAGTCTTGCCTGGACTGGGGTATGGGTGGGGGATATAGGATCTACAATTGTATGGCCCGCTGACAAAGTTCATTATGGTAAGATTTAATCATTTTTCTGGTTTCTATATGTATTGTTGTGTTGCATTAGGAGTTAAAGTAATGGAGATTATTTATATTTATTAATCTGAACGTTATTATTTATGGTTATATTTGTAAGGGAATGTCTGAACTAGAAGTGTAAGCTCATTTGCAGGAATGTTTATATTCAATTATGCATGTTTTGAGGTTTAAGAGGATGAATTTTATCATTTTACTATTATTAATTAAAATTGACTTTGTTTGAGGCCGATTTTGTCAAGTTATGCATACTAGAGTCAGTTGGTAGGAAAACTGTTATTTTCTATGTTGTAGAATGTCATATTTCTTGCCACGTATACTTTTGACATTTAGATGGTTAGATTATTAGACTAGCTTTGGTTATTGTTGTTTTTCATTAAGCTTTAGGTATTTAGAACATAAAATGGCTATGTTTTTTGGTTAAGACTTTGGTGTTTGAGCTGAATTTTATGTGCTAGATGGTATGTTTATATTATTTTGAGAATAACATAGACACTTGGTAAATGATGTGCTTCTTTTACCTTTGCGGAATTTTCCTGAAGATTTATGTAGAAGGCAAAATTGTTGATGGGGAGAAATAATGTTGTAATTATGCAGTAGAATGGAAGGTGTTGTACGAGATTGAATTGTTCAAGATTATATGTTTGATGCAAGTTATTTGATTTGTTATCATAGTGAATAACTAGTGTTATTTTCTCAAAGTATAAAATGGTAATGTGAGCAATGTGAAATTATATTAAACTTGCTATCTTATTCCTTTTAAAATGCAGGACCTACAATCCCTTGAAGGTTTTCAACATGACATCAAATTTTGAAGAGTAGCAGTGAAACTTTGAAGTTATTTTGTAGCGTCTGTGAAACTTTCATATATTTTTTATTTTTTGAATAGCACGTTGTATTAGTAGACTAATTACTAATACTTTTACATGATAATTATGGATGGTGCTTATGGATAATATTATGTAAAAATGAAATGATGTTTGAATGTCTTTTAATCTAGTAATGTATTAATTCTAGTTGATTAAATAGCTACGTAAACAGGTGCATATAAATTTGTGAAAAATAGCATTTATAAAATGTCAGGAAAATCTCTTTATAAGAGGCATAATTTATAACAAAAAACTATATCAATGAGATTCAAAAGACCTTATGGTATTTGATTTAATAGGATACAAAAATACTTGTGTTTATTAATTCACGAGAATTATAAACATCTATTGAATAAAAGTAACAAGAGCCGAAAAACCTCATTAAAAAACATTCTACAGGACACGAAAAAACCTGTAAAAAGTGAGATACCACATATGTCATTACAGGAGATGTTGCGTCTCGGAAAAAATATGGACTTTTAATATGAGGGGCTGTCACAGGCGTCGCATGATCCCTGTAGAATACTTTTCACAGGGATATCTGCCTATTGTAGAATATCATTTTTCTTGTAGTGAATGCATATCTACTTGATCTTTTGATTCACTCGTTAATGTTTGTTTGTAAAACAGGCTAGTGACTTTTATTTTGAAGATTCAGTGACATGATGACTCGGAACATGATCTTACAAGATTTAGAATCCAAGCTTTTTTAACGGATCGTACATTGGTTCTCTTAAGTGTTAATTATAGAACATTCTGGTTATTGGGCTCAATTTTATAATACAATTATAAAACACCATTCACTAGTGAATTAATAGTACTTAAGGATCAAGAGGTAATTAGAAGGGTAAATGGTAATTTTGACCAGTTCTAATTTACGAACTAATAATTGAATGGTAGAACTAGATGAAGTGATTATTACAATGGACTACACGAGAATACTGTATGAATATATTCTGTAATTACTAAGAGTGCAATTTAATATTTATAGTGAATTAATAAATAAGATTATTTAATTAAAGAGATTAATTAATAATCTAATTTATTATAGCATAGAATTATGGGACCATACTCTCCAAGTCACCTATGTACTACAAGTCTAGGGTGTGAATATTTCAGGACATGAGAAAATGACTAACTTGCGATAGGAATTAAATTTTTGGGGAAAATTTATAATTATGATATAATTATATGTAATGAATTAATCTAATTAATTAATTAAATTATTTAATATAATTTTAAAAATTATAATTAAATACTTTTATCGATTATTTTTTTGTTGATCGATAAGTGAGACAACATATTTGATTTATGAAATTAAATAATATTAAATCATTATATGATAATGATTTGATTTAGTTTATCTGATCTATTTATTAACAGATAAGATAATTGATTTGGATATCAGATAGTTAATTTTGAATTAACTGATATCTAAATATTTATCTGATTAAAATAAATAATAAATTTGAAAAATTGTCATGTGGAATATTGGGCTGCCATATGTCAATCATTGATTTTGATTCGGAGATTAACATGGACTACTGTAGTGTCACGTGACACTAAAGTGGACATGAGGCACACTGCAGTGCCTTCACGGCACACTGCACTGTCGTGTCGCACTGTAGTGTTGCTCAATTACAGTGGGTCCTACTACGATGGCATATTTATAATTAATTTATTAATTTGTGTGAATCTCTAAAAAATCAGATGATCACTGACTTAAAAGATATATATTGATATTATTCTATTGGCCATAATGCTGCAACTGCTATCAATGTGCAATTGTGTGATTAAAGGTTAATCAAAATACTCTATGAGTTTTTCGAATTCTCGTAAGAGTTTTGTCTCACAATAGTCCTTCTCCAAAATCTCTATATCTCATGTGTTGAGTATATCTAAAGACAGAAAAGTATCTTTGATTTATTCTATGTACCCACACACGTCCTAGTGTGTTTAAGGATTGACTAGAAAATCTTGGTGTGGACTCACAGTCTGTTGTTCGTGAAATTACAAGTTCGTTATTTGTAAGGACGCTTGATAAACAACAAGAGTTATAATTCATATCATTATATGTCTTGGAGTTAATGTATAAATATATAATGGATCCAATCTGAAAAAATATTTTTCAATTAAAACATATTCATCTTCGGGATCTGCGACGATGTGATCGTTTATCATTTTATAATTTTTTTAAACATCGCCACGCCTTTCGTCGTGCGTCGTCGCGGATTCCAACACCTACTCACTTCCCAAAATCAGTATTTATTCTCCAATCCAAAAAATTATTCAATAACTATTATAATAAAAATATATTAAATATGATTTAAAATTAAATAACTAAAATTATCAAATAAATGTTGTTTAAAATATATTATATTCAAATGTACTATTGTTGGGGAGCCTGACGCCAATAAAGGGTACGAGGGGCACCATCGACGACTCTGTCATCATGAATGGGGCACGCTTTGGTGGTATTGTGCTGTCGTTAGAGGTCTTGTGGTGGTATCAGTGATCATGACATTGGCAATTAGGTTCCCGTGCCACCACCGACGGGCTTTGGTGTCATCAGTGGAGATTCTGATATCATCAACAAAGTTCTCGAACCACCGTCAATGAACTCAACATCAAAAATGGATTGATCTATTGATGTTGTGATCTCGGCTCCATCAACGTGGTTCTCATAATGTCATTGGAGATCCCAATGTCATCAACGAGGTTCTCATTACAGTTCTGGTGATCTTGACGTCATAAATAATGTTCCTGTGCCACTTTTTGCGATCCTAATGTTGCTGGCAGGGCATGCCATCTTTGACGATCTAGACTTCATCATTAAGATATTCGATGTAGTCATCAGATAGAATTTACAGGATACAAAAGAAAAATACATTTTGAATTGAATTTTCTATGGACGGTATCTCATAAGCAAAAATATTTAGGGAGAACTGTAAAAATGACCCATTTCCTAGCTCAAGTTGCAAAATGTCCAGAATTTATTTTCAAAAATGGCTGAAATATAGTAAATAATATATTTACCAATGTGTAATTATGGTAAACATATTATTTATTACAGTATTTTTGCAAATAAAAAAATTTCGGCCATTTTTGCAACTTCACCCCAAAACCTGTCTTTTCTTGCTATTTTCCCAAATATTTATACCGTGTGAATAAAATACATAATTTAGTTTTTGATAATAAAAGTAGTGAATTTGAATTAGTTATCATCAAAAACTAGTTAATTTATCAGCATGCAGAGTAAAATAGATATATAAATTTATTTAAATGCCAAAATATAAAATAATTAAATAATGTTTACTCCAGTATATTTTATCGATTTTTTCATAGTTTTACAAAGTTTCTTGTATGCCAAACAATGTCATATTAACTTATCATATATTTTTTCAACTTTATCATGTATTTTCAAACACAGTAATCTTAAAATCTTGTCATCAAACTTTATCATTAACTTATCCAGTAACTTAATTTTTTCAACATTCTTACTTAACCAGTACCAAATGCTTTAAGGTGATCTAAATAAATAAATCCCCTCCAAAAATACAAGAAAAGTACAGTAAAATTTTCCCACTTACACGTCATGCAACTCATGCACTTCTGATGAGCGAGGGCTGAAGGCAAATCCACAAATTATTCTACTTTTGACACTTTTAGTTAATTTGCTTGTACCTTGCAGCGTGTTTGAAAGAATGTGTACTTTGGGAAAGACAAGAGTTAAAGAAAGTATTAGAACAATTGGGCAAGGGGAAAACATATTTGTCAAAGAAACTAAGTTGTCAAACATTGAACCACACTGTCGGCAGCGGGGAAAATGAATCTGGCAACAGACGAATCAATGATCTCCTTTGAGCTGTCTTCTTCCGCTGACTCATATTTTCTCTAATTTACCCAATTTTGGTCACCTTTTGATTAATTATCTAATGAACCTCCAATATAATTCTCAAGTTATGTTTATTTTTATTTCCCTAACAAATATTATTTCCCTTTCAATTTTGGGGTGACAAATTATAATGAACAAAGATATAAATTTTAGACATTAAGAATACCTATATCTTTCAATTTATTTTGTACATTTATTGTTTAAAACTATGAAGACTTTTTTTACCTTAGAAACCGTGAAGGAAAAAAAAGTTATGTAGAATGTGATTTCTATTAATTCATTTTTAAAGAATTTTAAAGGGAACGAGAGATAAAGAAAAATGTGGTTTCAACGACAAATGAAATGCAGTTTCTTTGCTAAAATGTTTAAGCAACGACATGTTCCTCACCGCTGAATATTGACTAACACTGGTTTTGACACTAGATAAAATAATTTCAGAGACAACACTTTGTGCGCCGCTGAAAATCTTTAGCGATGAAACAACATAAAGTTCATAGCCAAAAGCCTTTTCCCGACAAGGTTATTGCAACAAACCGAGCGAAAAAGTTACTTTTGTTAGTAAATCTCTTTACTAAAGAAAATTGGGAGGGACATTTAGCGATGTAACTGTTTATCACTAAAAGGCATGCTTCTTGTAGTGACAATATCAATTTCCTTTCTTTCCCCGCTAATTCATACTTTTCAATTATTTAATTGCTCTTCTTATATAACACCACAGCGATCATCATTAGTAGCTATTAGTTGACAGTGTATTTACTCTCATGTGATATGTATAAAAAATTTTAAGTAAAAAAAGACATGCGATTGCGACGTGAATATGTACTGATCACAAGTCATTTGCATTACCTAGTCATACCCATTAATCTAATGCCACTCAGGGAAACGTTCACAACAAATGTGAAATCAAATGTCTAATATACCAAATATGTGTGTCAGAGATGAAATGAAATTTTATGTGGTACTAGTCGGTATGGTTCCACGAATATCTCAAACGTATATAAGAATACCTCTAATGTACTGAACAACGAGATACTTACAATACATTTAAGGTATCACAATATTCAAAATACATGTGAGATAACCACAATATATAATTGAGATACTCACAATACATATTTAAACTACCTTCTATATATTTAATGTACACATTACCATAACCAAGATTGTTTTTTCCACCTATCCTTCAAAATAAAACTTCTGCTTAATGCATTATCGTATTTGTGTCCAACTAACTTGACAGAATAATAAAAAAATAAATAAATGTAGACTCGGTCAAAGTGTTTGTGGCTTACCCAAATATATATATATATAGAACTTTCCTTTCGGTGCAAAGTTCATAAACTACTAAGTATCCATCAGACTTACAAATACACATACAAATAGAGGTTTAACCTAAATGAAGAAAGGATGGTTGGATTGCGGAGAGTTAAGAGAGAGAAATTAAATGTTATTTGCGTTTTGGATAATTTTTCCATTTTTATGCTATTTTTTCATATCGATAGCTAGCTTGAAATTCTATTAGTTTTGGTAGACGAATCAAAAAGAAAAGTTGATATGTCCAAAAATTAAGCTAGTATAATTTGGATTTAATGGGTAACTTTTGCACTTGAAAATGTTCTCCACAGCTTTTTTGACATATAAATACACCCATATGGTTGGCAATGAAGTGCAGAAAAATGAACTCTTGACCCCACAACCTGTCTCAAGCATAATACTAGCTAGGCGAAACTTTTTCAACTCCGCAAATATTAAAAATAAGACTTTTTTTCCATATCTTGTGAGAAGAAAATTAAAAAATAATCTTGAAATATGAAAACTACCTTTTTACATGTGTCATATGATAATATAGGGCAATGAGTTTTGATACTATAAGAGTACCCAAAATTTTAAGGAAGGAGTTGTGAGTTTTTAATTCTATAAGAGTACCCAAAATTTTAATGAAGGATTTTTGAATTTTTAATACAGTGGTGAGTATTGAAATTTTTTGTTTTAATCTTTTCTTCACCAATGTCATTTCACTGATATGGGATCTACTCATCGACTTTGCCGATCAAAATCTTTCAATGTCTTTCTAACTTCTTCTCACCAGTGGATACCACCCTCCCCCAACAAACAAAATTAAAAAAACTTCCTAAAAATCAAATCAAATTGCGGAGGAAACTAGCCGCTATAATCTGTTATATTCATTTGTCAACATAAATCAATCAAAGCTATATCTGATTAGCTTTCTCACATCTGAATCACCATAACATAATAAAATATTAAGTCATATTTGTAAGGGTTGTCGTGTTAAAAATGACTGAGCAATCAAATTAGCAACCACAAAACCAGCAAGACACTTGAATTTTGTCGTAGATGAGTCAGTCATTATATATATATTTTGATCCCTTTTTACTTAGGAATAGACAAAATTTTATTTGATGCTCAAAAATATTAATGGTGTTTGAAAATGCTTGACTATAAATAGTTTTTATTATAGTTTTATTGCGTTTTAGAATATTTTCTCAAAAATCTATGTGGAATATAATTTAAAAATAAATGTATCTAAATCAATACAGAAATAAAAGGATGAATATATATATGAATATATATATATATATATATATATATATATATATATATATATATATACCTTATTACCAGCTAACCAAATGGTCTTAATAAATAATGAGTTTATTTAACTTTTATTATTTTTCACTTTGACTCATCTACGACAAATGGTCTTAATCAAAATATATATATAGTCAAGGATTGCTAGGTTGTCAAAAGGTAGCAAGAAGGCAAATGACATGAAAAGACTTTGAGAAGATGAAATCGACTGAAGACGATGTGCCAGTCAAAGTAGAGCTAGATTAGGTCAAAGTGGTTATTACTATTGGAATTATGTATATAAAAGTAGGGTGTAATAACTATTTATGAGTATTTAGTTATTTCTCAGACATTTTGTATTACTGAATTTAATGAATAAATAAATAATTTCATTTAATTAAAGTGTGTTTATAATTTACTCAAGTTCTGAAACTATTATCAATGTAAGGAGAGTAAACACAGAAGGGTCTTCCAGACAAACTCTTCTAAAATAGTTCAAAACGTTATTCGCAGTCTTAAGAACGACTGGGCAATCGAATTCGATTATGACTGTTAGGTTGAACCAATGGATGCTAGTTTTAAGGCATGGGAATGGAGACTCAAATGGTTAACCTAGACGTGTTATGGAACATGTTGAATAGACCAGTCCACAAATTAGTTTAGAGCAAAAACCGTTTACTTAGCTTTAAATCTAATTGTTACACCTTAAAGGTATTTTTATAATTACATTAATCCTTAGGTGAATACGTAGTTTGACTTAGTTACTTTGCGAACTTTGATATGTCAAATGAATGAGTTCGAATTAGCGGATAATATCTCGATTGTCGGGATCATAATTCAACTATTTTGTAGTTACGTGATTCACAAATATGAAAATTCGTGATCGGATTGTGAAAGTAGCAATATCACCTTATGCTTTATTAACGGGTATGTGAATAAATAAACCGGGCCTGATATTCAATGAATTGAGTCATTGATTAAGACTTGTAAATTGTACGAAACAAATCACTATTATGTCTTTCTTATTCACCGTCAATAAAACGGTTAAGGAAATAAGAACAGGAGGGATAAAATGGTAATTTTATATCCCCAGGTTACTGATATTCACGATGCGTAATATGCTAAAATATTATGTAGACCGTGAAATAAAAGAGTTTATTTGCACCAACAAAAAATGTAGCGTGTATGAATCGAGAGTTGATTTGGTATCGAACTTATAATAGAGTCATACGATGTCAGGATTCAATAGGTCAGGAATTTGTAAAGATAAATTTGTCGGGTATTTGAATATTATAGCTTTGTTCATGTGGGTTCATTTGGTCTCAAGAATAGGTCATGAGAACAAGAATAGAAGAAACGATATCAGTTGGACCAAAATGTATTTTGGTGCCAATGTGTATTTTGGTGTCAATGTGTATTTCCTACACTCATATGTGATGGGTGTTGTCACTTAATTAGTTAAGTGCGATTAATTGTATTAAAATTAATTAATTTATTATTTTCTAATTATTAGATAATTAGTAAATACAAAAAATTAATTAATTTATAGAGATCAAGTAGATTTATCAATTGGATTGATTAATTTTGATACACCACAAACTCTAAGAGGGTATATACAAAAATCGGCCATGGTGATTTTTTGGGATTAATTTTTAGAAATTTAAAATATAGGGGTATATCTATAAATTCCTAAAATTTATGTGTGTGTGTGTGAGATAGTAATTTGATTGTCACATGAATTGTATTGGATACAACACAACTCTAGAACACATTAATTGATATTGATCAATGCAGTGTGTAATTACATAGAGAGAGAGAGAAAAAAAGAGTTCTCCCCCCCCCAAAGATATTGCCACCGAATTTCAAATTGAAGGGAGATAATTTTGATTTTTCTTATTCAATCGTTTTGAGAGCCCACCCACACAGTTTCTAAACAATTTCTCACGAGATATATTTCTGAAATTGACGATTGATTATTAGTGTGAAGAAAATTTTGAAAAATTGGTTCTTGAATATCGTACTTGGATTTTGGTTCTTGAAGACCAAGCTTGAAGATTTAGATATTGAAGTTTGAAGAACATGAAGAACGAATACAAATCACCAATTCAAAAAATCTTCGATACATTTCAAATGTTAAAATCATTTCAACATTTTTCTATTCGTTTAAATACCTGATATATATGATCGTTTGTTGTTTTAGCTTTTAATTATTTAATTCGATTAAATAAGTTTTAGAAAAGACTTTGATATTCCGTTCACGAACCGTTCATGGTTCAAACTAATTTTCTTTAATTTTAAAAATACATATCCAATAATTAGTATCAGAGCCATATGTTCTTGATTATGCATATAGATATTTGAAACGAACATATCGATGAATTTGTTGATATTGGCATATATTTGTGTGTGGTAGATTCAAATATGTAATTTATTTTATATTGGCCCTAGGCATTTTTGTTTTCAATTTAAAATTGATGTAATTCGGATTTGAGGCATAGGATTTTATGTAATTTATTTTATTGCAAAAGTTATAATTTTTATAAATTCGATGTAAAATAGCCGCCGCCTCGAAAACCGCCAGAAAACGCCATTCGCAGGCACTGTCGCCGGAAGTTGTCGCACCGGAAAACTGCCGCCTGAAACGCTGCCCGAAAAAGTTGCCAGAAAATTCACGAAGCATATCCATTTATAGTATTGGATCAGAATCTATGATTCATGTCAAACTTCTTGCGGAGTCTTTAGAAAGCTTTGGGTACTCAGTTGAATTTTAATACAACTTTTCATCTGCAATCTGATGGGCACTCTAAGCGAATGATCCAGACATTAGAGCATATGCTTCGAGCTTGCGTATTGGATTAATCTGGTAGTTGGAGCGCACAGTTCACACTTATGGAGTCTTCCTACAATAACAGTTACCAAGTAATGATTGGTATGGCTCCATTTAAGGCACTTATGGGGAAAAGTGTTGGCGAATGGAAGCTTTTGGGTACTAACTTGGTTTAGTCTACAAATGAAGCTATTCAGAAAACAAGGGATGGTATGAAGACTGCTCAGAGTAGGCAAAAGAGTTATGAGATGTCAGGAGAAATGACCTCGAAATTCAAGTGGTTGATCACATGTTTCTCAAGATTGCCCCAACAAAGGGTGTTATGCATTTTGGTCTGAAGGGGAAGTTGAATCCCAGGTTTATTCATCCTTTTGAGATTTTGGATCGTATCGATCATTTGGCATACTGACTCACTTTACCACCATCTCTTTTAGGTGTTCATAATGTATTCCAGGTCTCGATTCATCACAAGTGTGTGCCTCATCCAATGCATGTTCTCGATTTTGAATTTCTGCAAGTTCATGATGACCTCACATATGAGAATAAACTAGTCAGAATTCTACAGTGCAGGAATCAAACTCCCTATAACAGGATGGTTCAGTCAGTCAATATTCTCTAGAGAAATCATCGGATCAAAAATAATAAGATAATCATTGAACTTCCCTCTAATATTACCCTTAGAGTTTTAATATGGCTAATAAATATTTAGGATATTACATAAAAGTAGCTAAAAAATCTACTTGAATACTTCAAGTAGTCACACATATGCACCTAAATATTTTAAGTAGTCACAAAATAGCTACTTGAGACTCCCAGATCTAAAACATATCTAATTACAAGCTAAAAGTTGTCAAAAATATCTACTTGAAGACTTTAAGTTGTAGTGGTGTGAATATTTCTCAACAACATTCCAATAAGAAACAACTTTATAGGTACTTTGAGACTTCAAATATTAACAACAATGTGTATCATTCTCTCGCCGCACCACCTTCCCCACCTCATTCTAAAGTTGGCTATTTGTTTTCCCCGCCCGCCAACCATGTTGAAAAAGAGTAGAAGGATACATAGATGCATCGAAGGACCACGTCATAGCCAAATAAATAGTACACCCAAAGCCACCTATGTCTTATGAGGTAGATTTATCTAGCCAGGGGACTAGCCAATCATGTGGAGACCGCCAGATATGTACCATTTAAAAAAGAGTAGGGTTACAGGGAACTCTTATGAGGACATGTGTGAAAATAATTCCCTATCCGTTGTAGTGGAAGACCCTTCTTAAATAACTTGAGGTCGAACATCCAGAGTTAGATGCTTAACCCACGCCTTCCCTTTTAGCCTTAGAAGGTGTTATCCCAGAATATATCATTCTCAAAATCTCCCCAAAAGGGCTTGACAAGTTTAGCAAAACTTAGTTAAAGATGTTAAGTAATGATAAATAACTACTCCAAATTCAAGTAGTAAGAAATATACGTTTGAAGACTTCAAATAGTCAAACATATATACTTGAATACATTAAGTTGTGCGAAATATGTACTTAAGACTTCCCTTGTTAGACATATATGCTTGAAGTCTTCAATTTGTCAAATATATCTACTTGAAGTCACAAATATATACTTAATGACTTCAAGTAGTCAAATATAAATAATTTTCTAGTTTTGAGTATTGTCTTCTCATTCGGAGGGATAAATTCACAAAATTCAATTTGTTTGAGGCTAGTCAAATTGAAGCACCATATTCATACTATATACCTCTGTTGTATTTGGTAAGTTTTCCTTCAACTTTTCAATTCCTAGAGGTTCAATCATGTATGATATTCATGTTTTTTTTACTAATATTCATGTAATAGAGTATGGATGTGAATATCATGCATGATTGAACATACCTGAATAAACTACATTATAAATTTATTATATTTAATATGCTTTGATTGATTTAGTGTTTGGCCAAGATGATGCTTTAAAAAAATAAAAGAAAAGAGAACAAGAAAATACTTGGATTCTTGGAGAGGAAAATCTTGTTTTTACAATTTGTACTAGATCTTTTATTATATTCAATGATTCTTGGAATAGTCTGGTTTTCGCTACATTATCATGAAGATGGACTTTAAGTTTTGGTATGCTTCTATCACATTACAGTATGATTCCTAAATCTTAATATTAAACGAAGTTGTGGTTGTTAGAAAATAATTCGGAAAAAACTGTTAATCTTTGGCAAAATAAACATTTTGGGTTTTATTCCTGCTCAAAAACTTAGATTTTCACTCTTAACATTATATATTTTAAATATTTAATTTTATTTTGTCTTCGATAACTAGGTAAATTTATAAAATATTTTTAATGCGTATAATTTAATAATTTTGGTACTGTAAACGTTGATGACTCAAAAGATTCTCTAATCATTTAGTTTTGCTTAGAACAACATATCAGTAGAATTATATGAATACTTGAATTTGTGTCATATACTCTGAAAAACTTGATAGGTGAATTGTATATTATTGTGCTCTCTTTTGTTTCTTTATACGTAAATCTCACATATGTGATAACTAGCTTATGTGATTGAATGCTTAATTTGATGTTAATTAATATATTTTTATGGTAATGGATATAAACAATATATGGTTTCATGTTATGATTCGTAAAATAGAAATAAAAAATAGATAAAGGTAAATAAAATAAATAATTTGAAAGACTAGGTAGTTGTTTACGTCAGAATGGAGTGGGAATAAAATAGGACGCGAGTGGGGCCGGCGGACTCAACAATATAATAAATGATCATTTGACATTTTCAGTGATACTACCAAGGATCTGGCAGTCAGGAGGTTCCATGGTAATGGCTTATGGCCTCTGATTGGCTAAACCATACAAAAGTGAGCTCGCCCAAAATACAAGGAAAGACAAAGTATATAAACAAATGTGAATAAAATAATGTAAGGAAAGAGTGTAAAAGAGAAATATAAAAATAACTAATGTAAATGGAAGAATGTCAGAAAGTGGAAGAATGTCAGAAAATGTATGTTGAACACAAGGAATAAGTGAATGATGTATGGATCCAGAAAGCGTTAGTTCATTCTTTTTGCTAACTAGATTAGATAATTAGAATGATGTGATGGATTTGAAGAGTCTAATTGGGCGTTCTGGCACATGATAAGACTTTTCGAGTTCATTTTTTGGAGTAAATTGATACTTTAAAGTTAATTTTTCAGTTATTTAAGAAATATCGGAGAAATATTATATGTTACCAATCTCTAATTCTAGGAATGTGTTTTGAGTATTTCTTGAAAGATTTTGTTATACCAAATATAGCATGTTTAATAACCATGAATTATTTTATAAACAAAATTGACTTATTTGTAATTATCAAAGTAACCTTAGTCTTTTTTCAGAGTGTGACACATATATATTTTTTTATAAAACAAAACTATATTAGAAACAACTAGGACTCCAAAAGCACAGGGGCATACCCCAGACACACAAGCCCACATAAAAAAATCAAAGAGGCTTCTTCAAAATATGAGGAGGTAAGTCTCACTTCTTCACAAGTTAGTGTTAACATGAGTAAAAGGAATAGACCTTTAAGACCAAAGTCAATCCTTAATAGTGTTGACTATAAGATTAAGGACCTAAAGTCTTTTCTCCTAGTAATCTAGGCTAGCCATTCAATTGTGTGATCCCAACTAACACAATAGTGTTGAAGATCACATAATTGAGTGATAGTTGTCCAAATAGCTTGACCAAAACAACAATAAAAAAGAAGATGATCCCCAGTCCCCAAACTATTAATAAACAAAACACAGTCAAAATCAACTGATATGCCCTATACAGTAAGTTTTCCCTTAGTGGCCAACTTATTCCTGTAGCTCTGCCAAGTAATGAAGTTGTGGTTGAGAACATTACAACTATAATAGATAAGAGGACCCTAAAGAACCTTTCTACCAAGCTGCTTTAAAGACCAATAATCTGAATCAACAGATAAGACTCCATCAAAAGCAACCTTCCAAATCCACCTATCAATGCCCAATGTAGGAGGATCCATGGAGGCAAGCTTGATCTCTCTAAGACAGGAGGTAATAGTGAGAGGCCAAGACCACAAGCCATTGTTGATCACCCTACTAACTTTGGTTCCAAGGCTCCAACTTGTATCAGTAATGACACCTCTGCCAAACCTATTGTAAAGCACTCCCAACTGATGCCAAGTGTCACCCCAAAGAGATATAGTGGATCCATCACCAATTTTAGCATGGCAGAGAGCAATAAACAAATCTCTAGCTTTCATTAGCTTCTTCCAAATCTAGGAGCAATCATTAGAAGTTTTGACAATGAAAATAGTGTTATCCTTGATGAAGTGCTTATCGCACCATTTGCTCCAACAGAACCTGTTGGGTTAGAAATGACAAACCAAAGGTGTTTAGCACTAGTAGCACAATTCCAACTAATTATATCTCTCAACCCAAGCCCACCATTTCCCTTAAGAGAATAGACCTCAGACCATTTAACTTTAGAACTAGCATGCCTAGCAGAATTCCCAAACTAAAGTTAATTTCTCATGATACCCATAATGTCATGAAGGATCCTCTTTGGAAGGATAAGCAACACTGCCCAAAAAATTTGAATACACATAATAACAGACTAGATATAGTGGAGTCTGCCAATAAAAGACAAATGTTTAGCCTCTTAGCTCTTTATTCTTATTGTAATCTTATCAACCAAAGAAGCACAATCATTTTTGCCCAATTTAGTGAACATCGGAGGCAAACCAAAGTATCTAACAGGGAGGCTACCACTCTGGATGAAAATTATATTTAGTTGTCGATGAAACTTATACAAATTTGTTATTATTTATTTTAGAATAAGTTTTAATTTTATTTGAGTAAAACATATAACTTTTATTTTGAGATCCATGTAAGCAAGTGATTTTAATTAGATAGTTGCGATATAATTGACATGTAGTTGGAATGCCTCTAATTTATAGTGATGAAACTCTCATAAATGTTTATAATTTACATTGTTCTTTTCTTATTCAACTTCAATTAATAAACGATACATACATGTACACACATACATATACATTTATATAAATATATATTCTCAGGAATATACATACATATACATACATATATATAGATATATACATACATATACATATACACATACACATACATGCATATACATATACACATACATATACATATCCACATACATATACATATATGTATATATATGTGTGTGTGTGTGTATGATTACTAATTTACTTAAAGATAGTATATTTTAAATAGAATTATTTAGCATTTATCAAATAACCTTAGAAGGAGTCAACAAAAACATTTAAAATATAATAAAATAAAAAGCCAACATTTGTCAAATAAGACGTATTAGCTCTTTATTAACCCAAGTACCTAGGCTTCATGCACAAAGTTCAAACCAAAATCCCTCTAGTTTCTTTTTATTTATTTCCTACACTAATTTGCTGAGACGAGCCGGTTCGGTTGCAAAACCTTGAACTCGACCATGTTTGGGCCCGAACCATCCCAGTCCGTATTTTCAAGGGCCAGCTGCATAGAGTTGTGCTCATTTCTTCTCCTGGCCAGCCCAAGACTGGACTGCCAGCCCATCTCATAGTGCCAACTCAAGACTGGCCAGCCCAACCTGAGCACAAGCGGCATAGAATTGTGGATTCATTTAAAGAAAGAGAATTTTTAAAAAATAAAGTAGAGAATGATAAAAAAAATTCTATTTACAAGAATGATTAGTTTTTCTAACTGTAAATTCTTTTTTATAAAATTGAAATTTTTTTATGTACAAGTGTACTATGTTATATTTATAATATATTTTAATATACTATCAATATATCATCTGTGGTATACTATGATGTATAAATATATTATAGTATATTTTAATATACCATCAATTTATTGTATTATAGTTTTAGTATATTTTAATGAAACATCTGTGATAATCATACATCATACCAGTACAATACCTCCTACCACACCCAAACTCGTCTGCTCATTCTTCTTCACCCCTCTCTCTCTCTCTCTAGATTCCCTAATTCTCCATTTTAGAGATTTAATCTATCTTAAATCAAACAAGAAAATCAAGCAAGAAAACCAGAATACGAGGGCGAGAAAACCAGAATACGAGGGTGAGAAAACCAGAAATTGAGCACCCAAATCCAGATCTCTGAAAACCAGACCGAACACGAGGGAGAAAAAATCAGGCGACAATTGACGAACAACAAGCCAAACAAAGAGAGCAAGCGAGAAATAAGAAATCAACAAGCCAGGCGAAGAACCAATCGACGAAATAAAAAACGCCGACAACGAGAGCAAGAGGGAGAAAAAATCAGGCGACAATCGACGAACAACAAGCCAGACGAAGAACCAAGCGAGAAATAAGAAATCAGCAAGGAACGTGGGAGAGAGAAGGAGATCGTAAAAGAGAGAGGGGGTTATGAAATTTTAAGCTATTTTTACAAACACAACATTTTTAGGTCATTTGCTAAAAAAACGCATAAAAAACCCCATTCCTTATCAATTCTTTAGGATTGTGCGCATTTCTTCTCCACGCTCCAATTTGAAAGTAAGGGGCCATTCAAGTTGTAAAAGAATGCACTGGCACGTTACGAGACCCAATCCAACAGGCCCAAAGTCTTCCCAAAGTCTTCTGCTCAAATTGCTGCATGCATTTATAACTCCTCAATCCTCTAAGTGTTCGACTCCCATTTGATTCTGTTACATGATTTTTCGAGGAAATTGTACATTTTACCAATTTTTAGCACCTATCTATATAAATGTCTCTTGTTTTTAAATTGCATGTATGATCATTTTTTTAACAGTGGTATTTTCTTATATTTTTTTCCTTTTTGCCCCTATCTTCCCCGAAGTGAGTTGTGGTGTCTAGGGTTTAGAACATAGCTCCCCATAGCTCATTGTTCGTCGATGGCCTTCATTCGTCATCGTTCATGCTTCGTGATACGGGGGAGATAGGGTTCATCGGGGTCGCTCGTTGTTCTTCGGCTCCCTATTGTTCATCGCACGATCGTCGGGGGGTCGCCCTGTTCTTTTTTTTTCAGCGCGTTTTCCTTCATAGCAACGATGAAGATGGCATTGTTATGGTTTAAAATTGGTTGTTTCTACAGGATGTAATGTATTGGTAGAGTTTCGTTCTTGGATCTGACGGTTTTTCTAGATTACGGATTCGACCTGAGGTTTCACTAGTTTTTTCGTGATGGTCTTTCAAGTCTTTTTGCCTTTTTTCAAGATTGCTTTCTGCACACCATCGATTTTTTTTCAGATCTTACTCTACGCGATGGTATTTAAATTAGATATCATAAGTATTTAATTTATATGCACTACGCAAAGCCAAAACAAAAACAAGAATAAATGAAAAATAAACCAGTATTTAAATTAGATACTATGCATATCTAATTTATATACCTTACGCATAGCCAGTGTAAGGGTGTTCAATGTTTCATATTACTCTGATGTTCATAAACAAAAATAAACTAGCATTTAAATTAAATATCATAATTTATATACATTACGCATAACGACTGTAAAAAATATTCAATGTTTCAGATTATTATGGTGTTTATAGACAAAAAATAAATCAGTATTTAAATTAGATAATTTACGCATCTAATTTATACAATATGAATAGCCTTTTTTCTTCCCTTCCATTAGACGTCACGTTTCATTAAATGGTAGCTACAATTACGGGTGGGGCCGTTCCACACATAACTGTAGCACGTGTTTTAGGCCATTTTTCATTAAGAGCCTAATAGTAAATAACGAACCATTTGCTATACATTTTGCATGAACCATTTGTGTAGTTCTCCTAATTTCCATGTACATTTTGCAAGCATGGGCCGGCCCAGTTATAAAAGCACATAGTAGTACATATATAGCCCAAGCCCAACATAACCCATTTTTCAAGGGCGGGTCCATGGGTTGTGCCGGGATGAAGAATTTCTTCTCTAATTTGTCCCTGGACTAGCCACCATCCCCCTTCATGGTGGCTGTTACCAGCCCGTAGCCCGTCCTATCATGTATTCTTCGGCCCAGGCCCAGCCCAAAATTACACGGTTACACCCCTACTTGTAACAGAATCTTATGCTCAGCCTGTGGACATGCACTTAGAATTCTTCCATTCTCCACTATTCAACTCCCACCTGATTCAATTTCATGAATTTCTATGTACAATGTGCAAGCACGGGCCAGTTCAGTTGTAAAAGCAAGCATGGGCCGACCCATTATGAAGTATAGCCCAACCGACCAAAAATCTTTTGCTCAGCTTGTGGTCGTGCACTTATAACTCTTCTCCATGCTCCAATTTTCGACTCCCACCTGATTCAATTGTAAAATCACAGGATAGGCATGTAGACTGTCTGATCCTATTGTTTCTAGCATAGGACGGATCTGGACCAGTCCGGTTGACACCTTTAATGGTTTATATGAAATATTGAATTCTTCGATCTCGATCGCACACTTCATCAATTTTCTTGTCATGTCTAGCTTCTGAAGGACTGCCTAGAGAGTATGCCGGGTTCTCAACTTCGTGGTTGCAACGATAAGTGCAAGGGCCAATTATTTTAATAAGGTAGTGAAGATTGATTCAGGGTTGAACAACGACTTAAGGAAAAGTCTTGTTGATTTTTTGACAAAGAATGGTAATATTTTCGCATGGTCAATATTGGACATGCCAAAGGATAATAACAATTTATTTCTAAACAAAAATGTCTTAAGAAAAGTTAAATAAACCTTAACAAATTAACATAATTTATTATTGTTCTCTCAAAATAAAGACTTTGATTCAGTTTCATGCAAGAGACTCTAGACTTCATCTATATCGAAAACATCTTCTTCATCTGAAAATTTTAAAATAAAACGGAGTGAGTATAAAAAATATACTCACTAAGTAAAATCATACATACACAACTTCACATAAAGACATACACATACATTGCACATCAGAATATCTTACTGAGATTTACAAACATATTTTTCATACATTCAGATCGTTTATAACTTATCTTACAGAGTTCGCTGACCAACTTCCATTAGAACTCGTCACCACACCCAGAGCAGAATAGAGATTACTCGTCGGTAAGTGTTACTTTGCAAGGTACGTACAAGTGACATTTTTTACGAGTATCATTCCGCACCTTCGAATATGTGGAACCACTTGCACTAATGCCTTCCCACATAACTAACCAGAGCAGATTCGAAGATACTCTCCCGAAGGACGAGTGACACAAACAGAGATTTGGTGGGTACGTGGTTCTAACGGCACAATCTTTTACATTCTATGATCATACAAAAGTCTTTTATATCTTATTGTATTTTTTTTATAAAAATTTAGAATCACATAAAACATTCATAGTACATTATAAAAGAACAGCTAATACATCATAGAAATACTAATCAAAACAATGAAGTGAAAATCAGAGTGAAATCCATATTTTTTACAAACACGGCAACACAAAAAACCATCACATATGTAGGATTTCACTTACATGATCGTCCGCTAAACAAATATGGAAGTCAAACTCCTGAAATAATAGAACTATATATATTTAGTACACAATGGTAACCCAAAAATGAAAAGTAACGTTAAGTGCTAACCCGGTAAACTGAATGACAAAACTCAAATTAGGATTTCTTAAAAATTCTAAATTTCATACTGGATGAGCCTGAGTATACTAGGGTTTCTCAAATAAAATTTCGTGAAAATCTGATATCATTTATGTACGAAAACATGAAAATCAATTCATTACGAAAAACTATTTTTTCTCTAAATGAAACAGTAACATTCGAAAATATAAATCAGCAAGTAAATCTCATCAAACAATTCTGAAACAATACGGAGTTACTAGTAGTATATCTAAAATAATGCTATAAATTTTTAGATCAAACGGAGTTGATCTCATTATTGAAATATACCTTAAATTTAGATCTCGAAACTTTAAAAAAATTATTTAAAATTATAGAGATCAAATTTTGATTAATTTTTTACAGTAAGTGCATCAACATGTCAAGATCCTATGATAAAAATTTCGGATTCAAACTCCTACATTTGTGTTTCAAAACATGAAGTCAAAATCACAGTGCGTAGAAAAACCCAAAAATTTCAGTTTTTATAAAAAATCATATTTTTATCAAAATGTTTCTCCCTTATTGAAAACGACTCAAGAGATTTTTGTGAAGATAAAAAAATGTTAAAACTCAGATTTTTTTTTTACATATTTAAGAAATAAAACGTGAGAATCTAAACGCAATTATGATGTTGAAAGCAAAACAAAGGTAGTAAGAGTTTATACTGAAAATGTGATACTTTATCCAAAACTCGATCGATCGTAACTTCTTCCTTTCAAACAATTTGGGTTCTAAAAATATGAAGGAGGAAATTATCGTGCTCTTGAGAGAGAGAATGTTATGGAAGAACTAGGGCAAAAATAATCATAATAATCTTTTAAATATCAAGCAACATATTAGATTTAGATAAGATAAAAGGATAACAATAATACCTAGTAAAATTAGATCTTTAAATTTGAAAATCAATTTGAAAGAGATAAAACTAATTAATTTTTAGAAAAAATATTAAAGCAAAGGAAAAATATAAATTTCAAACTAATTAATTTCCCGTCAACATGTTTTCAAATCTAAAATTTCAAACTTTAAAAATATGAAAAGGTAAAAATATAAATTCAAAATCTCCAAACAAAATAGAAGTCAAAATTAAGTCACAGATTTACATAATTTTCCCTTAAGGGATTGATCATGGCCGACCACATAAGAGAGAGAAAAACAATAAAAATTATAATCATAAAAATCAACCAACATATAGAAAATTCTCAAGCACACTACAACTCTTATATCACAAATACACTTAATCATATGCTCATAACATAAAAAATGTGACGCATGCATCAAATTGAAGTAGAATACGTGTGAGAGGAAAAATGACCAAATACCCCTAACCTTAAGATAAGTCGAATAATAGGGGTGTAACACATACCCTCCCTCTCTATCTATCTATCTCTCGCACTCACTCTCTTTATCTCTCTCTATTTATCCTCTCTTTCTCTATCTATCTATCTATCTATCTATATATATATCTCCCTCTCTCTCTCTAACCCTTCCAGGACTTGAACGAAGGTTTGCCTTAAGACAGCTTTCCTCTACTAAAGATAGATCAACTTGTCAACGCCAGTATAGAATATGAAATTCTTAGATTTATGGATGCATTCTCATGGTACAAACAGATGATCGTGCACTCTACTGACCAGGAGAAAACACCATTCATTATAGAGCAAGTGACTTACTACTATAAGATCGTGCGTTTCGGCCTTCTCGAGGCAACTTATCAAAGACTAGTCAACTGAATGTTCAAAGATAAATCTTGATCGATGATGGAAGTATACATTGTTTACATGCTAGTTAAGTCAATGAAAGCTGAAAATTATGTTGGCAATTTGACCCAAGCTTTTGAAGTACTAAATTTGTATGATATGAAACTTTATTTGTCCGAGTGTTCTTCCAGTGTATCCTCAAGAAAGTTTTCTGGGCATCTCATAACCCAACGCGACATCAAGGATAACCCATGACAGATACGAGCGATCATAAACATATAGGTGTCGATGTTCATCAAGGAAGCTCATAACTAACTAACCAAGTCCTGGTCACACCGTGATGCGTAGATAATATTCGGGTGACATTTATGGCGAACAGACTATGTATAGGTGACACTGGTGGGCTCGCGGTCCATGTTTGGGTGATAGCCTTGGGCTTGCAGACCATGTATGGGGGACACTTGTGGGCGCATAAACCGTATCTGGAGACACCCACGGACACGCTGCATCTGAGGAACACCCGTGGGCCCGCAGACTATGTACAAGGACATGTGTGGACTCGCATACAATGCCTGCTTAATTTTGAAACCTAAAATTGGTTATTATTTTCACCTAAATTTGATACATTTGATATACAAACCTTAAATTGGTTTTTATTTACACCATAAAATGGAACATTTGATATCCAAACCTAAAATTAGTTGCTATTTACACCTTTCTTCACTTCAATATACTTCTCATCTAACTAAGGTTAAAATATATTTCCTCACATTTTGATATAACACATGAGACAATATTTATGTGATTAAATTATTAGTGTTTAGAGTTTAGGGTCAAATTTCTAGAGTTTTCAGTTTTGGGTTTACATTTTTCATACTCACATACTTCTCAAGTAACTAGTGTTGAAACTATAAATTGTTTAAAGTTTAGGGTTTCATTTTTACTATCTAGGTTTATATTTTTTAGAGTTTACAGTTTGTCACATTCACCTACTTCTTATTTGAATAGATTAGGATAATTTATTCTCTAACATTTGAAGTAAACATAAAGGATCAGAAAGTGATGAAAAAGAATTAGTCTTTGGGGTATACCTAGTATTTAGGATTTAGGGTTTATGTATAGGCTTCGCAATTTACATTTTCTTACTTTCACATACTTTTCGTCTAACTAAGGTTGGATTATCACTCTCCCATGTTAACACATGATAGGATCTTTATGTGAGGAAATGTTTAGGATTCAGGCGATTGTTTAGGGTTTACATTTTTCACATTTCACATACTTCCCTCATGTTTGAAGTAAAAGTAAGAGGTATACTGGGTGTTGAAATAATTTGTGTCTAGGGCTTAAAGTTTAAGTCTATTATCAGACTACGTCTATATGGATATTAATGTCAATCAAACTATGTCTAGTTGACAAAGATAACTATCCGACCTTAGTCCGGTGACATGAATGACAATCAGACTACGTCCTTGAATCTTTTGTAGGAAAAAAAGGTTGTCCGGTTGGAAAATATAACTTCTTAATGTAGGTCGGGTTATATAAAATGACAACCAGACAATGTTCGGTTCACACCAATAGTCAAGCAGACATGTTTGGATGACTTTTACTGTGAACCTGACACCGTCCATGTTTTTCAAAACTATATTGATTCACATCTGATTACATTTGGTGACTACTGATTCATATCCAATTGAGCATTTTGAGACATGATCCACGACTGATGGTAATATGTATGAGGTTTTAGCATTTTTGGTTTATATGATTTAGGTTTTATGATTTTAGGGTTCATTCTTTACTTATTCTTTTTCACTCTCACACACTTCTCAAATAACTATTTTTAGATTATTTTTCTCTCATGTTTTTAGTAAATATGAGAGAATCATTTATATGATGAAATAATTATTGTTAGGCTTTAAGATTCTGGGTTTTATATTTAGGCTTCAAGATTTAGAATAATTAGTCTTTAATGTTAACATTATCTTTGTCTATTTCACATTCTTCTCAGATAGCTAAGGTTGGACTATTAATGTAAATTACCGTTTGTATTAAATATATTTATACAAGTGATACAAAACATCAAACATAAACATAAATACCTACGTATTTTGTATATGATGACTACAATTACTCATTAAATAAATAATTTTTCATTGACATTTTTAAATAGATTCACTTAAGTTTGTTTTGATTATTTATGTGGGTACAATTTTTTTAATTACATCCATTAAAGCTTAATTTTTAGAAGGTGTTGTCGACATTTACTCTCCCCGTGACCCTTTTCTCCTGCCTTCTCCTCTTATCTCCTAGCCTTTCTTGTTTTCACCTTTCTTTCTCCTTCTCCCCTGTGATTTCTTCACCCATTTTGCCCCTCTCCTCCATTTCCCTTCTTTCCCTTTTCCTTCTCTTTTGTTGTTTTCTCTTTCTTTGTAAGTATGTTGCTACGTTTTTCTAAGTTTTCTGTGGAGTTCTCCTTCCATTTTGGGAAGTTTTTATTTTCTACTGATTATGTAGATTTTGGTCCACCAGATTTTTAGCCGTTAATGGTTGTTTTCTCTTCAGATCTGGCATTTGTGGTGATTTTGGTGCTTTATTTATGTGTGACATAACCGGGTATCCCAGATTTGTTTGAGATTATGTTATTCTTCATGCAAATATGTTTTTGTAGTGTTAGTTGGCCGAGCCAGGTTTAAATGATGGACGACCTTGGAACGAGCCGCTCGAGCTCTACTTTTGTGTGCTGTTTATGTACATGATTCTCTCATTCTACGTAAGTAAGTGTATATTGGTCTTATCTGACACTTGCAATCATTTTTTTATTGTATTTAGATCTGATAGTTTGACATGTTCTAAGATCGAATATAGGCAAGTTGGCCAGTCGTTTAGAATTGTGCATGTTTGTAGAATATTTTATTGGAACAAAGGGATATATCTTCTACAGTACGACTGACAAGAAAACATTCATTAGCATGGATGCTTGTTTTCTCAAAGAATATTATATTAAAAGTTACAGCCGAGAAGCACAGTTGTTCTAGAGGAATTATTGAGTGGGAGAACACCGACTCCCCAATCAGAAATCATTTCTAATTCAATAATGGAAGAACCACGATAGGAGCTAGTGACTATGGAGCCTCAACGTAGTGGGAGAGTTCTGAAACAATCTAAAAGGTACATGTCCTATAGAGAAGCTTTGACAGCTGTCTCTGACAAGGACCTAGATGAACCAATCTCTTACTCGGAGGCCAGAAGGTCGTGGCTGGTCTTGAAGAAAACTTATGGTAGGAAGCCATGAACATTGAGATACATTCGATGTACTCGAACAAAGTCTAGAAACTTATAGGGGTCCTACTGAAGGGATAAAACCCGTAGGATGCAAATGGATCTATAAGAAGAAAAGAGGTCCGGGTGGGAATGTAGAGACATTCAAAGCTAGGCTAGTAGCCAAGGGCTACACCCAAAAGGAAGGTATAGACTACGAGGATACCTTCTCACCGGTAGCCATGCTTAAATCCATTTGAATGCTTTTTTCTATTGCTGCTGCCCTCGATAATGAAATCTAGCAAATGGACGTCAAGGCTATCTTTCTGAATGGCAATCTTAAAGAGTGCATTTATATGGCTCAACCAGAAGGGTTCATGGAGAAATGCAAAGAGTGGAGACTCAAATGGTTAACCTAGACATGTTATGAACATGTTGAATAGACTGGTAACAAATTAGTTTAGAGCCCAAACCGTTTACCTAGCTCTAAATCTAATTTTTACACCTTAAAGGTATTTCTATAATTACATTAACACTGAGGTAAATATGTAACTTGACTTGGTTAGTTGTAATCTTTAATATGTCAAACGAGTGAGTTCGAATTGGCGGGCAATACCTTGGTTGTTTGGATTATAATTTAATTAAGTAGAAGTTGTTTTATTCATATATATGAAAATTTGTGGTTGGATTGGGAAAGCAACAATATCACCTTATGCTTTGTTGATGGGTGTGTGAATAAATTAACTTGGCCAAGTATTTGATGAAATGAGTCATTGAATAAGACTTGAGAATTGTACGAGAAAATTCACTATAATGTCTTTCTTATTCACAGTCAATAAAGGAGTTGAGGAAATAATAACAAGAGGGGTAAATTGATAATTTTACATTTTGTTCTTGTTACTGATATTCAAGATGGGTATTATGTTAAAATATTTTGTGGACCGTGAATTTAAATAGAGTTTATTTACACCAACAAAAAATGTAGCACACATGAATTGAGAGTTGATTCGGCATCGAACCTATAGTGGAGTCGTACGATGTCTTGATTAAATAGATCGAGAATTTATGGGGATAAATTCACCGAGTATTTGAATCCTAAGCTTTGTTGATGTGAGTCAATTCGGTCTCAGAATTAGCTTAGAGAACAGAAATAGAAAAATGAACTAAGTTGGACCAAAATGTGTTTTGGGGTCAAGGCATATTTCCTGCACATATACGTGATAGATAATGTCACTTAAGTTAGTTAAGTATATTTGTTGTATTGAATCAATTTTTTATTATTTTCTAATTATTAGATAATTAATTAATTGGATTAATGAATTTCGATACAAATATGTGTATATTTGTAAATACCAAAAATTACCTTTTGATAAATATCTAATAGCAATTTGATTGCAAAGAGATAAAGAGTATTAGATACGTTTGTTGTTATCAACACACAAAGAGAGAAAAACTTTTTCTCCTCTGACTACTATTGCCGCCAAAATTAATCTGAAGAAGAAAGATTTGATTTTTCTTCTTCAATCATTTTGAAAGCCCACACTCAAATTTCTATGCAAAATTCTTCTGAATATATTTCTGAAATTAACGGGTGGTTGTTGGCGGACTAATTCAGAAATCGTTTGTGGAATATCAAGTTCATGATTTTGATCTTAAAGCTTGTAGAACACAAAGAACGCTTGAGGGACTTCCACCAGTTCAAAAATTCTCTAATATAGAGTAAAGGTGAAAAATCATTTCCCCTTAATCAATTGATTTTAATATCATATATGCATGATCAAGCTAAAATTGGTTTTAAATTATTTAATATGATTAAATAAATAAATCAAATTTTTTTATATTCCGCCCACGAATCGTTCGTGGTTCAAATATAATTTTCTTT
Organism: Datisca glomerata; assembly: GCA_003255025.1. NCBI lineage: Eukaryota > Viridiplantae > Streptophyta > Magnoliopsida > Cucurbitales > Datiscaceae > Datisca > Datisca glomerata. Next base: position 121,331 of record QANY01009266.1, on the reverse strand, counting down.
AATTTTTAAAACCAATCGATCCTAGCAGACGCAAGGTCCAAACACTCAAGGCTAAGACTTAGTAAGAAATGACATATCATTTTCACTAATAGCCAAGCTGATGTTTATAAAGATATTGTATCATTTACAACTCATCTCGTTTATGAGTTTTGGCAATTGGATGTCAAGAACGTTATTTTGTATGACGATCTTGAAGTAAAATCATTATGTCTCAATTTTTGGATTTGTCATTGAAGATCAGGAATAATGATATACATTATGCATTAGTCCAGTGGTGGACTTAAGCATGCATTAAGGACTTAGAACATTATGTTGATCATGCAATCAAAGTTTTTGTTTTGATCAAGGACATAATGAGCCATGTCAGTACAAGAGAAAGGAAGGAAACATAATGATTTTCTTGGTGTTTTATGTAGATGACATTTTATCATCGAGAACGATGTAGAATTAAGTCTCACTGATCTTATTTTATTCATAACTCTGCGTTTGTAATGAAATGTGTTGATTATCTTAAAAAAATCGTTAGGTTGAAGTCGTCATTTTACAAAAATAAAAAGTAAAAAATTGCGTAGGGATGTGTAATCGCTGAGAAATCAACGGCCCAAATTGTTTTTTCTGAAAGTTATCATCCAAGTGATCCAGAATTGCAACGGGGCTGGGTGTACCCCAGCACAGTACTAGGATTTTAACCCGCTGTACTGTAGAAAACCCCTCAGAAGCGAGATAATAGAACTCAAACACGAGACCTCTTACGTAGTTAAGACCACATTAATGCTTTTGGCGAGAAGAAAACCGTAATAATGCTTACCATCTTCCAAAAACTCAATGCTTTGAACAAATAGAACTCTTCCATCGAACATTAATTATTGTCATAAAATACAAAACCGAAACGTCGTCTCAATTCAGAGAAATAAAACACCATCGTTTCAAAAATAATAAAATAATAATAACAAATTACTTTTACAGTAAACTCAAATTAAATGTAAAAGGAACAAAACTAAATGAAAGAAAAGAACACAAAGAAAAGAACACTCCACCAATGCTAAAACTATTGTGGAGAGGACAGAACAGATGAAAACAGAACAAAATGAAAGAGAAAGTGAGTCACTAAACAGATTCTTGCCTTTGCATTCTCATCTCTGCATAGAATTTGTTGATGAAAATCTCAGCCCTCTGATCAATTGAACCATCTTCATCACTCCACTCCATTTCCTCTGAAAGTTGCCCTGCTCCTCCAATCACCCCTTCCATGGTTGGTCTAACCTCCACCATAAAATTTCTGTTCCCATCTCCTTCTTCTACTCTCAATATACCCAAACATCTACACTGAAACAAAATCGAGTATAGATCCCGATTTATCAATCTCATTCTACTCCTAATCTTCTTCTTCTTAAAATCAATAAGAGGAGTGTTGGAAGGTGAGAACTGATACTCTTCAAGAAACCCATAATTATAATGTTTAAGCAGCTTATTAATCTCCTTTTTCTTATGGAAAACGAGTTTTTGAATAATGGGTTTCCTAATTTTGGTAATAAAAATGGGGAATTTGAAGAAATTTGAGACCTTTTGAAAAATGGATGATCTTTTTCTTCGCATTTTTTTAGGACGATTGGTTGCACAAAGGTTGGGTTCGATGCGATGGAGATCGAAGCAAAGGAGCTTTTTAAAGGAAGGCCGTAAGATAAAGGAAAGGTGAATGAAATGGAGGGATCTGATTAGTAGTGGGGAGCCACATAAGCCAAGCTGTAAAAAGCGAGTGGTCGGTTTGCGCTTTGGATTTTATTATTAAGGAATAAGGCAGGTAGCCGTTGCATTTGAACTTCAATTTAACCGGCTCTCTCCTTATTCCTTTCTTCTTTGTTTAAAAGCATTGAGATTCGGAGCTTTTGACCCATTGACATTTCAAATGTAACCTTCGTCAACAAGTTGTTTGTTTGATCCGGCTCTCTTCAGTTTGTTTGATCCGGCTCTCTTCAGTTTGTTTGGAGGAGAGAAATGTACTTAGGTAGATCATGGACATTCATTTTACGATCAGGATTTTGACAGCTTTCTTGATGTCGTAATGTGCATGCGACGCGGAGTGACGATTAAAAAATTATTTGACTAGAAAATGAATTCGGAGTCGCCACCAATCTTTTTAGGGTGTGATTGATAACCCAGTAATAAAATAAAAATTTTGGTCTACGAAAACTCAAAGTTTGTTCGGTAGTGATTTGTGTGCGAGGAATGTGTTAACACCCTGCAACACTCATCGTTAAAATAGTTCCCAAAAATGCATTAAAGCCTCAAGAACGGGAGCGTTGAGTGAAATATACAAAAGATAAACGATGTGACCATATTTGTCGACAAATAAATTTTTCTGCTCCGGTGAAATATCCTCACATATCTTCTTCAACCTTCCCAAGTCAATATGTGAAAACTCTATCTTAGTGATTGATGGCAGAAGAATGACATCCTCCCTTTTCAGACAATCTCCTTTTCATTTCTGTGTTTCCTCTTACCATTGGGTTACAGTAACTTGATATTCTATCCCACTCAGAATGGAAATCATGGTCTCTAAGATATGGATGAATTGAATACTTCTTTACGATCCCTATTACGCACCATAATGCATGTATAGAAAAAGAAAGACGAAGTCAGAAGTAAAACAATGGAGAAGAAAAGAAATGTTTAAGTAGTGTAACACATATATACACGAACAAAGTTAATCATGGTATTTAATTCTATCAAAAATTGGTAATGAGATGGACTCTAAAACCAAATGCATGTGTGTTTGGGCTCTCAAATCTCTTAATGGGCTCTTAGGTTATCCACACTATTATCCAAACGGAGTAACAGGGTCCCCCAAACGGTATCCTGAAAGGGTCAGCCTAAGTGAGAACTTTCATGAGTCTGCACGGGAACCGCAATTCCACGAAGACATTCCACTACTCATTCGAGCTAATCTTAAAGGGAAATCCCGGGTATAGGGCTAGTGTATGTGTGTGAAATTAAAAATTATGTAAAGAAATATACTTCATAAAAAATAAATTATATACAACTACAAGTATGAATAACGAAAACAATGAATCAAATAAACAAATAAAGAACCACACCAAAAAGATAGCATATGATAAAAATTTGGCTTGACTTTCTATCGATCTAGAAATTGTTAGACCAATTGCGTCACTAGCGGAGTCGCCAAGCTGTCGCAACTTGCATGCGACACGTAGTGGCGACTAAAAAATCATTTGTGGAGAAAAGAAATTTGGACTCGCCACCAATCAATTTAGAGTGTGATTGGTCACCTGATTTTAAAATAAAAATTTTGGTCTACGAAACTCAAAGTTGGTTCGGAAGTCATTTGTGTGCGAGGAAAGTATTAGCACCCCACGACACCCATCGTCAAAATTGTTACCAAATTTAATCAAATGTCATCCAAATTATATTTTAAAATAATCTTAAATAAATTCATTTTTGAATGTCCCATTTGATACATTTTGCATCATAAGATAAACAAAATCAATTACCTTTAATGGGTGGTACAAAAATCATTGAAAAGTATTTTTAGTATTTTAACTTTTTTGAAAATCAAAGCGCTATTGGAGTTATTTTTGATATCTCAAAAATAATTCATCATCTCAGTAATTCGAGAAATTTGGTATCCCAAAAAACTCAAAATCTGTCGTAGGAATTTTTAGTAAAAAAGATTGATAAAGATTATAAAATTTCAATTTTATGTGTAATTTTGTGACACAAACATATACATGTTATATAATCATAAGTGAATGAGTAATGAAGCATAAACATGATAATATAAGAGTGCTATATAAATAAAGATCTAAATAAAAACTATATTAGTAACTAAAAAGGTAAAAGAAATAAATGGATAAATAATTAAAATCACACGTAGTTGTATGATGATAAAATGGGGAAAATTTAATGTAGAAGATGAATATGCAAAACATGTAAAAGAAGAGAAATGTAAAAAATGTAAAGTAAAATAAATATACAAAATTAAATAAATAGAGAAAATTAAAATAAAATGAATATGAAAAATTAAAAAAACAAAGAAAGGGGACTGAAGGTGATCACCCTCTATTTTTTTTTCTTTTAATAATTTTTTAATATAATATAATTATAATATTACAAATAAATTAATATTAAATTCTTTATATAAAAATAAATTTGAACTACATAAATAATATATATATATATATATATATGAGAAACTACAAAAATAAAATAGTCCATTTCCTAACTCAAGTCGTAAAAACATCCAAAAATTTTTTTGCAAAAATGGCCGAAATATAGTAAACAATCTATTTACCACTGTGTAATTTTAGTAAATAAATTATTTACCACGGTCATATATTCGGCCATTTTTGCAACTCTACCCTTGAAACCTGCCTTTTCCTGCTATTTTCCCTATATATAATTAGTATGAGTATACTCTTTATTTTTTATTAAATAATATACTAATTAATCATTTCTTTTTATTTTTTCAATAATAGTTATCCAATAGCCAAAAAAATTATAGACGGTAATTAGTTAAACCGAACGTCACATAAAATGGTGAATAAAATTTTAATATATTTTTTTGGGATATAAATATACCCATTTTGCTCACTAATTATAATTATTTATTTTCTTCCTTCATTGCTAATCAAAGAGCAAAAGAATGATCATAGATAATAACTAGTTCAAACAAGTGTCACTAAAATAACAACTAGATCTAAAAAATGAAAATACTTGTGAGAACATTTGAAAAAAATTCAAAACTTAAATATTTACACAATCTTTATGTAAATGTTTAACTCTCTATTTTATGCATTTTTATGTATAAGAATTTATCATACGAGATTTTTGCGACAAATGTACTTTTTTAATCCATTAAAGGGTTGGTTCACATTGAAATAATTACATCCTTCAAAAGCTTTATCCTCATACTAATTGATTGATTTGGTGACAAAATATATCTCATTATTATAAAAAAAAAAATCAAGATTAAGAGTAAAAGATGAAGTAAAGAGAAACAAACACTTATATATGGGAAAGAAAACAAAGAGTATACACTACATGAGTATGAATGAGAGAAGATGAAGAATAATGAACAAGATATATTGTTAGCTAATATGCAAGAAATTTAAATTATCTTAAGAAAAAGAATGAGAAACGATGAATAGATCAATAGAAATGTAAACTTTCTTTCTCTCTATCTTGAAAACTTTCTCCTATTTCTCACACACACTCTCTCTAAAAAGATATACTCTCCTTCTCTCTCAAGAAAATGACCTCTCTTTCTCGTCCCAAAAAATGATCTCCCCCAAGTGAATACCTCTCTTTTATTTATAGGTAAATTTACGATTTCACTTTTTACTTTTAGTCATTTTCCTCTTTTTTTATTTTTTTAGTCATTAGACGATTTTTCTCATTTTTAGCTATGGGTTATTTTTTAAATCATATACATGTCGTAGACTAGTATATGAGCCAAAAAAATAAATTACATATTTTTAATTTATTGAAACCGGACAAAATACGGTATCTACATTTGAGATTCATTATATATTTTAATTATTTTTTTCTATTTTTTAGATGGGCAGATGATTATCTAAAAACTAATTTGATGATGGAACAACATAAATTAATTTTCTATTGTTTAAAAAAACAACAGAGAATCTCATTATATTATCTAAGTATAAATTGATGCGTCTCTAGTGTTAAAGAAATAATCATACATAGACTGAAATACATTTTGAGTTAGAGTATAAAATGATTGAGAGAACACTCAACTCATAAGTTAGCATTTAGTTATGAGTTAGGCTCTTAAACTTATTGGAGAAACAAAATTGAAGTGTGGATAATAATAAATTTATCTAGCCTATTAAATATTTGAAAAAAAACTTATTGTCAATCTTTTTGGATGTGAATTTATCTAATATAAGTCACTATGCTATACAACAACGGTATTATATGTCAAATGCGTCTAACACATATAATTAAATTAAAATTTTCAAGCTGCAAATTAGACAAACTATATGAGAATTACAAAAATAAAACACACTATGTACATGCTCATCGATCAAATAAGTTGACGGTATATGTGATCTCATTTTACTCATTATAGGAACGGTCTATAACATCAGAATAACTTATTTGGCACCACTTAGAAAACCGTCCCCCAAAAGACCTTGGCAAACATAAAACTGCAGTTGTTTAAGTTGTTTCACCACCAAAAACCGTAGTTATAAAAGGTGAAGCTTGCATGGATGGTTTTAACGGCGGCTCCCAACCGCCGTAGAAAGGCAGTTGCGAAGGTCTGTAGAAATTGATGCAGTAGGTCCATCTGTAGGTGTCAACTTGGATTAATTCCCTTATTTATTTTTTTCATAATTCCAAAATTCATGAATATAATCAAATTATATTCATTATATTTTTTAACTATTTTTTTCTATAGATGGTCAGATGATTATTTAAAAACTAATTTGATGATGGATCAAGATAAATTAATTTTCTATTGTTTAAAAGAACAACAAAGAATCTCAATACATTTTCTAAGATTAAATTGATGATCCCCTGGTACTAAAGAAATAATTACAAATTGGTTGAAAATGTGTATTGAATTAGAAATATAAGTTGGACTAACACTCAACTCGTAAGTTAACTTTGAGTTATGAGATGACTCCAAGAGTTGTTGAACGAATAAAATTTAAGAGTGGACAATAATAAATTTATCTAATCTATTCAATTTTTGAAAAAAAATTATTATCCATCTACTTCGGATATGAATTTATCTAACATATGTTACTATGCTATAGAATAATGGATTATATATCAAATGTGTCAAACACATTATAATTAAATTAAAAGTTTTTAGCTGGAAAATTAGACAAACTACATGAGAATTATGGAAATAAAATACTGTGTGTACGTGCTTATCATGGTCTCATACTGCTCATAATAGCACTACCAGACGAAAGGTTTGTAAGGTCAGAATAACTTATATAGCACCAGTTAGAAAACTGTCGCCCCAAAAGACCTTCGCTGACATAAAAGCGGCGGTTTTAGTTGCTTCATACAACTGAAAACCATCGCTATAAAGGTAACATTTGCGTGTAGATGGTTTATAACAGCGGTTTCCAACCACCGTTATAGAAGGGCAATTGCGGATGTTTCTAGAAACTGACGCACTAGGTCGATCTGTAGTTCGGTTTAAAATCGAGGTGTCAACAGGATTGATTCCCCTATTTATTTTTCTAATAATTCCAAAAACCCTGCAAATAATCAAAACTCAAATCATAGTCTACAATAGAATTTGCCCATCAATTCAACAATCATATTAGGATAAACAATTTTCACCAAAAAAAAAATCTTACTGATCAAAGTATGCCCATAGTTTCAAAATATTTATCAATGCTATATTAAAGAGCCGGGAAGATTCATTCATAAACTTCATGAGCTCATGTACTTGATTTTTGAAGATGAGAAATCTTCATGTTGAGCTCAATTCTAACTCTGACACTCTTGCTATTTGTGTCTGTTGACTCTGACAGTCTTGCAATTTGTGTTTTTAGCTCAATAACTCTAAATTTTAAACGTGAATAATCCAGCGTAGAAAATTTTTCACATTAAAGACGTGATGTTGATGTGCGTACATATTTAATCAGGGTTGACCCTGATCATAATAACCCACAAAAATGTCGGCATTTCATACTCATTACATGAGAGAACCCATCATTCGCTTAAGCGCATCTTGATAATCATCCGAGAGTTAACTCATGTCTCCTTAAAGTCTTTCCTACAACATGAAATTGGACTTACTACGAATAAAAATACCAACACTTTTAAAACTTCAGATGAAATATTTGTAAGGTAACGGACAACCACGATTACAACTTCTTCACTTACATAACTTCCATAAGTTCTCTCATACGATGTTTTTTTCGGTAAGCACGAATAAATTTGTTTCTATAAGTTCTCTTTACGATGTTATAAATACCTCTGCCCTTGTGGATCCCTTCTCAACTTGTTTCGATCAATCTTTGAGAACAAATGACTTATATATGTACTCAAAATGATGACTTTCTCAAAAATCAATTATGACATAGACATGCGGTTCCATGATGCATGCATTGCCACATCTTAGTAGGCTATATTAAAAAGTCCACATAACAATTCTATGAGGTTTTGAATTGTAAGGTTATCTTAGGAGTTGATCGAGTAATCAATTCATTTTCACATAGAAAATTCTAAATCACCAATAAAGAAATAATCCTTGAATTAATATAATAAAATTCCAAGATCTGACCTTCAGATAATTAAAAATTCTTAGCAATCTCAAAATCACCATACCAAAATACCAAGATGAGTATAAATAGGGGACTAGTCCATTATTAGCTTTTAGAAAAGAAAAATCCCCAAAATAGTACCACTTGCAAAAATGGCCCAAAACAGTTTACCAGACTACTATTTAGACAATTGTAGGATGACTATACCACTCAAATGACTTATCATGAGTTTAACGCTCAAAATGATAAATCAAGAAAGAATGGTAAAAAATCGTTAAAGTAAAATGAACCGGGTAAATAAGTGAAGAATATTAAAAATACTTCAGTAAAGAATTTTTACAATAATGTAAATACAGAAATGAAAAGTAGGCAAATAAAATACATTACAGAACATAAAGTAAAAAGAACACAAATAATAAATATGCTTCTATTCCAATATCTCTGAGAGAGTTGTTGAAGCCAGGATCGAACTTGAGCAGGCCCAGTCTGAGTTATTCTCAGATCCTTTTTACAGTGTCCTTCAGGATGCTGAGAAAACCTTTTTCCAAGACTTAGTAAATTCACATTGATAGGTATTTTTGTCTTTATAAAATGAGATGTCAGAGATGTCATAAGATTCGTTGCTATAGCCTATTATTCATATTAAACAATTTTAAAATGATAATTTAAGTAGCATAAAGAGCACCAATATAATAATTGACAAGATTAACATAAATCAATTCGACAAAGTTTTACTTATTTATTTTATCAGCTTACAAATAAATCTAATTTATCAGCTTACAAATAAATCTAATTTATCAGCTTACAAATAAATCTAAATCTAATTTATCAGCTTACAAATAAATCTAACTGACGTATCCTTAAAACGTACAAGCAACTCTTGTTCCAACAAATAAAAAATATAAAAAGAGTTTCACAATCCATACAAGTTAACCTAAAAAAACATCTATTCTTCAAGCTTATGAAGTCCTTGCAAATATTGTCTTTGTCCTGAGTTTATAAAAATGATTTTCAGTAAACACAACACTTGATTTTTCAGAATTTAGAAAGAGTTTTCAATATGCAGCAAAATAAATCAGGTTGAAAATCAATAAACCCTGCACTTGATTTTTCAAGCTTCAAAACCAAGACCATCAAGAAATATACGAACAAAGTGGCAAAGACAATCAATTAAAATCAATTTGAAATGAAAGCAAAGCGGCCTATCCTTCACTTATATCCAATTCCACAAAGGAAAGTACTCATTCTTCCTAGAAGAATTGAGTCTTGTACCCAAGCATTAATCTTAGTCTACATATCATTATGACAGTTTTTTCGAAAAGCAGAACTCTTATACGAGTGCAGGAGGAAAAGAACATTTAACATAAGCATAAAACAACACCAAAAGCAATAAGCAGATGAGCACTTACCTGGCTCTGTTAAGTTGCTGGACAACTGATGCAACATAAGCAAAAACAATATATCATCAAAAATAGTATATTACTCAAATATTAGTATCCACCTGTTGTTTCCCTTCAATTGTAATAATTCTGAAAGGATGTCATCACTCTAGGTCCTTGAGATATTCTACCCACAAAGAGCACAACTTTGAACCCCTATATTTTGCTTCTTCATCATCATACCTTTTTCTATTCATTGCTTTATGTCATCAAGCACCAATTATCTTGACACGAATCGAGCACAAATTTCTCTCAAGGCCTACAAAAAACTTATGAAACTATATCAGCCGAACCACAACAGCAAGATGACAGTGGTGGAACCCCAAGATGCCAAACGTCTACTCATCGACAAAATTTTGTAGGACATTATAAGATAAAGAGACTTCAAAATTCAATACTAATTGGCCATGGGACATTACAACTTGCATTAATTTCTTCCAGACTAGGCGGATCTCTTGCTGAGTGTGGCAGAAAAAATCATCACCTGCTTATCATGTGGTGTCATCTTGAAAATCTCCTGCACATCTCTGCAAAATTATATATGAAAAATGATGAGAAACGGTGAGGTATCAATTAGTCAAATAAGCTGGATATAAAAAAGAAACAGTCATGAAGACAGATACCAATTACAAATTTGAAATCAGTGCACAGATATTAAAAAATAAGTAGTAAAAAAACATATGAAATCATACCATGTGACTCAAGCATTTTGTCACATTCATCCAAATTAAAGTGACAAACATTCTTCAAAGAAAGTTCCTTATCTCTTGCCAGTGCCAGTATTCTCCCAGGTGTTCCAACAATAATATGTGGGCATTCATTTTTTAGAACAAGGGTAGAAGAAACTTGACAAAACAAAGAAGCTATTGTGTTTGCATTTGCATCTTATCCTTTCCCACTTTCTCTTCTTCATACTCAAGCAAAAGCAAGGATGATGTTAGCCAATACGTGCAAAGAAAGGATAGTCTATTGATCTTTTTAATCAGTGTTGATGAGATACTATAGGACCATCTCAGCTAGCTATTCATAAAGGCTTGAAGAAAAATTCAGTAATGAATCCTATCTTTCTTCATTACTTTCTTCAGTAGTAAAAGGAGGAAGCGCATCTGATTGTATCAAAAGCATAAAGCAAGGCAGGGAAGCTCTTTGTGCAATCAAGGGAGGCAACTAGTCAGGCAGCCATGAAACACAGGTCAAGATAAAACATGCCAGTAGTCACAGCTAAAAGGTTAGGTGGTTATGTACCTATACTTAGAAAAATAGTTCAATTAGTCACTCGGTTATATCAATCCACTAGTTTTGACATCTCAACCTTAAATGAGTATTTTAGTACACTATGAATAATCATTTAGTTTGAAGTTCTTACAAAATCTAAAATAAAATATTTTTTTACACTGAATAAAATTATTTCTATGCTGCATTACCTCATCTCGGCGCCTCTTCCCTTCAAAGATGGAAAGGCTTCAAGACAATTGTCGCACTAAATCCATTTTTGGATTTTATAGTTCTAAGAATATCTACTGCTGCAGTGTGATCCGAACCATATCCAGCACTAACCACCTACTACGAACAAGAAGATTAAATAGAATAATTAGAATAGTAAATGGGGTACATTCTGCAGCAGTGAGACAGGAAAAACATCTAAACTTCAAGACTAAAATTTAATGTAACTTGATACAAGCTATTGCAGTCTACATTCTAGTTTTAAAGCATGTATTATTTAATAGGAGTTCTTCAGCAGCAAGACAGGAAAAACATTTAAACTTCAAGACAGATTTAATGTAACTTGACACAAGCTATTTAATCGAAGTTCTTCATGTCATCAAATCCTTAAAGAATTATGGATCTTATTTCCTACAACATGTTATTTCCGAGGGTGAAACTAATAAAACACAAAGTAATTGTGGACAATAACTCAAAAACTCCACCAAGCCTTTAGCAAAAAACTGGCAAATTCTCCATCCCACCTCAATTCAGCCCTAAACCACCACTCATTCCAGCCAAGAAAACTAATAACTCGACTGCACTCCACTCAGCCTTTATAAAAAAAATCTGGTACATTCTCCATCTCAAGATAGCTCTAAACGCCGTTATTTCATCAAAAGTTGCTTGCAAGTCTGACAATCAGAAAAAACTCACAAAAATCTTACAAATTAGACAAAAAAAAGACACGAATATGAGATAGAAGCCACCTGAAAAGAAAAAGACCTTACCTCTGGCTCTAAGCTGTTACCAAAGTAGGAGGGAGCTGAGAGACAGAGCTGCGCACAGAGATGACAGAGTAAAGACTGATAAAGAGAGAGAGAGAGAGAGAGCTTGTTGCGAGATAGATCTACGAGATGAGAGAGAGATGTGAAAGAGCTGTGAGAGAGAAGCTACGACAGAGCTGAAAGAGAGAGAGACGAGAGCTTTTCAAGCTTCTAAAGAGAGAGATGAGAGAGAGCTTCTCAAGCTTCTAAAGAGAGAGATGAGAGAGAGCTGAGTAGGATAGCTTCGCGAGAGAGCTGAGTGTAGAGCTTCGTACAGATTTCTCTTTTTCGATAAACTCAACCCTAAATGTCTATTATTGAACGAGGGAGAGAAGCTAGTCGAGAGAGAGCAGAGACACAGCTCTCTCTTCTTCGACGAATTGGGGGAGAGAGAGAGAGAGAGAGAGAGAGAGAGAGAGAGAGAGACTATGCCCTAGTTTCTGTTATGTATTAGGAAAGCTAATCGAGAGAGACGAATAAGGGAGAGAGAAGCAAAATAAAACTATGCCCTTCTTCGCTTAAAATCCAGTCCCGCTTTTTTTTTTTTATTTCAAGAGCCGCTTTGTTTTTTACTCCTGACAAGAATTGTTTTTATTTGATCCTTAAAAATCTTGTTGTTTTAAGTTTTTAGCGTGAGTAGATTATAAAGTTTATATTTAAACCTTGTAAAATAAGATTGAGATAAGAGGACTCCATTTTTCACTACATTTTTGTCATTGTCATGGAGGCTCTCACTGGTCTGCCCCAACATGCTACCACTCTCCCTGGTTTCCAGTTTCATTAGAGGTGTAAAGAGCTCAGAATTGTCAACATTTGTTTTACTGAAGACCTTTCTCCAATTGTAAGTTTGAGTCCCTTAGGCTTATATGAAATGCTTGGAGCTATTTTATCTTATCAGGCCTAAAGCCTAATCCTGCCAAGAATGAGGTTTTCTTATCTGGTGTCCCTGAGCATCTCAAGCTTCAGTGCCTTGATCTTCTAAACTTCCAGCATGGTCAGCTGCCTATGAGTTACCTCTTGGTATGCCCCTAGTGTCTACCAAGCTTGGTAAGAGTGACTATGCAAAGCTAGTTGATGGGATCATTTGCAAAATTAAAGGTTGGGAGGCTAAACACCTATACTTTGGTGGTAGGTTACAGCTCATCCAGTCTGTGCTTATGGCTATTCAGGGTTTCTGGGCTGGGCTCTTTGTTCTGTCTAAGAAAGTCCTGAGAGACGTTCAGTCCATCCTCAGTAAATATCTTTGGTCAGGAAACTCTATGAGGCGTACTTGCTCTAAAGTTGCTTGAATGGAGGCCTACCAACCTAAAGCGTATGGTGGCTTGCGGATTAAAGAGCTGGTCTCTTGGAACTCAGCAGCTACTGTGAAACACCTTTGGTACCTCATCACCAACCCTGATGGATCCCTTTGGAGCAAACGGTGTAGCACCCATCTTATTAACAATGGCACTATTTTCACTAAAAGGGTGCCAGGAATTGGTTTTTTGGTGTGGAGGAAGCTCCTTAAGGCCAGGAATTGGTTCACTAAATGTTTTTATGCTAGGATTGGTGATGACATGCAAACCTCCCTTTGGGGAGACCCTTAGCACAAGCTTGGTGTTCTTCTAAATAGATTTAGGAGGAGTCTAACCCTTGACACTGGCTGGTTTGTGGACACCAAGGTTAGTATGGTTATTAGGGATGGAAATTGGCACAGGCATATTACAAACTCTTCTGCACTGATCTCTATCAAAGAAGCCTCTGTCAGTATGCCTCCCCCCTCATAGACACTCCTACTAGGTGGATTTGGGACCATGTTCCTGATAATAGGTTCTCTACCTCTTATGCCTACTATGTGCTTAGGCAGAACGCTCCTAAGATGAATTGGGGAGGTTTGGTTTGGTTTTCTTATAGTATCCCTAAGCACAGTTTCATTAGCGGGCTTGCTTGCAAGAATATGCTGTCTACCAAGGACAAGCTTATTAATTGGGGTAAAACTGTTGATCCTGACTGCATCATTTGTTGTAATTATGTTAAAAGGAGAGATCATTTATTTTTTTATTGTTCATTTTCTAGTTATATTTGGTCAACTATTACTCAAACTTGTGATCACAATTGCAATGCATCTTGTTGGGATTAAATGCTTGAGTGGCTAGTTACCAATACTAGAAAAAATGATTTTAGGAGCCGACCGGTCAATTACGTCAAGCAATTACCTTATGTGCAAAACCGGTAGGAAACCAGTTGGACCGATGCTTGTGTAGGAATAACTCACTATATCAAGCACCGGTTCCACAGTTTCCAAACCAGATGGACCGGTTTAGCGATGAATTTTTTTCCTATAAATAGACGAGCCATTTTTCATTCCACCACACCTCTCTACTTCTCTCCACTCCTCTCCGACAAAGTTTTCTAGTGTTTTATTTTTTGAGAGGTTTGTATTTTGAGCAAAAATTTGAGATATTTTTTTAGAGAGAAGCTAGTACAAATTGAGAGTGAAAAATGAGAGATCTACTCTTTAAGAGAGAGAAATTTTGTAAGAGATTCGAAGATCTCGACCGAGCTGCGTTGTCAAAGTCTGATTGGCATCATAAGACGATAGAGATTTGTAAAGATTTGGTCTTCACCATTAAGAATATCGTTTGGGAAAATTCTTTAAGGTGGGATTCTTGGAGTGTGGACGTAGGGATAAGTTTTTTCGAACCACGTAAAAATACTATGTATCAAATTTTTCTTCCCTACTATTTTATTTACCTGCACTTTAATTTTCATACTTAATTTCTCGCACATTTTATTTCCGCATCCCGCATCATTATTATTTTATTTATTTACTCTATGCATTTTAGCTTTCATACATTATTTAATTGCGTAATTATTATTTACTGCTTGATTTTTTATTTATATCCATTACTTTATTTCAAGCAACTTGTTTTTCAAATTTCAAAATCTTTCTTTTAAACTATTTTCTCTTAATAAATGGGTGTCATGTCGATCCCACAATTAGTATCAAAGTCTGGTGGTCAGGGGTATGACTCTTAGGAAAAGTATTGTGCTTGCAGGTAGAAGTTGAGAGGGGTGATTGTTGCAAGTGGGTCAGCATCCTACCACATGGCGGATGCCTGGTGGGGGACATATCGAAACTTGAATACATGTGTTTGAACTTCATAAGAGAAATAAAGTTACGTCTTAGCTACAAGCTATAATTTTAGTTCAACGATAAGCGCTTGATCCTATAATTGGTATCAGAGATTGGTGCTCAAATTAATAAGCCTTAATTGTCTTGAGCGATGGCATCACCTTTTGGTTTTCAACAAGAGCAATTAATTTCAAACCTCCATTTTTCATGGAGTTGATTTAAGTTTTACGGAAACTTAGAATGAAATTTTTTATTCAATCTCTTGATTATAATTTGTGGAAAATTGTCAAAAATGGTCCTCACTTGCCTAAGTTACGAGATTTGACCAAGAACAACAAAATTAGGTTGTCCTTAAATGCTCAAGTAATAAACGTATTATATTGTGCCTTAACTATAAATGAGTATAATCGTATTTGTAGGGGTGAATCTGCAGAGGACATTTGGCATGTATTAGAAATCACATATGAAGGCGCAAATGAGGTTAAAGGCTTTAAGACTGATATTCTCATGCATGAGTATGAAATGTTTAAGATGCGTGAAATTGAAAACATTGAAGACATGTTTGTATGTTTCAATAGCATTGTAAATTCTCTTAGTGCTCTTGGTAAGACCTTTACTAATAGTTATTCGTTGAGCAAAGCTCTGAGGTCGTTATCAACATCATGGGAGAACAAGCCAATTGCTATTCAAGAAGTGAAAAATCTTAAGACACTTTCACTAGAACTCACGGGATCATTGATGACTCATGAAACGGAGAACGTGAAAGAGGATGTGCGCTACATAAAAGGAGGAAATTAATTAATCAAAGACACATCCATTGAGAGAGAAAGTGAAGATAAAGATGAATATCTAATGCACTTCACAAAGAAGCTGCTAAGCTACTCACTAAGAGAGGATCTACTTCAAAGAATAAACTCAAGGCAAAGAGAAACTCGATTGCAAATGAAGGTACATATGTGCATAATAACACACGCAAACAAAGTTAGTTAGCCCAACTTTTATAATAATCTTGATTTTTGAGAAATCACATGAATTTATTTTTTTTTTCTTTTTGCATGCATTTTGAAAAATAAAATCTTTTTATTTAAAAAAGTGCATACATTGAGGGGGAGATTTTTCAAAAATTGATATTTTTAATTCATTTTGATGGTTTCAAAGGGGGATAATTAATTGCGAGAGGAGAAAGTTTTTTTATTGATATTAAAAATTGAGAGATCTACTCGTTGAGATAGAGAAATTTTGTAAGAGATTCGAAAATCTCGACCGAGCTGCATTGTCAATGTCTAATTGACACCATAAGCCAATAGGATTTTGTAAAGGTTCGGTCTTCACCGTTAAGAAAATCATTTGACATTGGAGCGTGGACGTAGGGATAAGTTTTTCCGAACCACATAAAAATATTATGTGTCAAATCTCTCTTCCATACTCTTTTATTTACGTGCACTTTAATTTTTATAATTAATTTCTCGCACGATTAATTTCCGCATCCCACATCATTATTATTTTATTTATTTACTCTACATGATTAAGCTTTGCACATTATTTAATTGTAAATTTATGATTTATTGCATGGTTATTTATTTATATCAATTACTTTACTTCAAGCCATTTGTTTTTCAAATTACAAAATCTTTCTTTTAAGCTATTTCCCTTAATAAATGAGTGTCATATCGATCTTACAATTGGTATCAAAGTCTCAGAGAAAACATTGTGCTTGCGGGCAAGAGTTGACGTGATGGAGGCCTGATGGAGCCAAGTCAGAGTCGAAACTTGAGCGCATGTATTTGAACTAAATAAGAGAAATAAAGTTACGCCTTAACTATAAGCTATAGTTTTTAGTTCAACGGCAAGCGCTTGATCCTACGCTGAGGACTTACTTTTGAATCTGGTTTTGATATCCCTTCCGATGCAGTTCAGCCAGTTTAAGGTGAGCTACAACTATTAGAAAGAGACTTAGTCTCTAAATGAGCTCATCTCACACTGTGTTTAGAAAGAGGAAAGGGTAAAGCATGATAAGATAGAGTGTGCTTACCTAGCTCAACCTTTAAAGATAAGGGAAAATGACATAAAAGAAAGAAGGATAAGGAAGTTGTTAATACATCACCACATAAAAAACAAGAAAAGAAATCGGTTGAATTGGAAGGTATGGGTTGTTGCTTATGTGGAATTGAAGGGCATAGGAAGAAGCAATGCACCAACATCACGCTTAGTGTGCTCAGAAAAGTATGCTTCTTAATTTTGTTTGTTCTGAGTTTAATTTAAGTTCTCGGCTGCTAGACAATGTGGTGGATAGATTCTGATGTAACAACTCACCTCAATGTGTCTATGGAGGGCTGCTTGACTTGCTAAAAGCCAATTTATTTAGAAAGACACATCTATGTGGGCAATGGCAAGACGGTTGAAGTTGAGACAGTAGGAAAATTCAGATTATTGTAAAACTGGATTTTATTTGAATCATAATGAACATTTATTGTATCGTTTTTTAGACGGAATTTGATTTCTGTTTCCATTTTGGATAAAGGTGGTTATGTTTGTTCATTTGAATATGAAAAATATGGTTTGTTTCATGATTCAAAATTTTGTTATTTCTAGTTATTTATCAGGTTACGATAATCTTTATTTACTTGATATAATTGCTTAAACTAAAGAATCCATGCAAGTCCATGCAAGTAAGTACACAAGGTACTAAAAGAAAATTAACCAGCGAGAATTTTCTTGTGTTATGACACAAGAGATTATGTCATATCTCCAAATAGAGAATAGAGAGAATTGTGTCAGATGAAATTCTCGATCCTTTAGATTTCACAGGCCTTGATGTTTGTGTTAATTGTATAAAGGGTAAACAAACTAATAAAATGAGATTTGAAGACAACATGACTCAGAACGTCTTGGAACTTATACATATGGATATTTGTCGGTCATTCCCTTCAGTTGCTTGGAATGGTCAACAATACTTTATAATGTTCATAGACGAATTTTCCAAATATAGCTATATATATCTCATTAATGAAAAGTCACAGTCATTGGACGTGCTAAAAAATTTTAAGGGTGAAGTTGAGAACCAACTCAACAAAATGATCAAATGCGTCAGATCTGACCGTGGTGGTGAGTACTATGACAAATATGACGGTTTAAGTGAAAAACGTCTAGAACCGGTCATTAAATTCCTAGGTATGAGGCATCGTCCCATAGTACATTATGTTGGGTTCATCCACTATGAATGATGTTGCTGAAAGACGGAACAGAATGCTAAAGAACAATGTGAGGAGTATGATTAGTCATTTTACCATATCATAATCACTCTGGGGTGAAGAACTTAAGACTATACCGTATATCCTTAATAGAGATCCAACTAAAGTGACTACCAAAACCCCATATGAGCTTTAGACTAGCAAGAAACCTAATCTAAAGTATTTGCGTGTTTGGGGATATCCAGCTGAGGCAAGGCGTTATAGGTCTAATGAAAAGAAACAGGACTTAAAGACGGTGAATTACTAATTTTTGGTTACTCTGAAAGATCGAGGGGGTACAAGTTTTATAATCCGATGACTAAGTTGATTTTTAGATATGGGAAATGCCTGGTTCTTTGAAGATGCCTAGTTTGCGGTGGGAGGGGGATATAAGGTTATGGATTTTATCTTTTAGGAGGAATATGTTGATATTCCCACGTGTGTTATTAGCATTGATCAAAACTGCATTCCTGACTTTGCTCATGACACAACATATGACAATATCAGAGAACCTCCCATTCGTGAAATTATTCTAAAAGAACAACTCTAGCACCTCAAGAACCGATGCCATTAAGGAGACCTACTAGAGATAGGAGAAGTGCAGTACCGGATGATTACATTGTATATCTCCAAGAATGTGAAGTTGTCATTGGAGTGATGGAAGATGACCCGAGCAACTTTCGTCAAGCCATAGAAAGTTCTAACTCTCTTAAGTGTTTCGATGTCATGAATGAGGATTTTAAGTCCATGAAGGACAATGACGTGTGTGATCTTATCCCATCACCAGAAGGTGCAAAACCCACTGGTTGCAAATGGATTTTTAAGACCAAGAATGATTCAAAAAGTAATGTGGAAAGATACAAGACTTGTCATGTCGTAAAGGGTTTTACATAAAAGGAAGGCATTGACTATAAAGAGACTTTCTCTCCGATTTCTTTGAAAGACTCTTTCAAGATTATAACGGCATTGGGGGTGCATTTCAATCTTGAGTTACATCAGGTGGATGTGTAGACGACATTTCTTAATGGCAACATTGAAGAGACGATTTATATAGTATAACCAGAAAACTGTGTCAGGAGACCCAATGAATATGATTTGCAAACTTAAAAAAATTCATTTATTGACTCAAGCAAGCATCTCGAATATGTTAATTCAAGTTTCATCAAGCGATCATCTCGTTCAATTTTGAGATGATTTTGGTCTATGATTGTATACACCATAGGTTTTGTGAAAGCAAGCATATTTTTCTAGTTTTATATGTTGATGACATCTTGCTTGCCAACAACGATATAGGCTTATTGTACGACATTCAAATACACTAAGATTATTCTTAGATTATCACAAAAGAACTATATTGAAAATGTTCTCAAAAGATATGACATGCAAGATTACAAACAAGGTAATACCCCATGCGAGTAAGCGAGACATGTTTTGTCTCAACCAATGCCCTAACAATGATTTTGAGGAAAAGAAAATGCAGAAGATTCTCTATGCCTTAGAAGTAGGGAGTACTGATGTATGCTCAGGTTTGTACACGTTCAAATATTAGATACGGGACTCTGAGATGTTGGGAAGATATTTAAATGATCCAGGCTTAGACCCTTGGAAAGCAACTAAGCGGGTCTTGCGGTACTTACAGAGAACAAAAGACTAAATGCTCACGCATCTGAGGTTAGATCAGATTGAGATCGTTGGGTACACTGACTCTGATTTTGCTAGATGCTAAGATAGTATTAAATATACGTCGGGCTATACTTTTCTACTAGTTGGAGGTGCTGTCTCCTGAAAAAATGCTAAGCAGTCGCTTCTAGCCTCTTCTACCATGGCAACTAAACAGTCATAGGGTTGTACGTAGTGGATGATATTGAGATACCATTCAAGTTATTTTGTGAGAATAAGTCAGCAGTTTGGTATTCAAATAACAACAGGTGCTCGACAAGTCAAAGTATATAGACATCAAGTTCATGGTTGTTAAGGAAAGAGTTCAGAGTTGACAGTTGTCTAGAGAGAACGTCGGAGCAAACTCCATTTGTGGATCCGCTTACTAAGGGATTGTTTCCCAAATAGTTTCATGAGCACTATGCTATTATAGGTGTCATATCGACTGATGATATTTCATTTTAGGGGAGTTTGTACTTTTGGATGCTCTTCTTTATAGACATAATTTTAGTTAATTCAGTTTTATGGATATTTTGAGGTAATTTTTACAGGAATAAAACTTTTGGTTTATTCACTCTCATTCATGGTATGGTTTGATCTCACTAAGCTTTACTGTGGACCAGTTGAAAATAAGTATGTTAAGATCACATTACATGAAATTTCCTTACTGCACATCCACATAATAAACCATGTCATTCAGTTGTATTGATATACATGACCGTTGATGGGTTGCGTTACGATTGATGTAACGAAAACCACTTTGATCCTATGTTGGTATGATTGATGGACTGGATTGATTATAGATATATTTCGGTAATGACAACAAAGTTGAGCTCGTTCGATTATTTTACAAAACATAATTACAATGTTAGATTAAGGATCCAACAATCTCTCACTTAGATTATATGTGTAAACTAACGTTAGATTAAGGATTCAACAATCTCACACCTAGATTATATGTGTAACTTTATTGTTATGCGTTGCAAAAAACGAGCTTTACTTCATTGCCATTATGGAATCTATCAATCAATCATACCGATCAAAACGACTTTGTTACATCTATCATAGCCAATGTTAGTAAATATCAGAACGACTTTGTTACATCTATCATAGCCAGGGTTGGTAAATATATGTTTATTATTCACATATCATTACACAAGCTTTGATCTCACGCACACGTTGGTGAGTACTGAACATATGATGAAACATGCACTATGTTTTATAGGAGATTCCCACCATGGCTTCTTTCTTATTTCCGATATGGGGATGGGGAATGGTAAGCACTTTTAGATTTATTTTTTTCTTTCAGACTTTTTTGACCAACTACATAATTATTTTTTTAAATTATGTTTAACTTAGTTGATAAATATTTTATTAGAGTAGAATAAATATCAAACTAACAAAGTTAAATGAGAACAAACCTTTTTATTACTTGAGGAATATAATTATAAAAATTCTCGTATAAATTTCAAATTGAGTAAAATAGAATAAAGTGTTAATATTTATTTAGTCATATATTTTTCTAAAACAAGAATATGTCAACTTTACGTGCTTGCACATTTTAGATTATAGATTATAGATTCAATATTGAAATGTGACTAGGCTTTAAGTATTTCTATAATAATCTTTTATCATCATATTCATAATATATATATATATAAATTCTGTAGCCCGTATTTTTTACGTTGAATTTATCAAAAGAAAACGTATGATACCCGTTTAATTTTCATATCTGTATTTTTACATATTACGTATTATTGGTCGAATTTTTGTCAAATGGTTGACTGTTTAATTCCCGAATCATACTTGCTGAATAATACTTAGTATTTTTTTGTATTTGAATTACTAACTATGATCATAACTCAAGAACCCATCAACAGTCACATATGTCCACGTATGTCAATAAAAGGGAATGACATGGATTATGATGTGGATGTGTAGTATGAAAAATTTATGTATTGTGATCTTAACATGCCTATTTTAACTAGTCCACCCTTATATCTTAGTGAGATCAAACATTACAATAATAGAGTGTAAATAAACAAAAACTTAAAATCTGCAAAAAAAATCGCCTCAATACATACATCCGTAAACTGAAATAATGATAATATGACTAAATAAACATCTGAAAGTACAAACTCTCATTAAAACTAAATATTATCGATCGATATGACACCTATACAAGCAATGGGCTCATGAAATTATTTTGGTGGCAATCCCTTCGTTAGCGACTCCATAATCATATAGTTTGTATTAATGTGCTCCATAGACAACTATCCTCTTTGAACTATTATCTTCACAACTAGGAACTTGATGGCTATATGCTTCGACTTCGTTGAGCTTCTGCCATATTGGAATACAGAACCGCTAGCTTATTGTCACAAAATATATAGAGTGGTCTCTCAATATCTTTGATTATGTGCAGACCCGTGATAAAATTTTACAGCCAAATTTCATGATTGGACCCTTAATATTATGCTACAAATTGTGATGCCATGATAAAAGAGGCTATAAGTGACTTTTTAGCACTCTGCTAGAAGACAACACCTCCAGCAAGTAGAAAAATATAGCCCGATGTAGATTTCCCATTATCTTGGCATCCAAGAAAAGCAGAGCCAATGTACCCAATGATCTCAAGTTGATCTGACATTTGATACGCGATCATGTATTTGTTTGTTCTCTATAAGCACTATTTGGCTATTTTATAATGGTCTACACCTTGGTTGCTCAAATATCTTGTCCAATATCCTAGTAATGTATGTATATATGGACATGTACAAACATGAGCATACATCAAGCGCACTACTACTGAGGCATAAGGAATTTTCTGCATTTTCTTTTTATCAAAGTCATTCTTAGGGCACTGATTGAGACTGAACTTGCATCCCTTAGCCACATAGGTATCACCTGATTTGTAGTCTTACCTGCCATATCTTTTGAGAACATTTTCAATATCTTCTTTTTTTTACAATCCAAGAATCATGAGAGCAATCCCAATATATTAGGATGCCTAATACAAAATAGGCGTCACCAATATCTTTTATCTCAAAATTGTTAGCTAGAAATCTCTTGGTGTCTTGCAATAAGTGTATATCATTGATGACAAGCAGGATGTCATCGAAATATAAAAGTAAAAAACATAAGCTCGCTCTCACAAAACATATGTTATACTAGTCATCAAACAAATTCATCTCAAACCCGAACGAGATGATCACTTGATGAAACTTGAAATTACATTATCAAGATGCTCATTTGAGTCCATAATAGATTTATTAAGCTTGCAAACCATATTCTTTGGGTCTCCTAATGTAACTTTCTCACTGCACCTATAGTTCGTCTCATTAATGTTACCATTAAGAAATGTTATTTTCACATATATCTCATGTAACTCAAGATCGTAATGCGCCATTAATGTCGTTATAATTCTGCAAGACTTTTTTCGAAGAAAGTAGAGAGAAAATCTCTTTTAGTCGTTATCTTCTTTCTATATAAAGCTTTTTGTAACAAGATGAGCCTTGTATTTTTTCACAGTACCTTTTGAATCCTTTTTGTTCTTAAATATCTATTTACAACCAATGAGTTTCGCACATTCTCCTAATGAGACAAGATCTCACACGTCATTATCCTTCATGCACTTAATCTCCTCATTCACGGCATCAATCCACTTATAAGAATTAGTACTTTTCATGGCTTGATTGGGTCATCTTCCATCACTCCAATTTCTACCTCTTATTCTTGAAGAAACACAATGTAGTCATCTGGCACTGCACTTTTTCTCTCTCTAGTGGATTTCCTTAATGGCATAGGTTCTTGAGATGTTGGAGTTTGTTCTTTTGGAACAATTTCTTGAATAGAAGGTTCTCTGACATTGTCTTGATCTATTGTGCCATAATGCAGTCGAATTCTCACTAGTTAATTTTCTTTTAGTACTTTGTGTGCTTAACTGCAAAGATTCATTAAATCAAGCAATTATATTAATTAAATAAATATTATTATAGCCTGATAAAGAACTAGAATCAACCAAATTTGAATCACAAAATAAGCATAATTTTTCATCTTCGAATGAATGAACATAGCCAGTTTTGTCCAAAACACAAATAGAAATCAAATTTCGACTAAAAGACGATACAATCAATGTCTAAGATCCAAATAAAATCTCAATTTCTTTATTGCCTCAACTTCAATAATCTTACCATTTCCCATATAGATGTATCTTTCAACATCCTTTCACTTTCAGAAACTCAGGCAACCCCGCATAGACACAATGATGTTAGTTATTTCACTAATATCTATCCATCATATATATCTAGGAACTGAACTTAAATTAACCTTAAAATAAATCAAATTAAGAAGCATACAATTCTTAGCACACCATGTGTGATAGTTGGTGCCCTTCAGCTCCAAGGAAGTAATAACTAATACCTTTTGGGTCAACCTATTTATTTTATTCTTTCTTATGTGGGGTTTATCTAGAACTTACTTATCCTTCTTTCTTTTCTTTCCATTTCCCTATCCTTAGAGTTTGAGACCAATTAAGCGCTCTTTATCTTATCTTGCTTCACCCTTTCCTCTTCCTACACATAACGTGAGATGAGCTCATTCAGAGTCCAAATCTCTTTATAAATTTTCAGCTCATGTTAATCTAGCTGAACTCTACGAGAAGGGATACCCCAAATAAATTTAAATCATTAAAAATAATAACAACTCAGACCTCCAATTAACAAGAAAACAATTAAATTTCCGCATGCATAGCGGCCTGGAAATAGAACGGGCGAAGAAGATGATGTGATGAGTGAGTGTCAATCTCCACAGGAACTAATGAGAAGTATGCAATAAACCAAATCAAATTTAATTAAGAAACAAAGTAACATAGTAATAACAGTGATGGTTTTCAAATAACTCTAAAGGAAAGTGAAGTAATAATGTTGATTGAAATAGTTTAAAATGACACTTGCAGTTTAGGAGATTGAGTTTGATATTGATGGTGTATTCAATAATAAAGAGAGCTAGTATAGTTAAACCTCTATCCATTACTGTGTTGGATCGGATTTTAAAATTTGAGGAAAAATAAAAGAACGACGAACGGTTCATGGGCGGAAAATAAAAAAAATTCACGATAAACATTTAATCATATTAAATATAAAACATTTTTATACACTTCTTGTATCGGAGAAATTCTGACTTGGTGGAATCCTTTTGATCCTCTGACGTTCTTCATTCTTTGGGATATGTAGAACTTGAATCAGTCTTCATACCAACAACTACGCGTAGGATTCAGAAGTATTTTTCACAATGATGTTTTCAGGAATTGAGTGTGGACTCTCAAAACAACAGAGGGAAAAAACAAAAAATTTCTTCTTTTTCTTCTAGGGTTCGTGGCAACCGGGAGAGGGGAGAGAGAAACTCTTTCTTTTCTTTGTGTAATCACACACTGTGTTTAGGATTAGGGATGCAACCCTATTGACATCCCTTATATAATAATTTTAGAATTTACACATGTACCCCTATATTGTAGTTTGCTGAAATTCTCCATCTCCCTGCATGGCTCTCTGTGATTTTTGCATCTCCCTTAGAGCCAATACTGTGTCCAAATTCATTAATCCAAATTGATAAATAAAATTAATCCACATGAATTAATTAATTAATTAATTTTATTTACCAATTATTCAATAATTAGAAAATAACAAATTAATTAATTTGAACATTAATTCTGCTCTTCACTAATTTAGTGATGGCAACCATCAAATATGAGTTCGGGAAGTGTATCTTGGTTCAAAACACATTTTTGGTCCACCTGATGTTCTTTTCATTTCTATCCTTAAAAGATACTCCTGAGACCGAATGGACTCACATGAATAAAACTATAATATTTAAGTAATCGATGAATTTATCTCTATAAATTCTTGACTTATTTAATCCTGACATCATACGACTCCACTATAAGTCCGATAACGAATCAACTCTCGATTCATGCACGCTACATTTTCTGGTTGTGTAAATAAACACTTTTATTTCACGGTCCACAAAATATTTTACCATATGACTCTTCATGAATATCAGTAACAAGAGTAAGATATAAAAATACCATTTTACCCTTCTAGTTATGATTTCATTTAACTTATTTATTCAACATACTCCATAACATGTCTAGGGCAATAGTTAGAGTCTCAATTCCAATGCCCCAAGACCAACATCCTTTTGTTCAACCTAACAGCCGTAATCAAGCTTAATTATCTAGTTGATCTTAAGACTGCGAATAATATTATGAATTATTTCAAAAAAGTTTACCTAGAAGACTCATCTGTCTTTACTCTTCTTACATTAATAATAGTTCCAGGACTTGAGTAAATTAAAAACACACTTTAATTAAATGAAAACTTCTATTTATTCATTAAATTCAGTAATACAAAAATGTCATAGAAATAACTAAATAATCATAAATAATTATTACATCATATTTTAAAGACATAATTCCAACAATCTCCTACTTGGACTAAAGTAGGCGTGTACAATCTCATATCTCCATGCCCTCCAGATGACCATTAAAGATTTTACTACTTTTAGTCCTCCTGAATAGATCTTATAGGTTGTTGACCGTCGATATGTGTGTTACTACAACATCTCTAAGCTGGACAATCTCTGTAATGATTTGATACCTACGCTCTATGTGATGGGATCTTTTGTGGCTCCTCGGTTCTTTCGAGTTTGCTACTATCCCACTGTTATCGTAATTAAGTGTCATGAGTTTGTCAGCTTCAGGAATAACTTTCAGAGTCTTCAGGAACTTTCTAAGCCATACAGTTTGGACCTCCTAGAATCCTTGTTTGCTTGAGAATTGGAGTCGGTATAACCCGTAACATTCAAGTTAGTACATGAATACACAAGCATGTAGTTTCTCATTCTCCTAAGATAATTGAGGATATGCTCGACTACATTTCAATGCTCGAGTTCATAATTAGATTGTAAACGACTTACCATGCCCACGGCGTAGCAAATATCTGGTCTAGAGCAAAGCATCGCATGCATGCGACTTCCTACGACTGAGGCATTGTGAATCTTTCTCATGTCTTCCTCTTCTAGATGAGTCTCGAGAGACTGCTCCTTCGAGAGGATTACTCCATGCCTGAAGGTAAGATACATTTTCTTAAAGTCTTGCATACTAAAGAGATCTATTAGCTTATCAATATAATATACTTGAGACAGTGTTAAGGCATCTCCATAAGACATGTACCTGTTACGTTGTCTCACAACCCTCACCACTACGTGGAGGCTCTATAGGCTCCGGCCCTTATTGTGGTTCTTCCATTATTGAATCAGGAACAGGTCCTGATTGGGGAGATGATGTCCTCCCATTCAATAATTCCTATAGCACAAATGTACTTCTCGACTTCACACTTCTTGTATAGTCATTCAACATCATATCAGTGGAGGTTTCCATATTCTGATACTGTTGTTGCAACAAATTACTAACAGATGTCAAGATGTAACACCTGGCAATCTCATCAGAATACATTGAAGAAGCATAAACATCATTTTCCTCTTGAGTCGATTCACCAATAGGTTCAAGGGGACATGGGATGGTGATCACGAACTTATGCTTTTCTACCATCAATACGATATCAAGATTATGTTTCCAATACACATAATTTTCACCAGTAAGTTTGTTCGCATTTAAACTCGTTGAGAGTGGGGATAATGACATGATTACTGAAAAGAATAAACAAAGCGGTGTAAATAAAGATTCAATCACTTAGGAAAGTATGATGTATGATGCAAATACTTCAATATATAAAAATCTAAAAAAAACATATTTCTTCCATGATGTTACGATCAACAACGATAGCTTGTCTCATCTAAGGACAATGCCCAAGCTACCTCCCATCACATCAATACTTTTCTCGTTTAGTTAACGCTTCTCAAGATGTCAATACATATAGCTCAACCAATCACCAATGGTTTTGGTCACCTTAGCCCCATTGAGTAGCTCCAATGAGAGATTCCAATGTGTTTTGGCCTAAGTGTTTAACCAACGCATCGGTTTTAAAGGTTGCTATGAACTAACAGTCCGTCTAGAGGCGGTCCTACCTCACCACTTTCTTTACAAGCTTTACTTCTCAAGCAGCTCAATGACTCAAAGTGACACGATTCTCAAGTTTCTTCCACTGAAGAGAGGACCGCTAGGGTGGATCTAAATCATTTCTCGTGCCCCGACCAAGTTTGCGTTTGGGACTTTGGGAACGTTTTAATGTAAATGACCCTCCCACTTAGTTTTTGAAAAAAATAAATTTTTCTTTGCTTTTTTAAAAACATAACTCTTTTTAAATTTGAAAAAACAAGTTTTGAAAATTATAAACTTTTATAAAATTTAAATCACAATTTAAAAATTATAACTTTTATAAAATTAGTATTGTATTTAAATTATAATTCATTATAAATTTAAACTATAATGATACATGTACATGCTACATGACATTTTGATATTGACATATCCTATTTCTATATATGTTATATGTGTTAGAATTATTTTCATAAAGTATGGTGTAATAACTATTTATGAGTATATAGTTATTTCTCTAACATTTATGTATCATTGAATTTTATGAATAAATAAAAAAAATTCCATCAACTAAACTGTGTCTATAATATATTTAAGTCCTGGAACTCTTATCAACGTAAGAAAAGTAAAGATAAAGGGGTCTTCCAGACAAACTCTTCTGAAATAGTTCAGAATATTATCCGCAGTCTTAAGATCGAATGGATAATCGAGTTCGATTATGACTGTTAGGTTGAAAAAAATGATGCAGATCTTGGGGTATGGGAGTGGAGACTCTAACGGTTGACCTAGACATGTTATGAAACATGTTAAATAGACCAAGAACAACTTAATTTAGAGTATAGCCGTTTATCTAGCTCTAAATCAAATTGTTACACATATAAGAGTATTTTTGTAATTACTTTAATCCTGAGGTGAATAAGGAACTTAATTTAGTTAGTTACAATTTTTGATATGCCAAATGAGTGAGTTCGAAGTGTTGGACAAACTGTGACTGTTGGAGTTCCATGATTCACAGATATGAAAATGCATGGCGAGATTGTAGAGCATTTTTAGTGTTTGTAGCTTCCATCGTTTCTCACCATTAGATAAAAAAACTCGGCCAATAAGATCGTGGCTACAAAATTTCAACTATTCTACGTAAACTTTTGTATTGACTGAAATTGCAGTATTCTAATAGGCACAAAAGAAACCAGAACAATGGTAGAGCAGGCGGCTTTGAGCATGGGATTTCATGAAATGATTCATGATTAAAGAGCTAGCTCGGGGGGGGGGGGGGGGGGGGGGGGGGGGGGGGGGACACGTGCAATAACATTGTTTTGGACTAAAGGTACTCTAGCTTGAGATTGCAGCTCTGAGAAAAGGTATGGTAATTATGGTAGAGAACGTAACAAAACATAATCACGCAGCCAGGGAGTCAACTCAACTGAAAATCAACAATAACTAAACTCACGATATTCAATTAATCAACCAGAAAAGTCACAACTTTATACCATAGAATCAGCAAGAACAATCACAGAAAATCGCAACAGAAAGCGACTGAAATGCAGAACATAGCACAATCACAATCAGAAAATACAATAGGCAGATCTAGAAACAAATTAGATTCAAGCGGCATTCCGGATTCAACGGCGACAAATAGGATTCTGCCCACCCTCGCGCGACTCTAATCCAACTCCTCCGTCATGCGACACGCCAATTCGTCAATCCTCACACGACTCTTCTCTCACTCTGGCACTGACTCTGTTCCTGGATCCCCAATCCTCAGGTAGCAGATCTGCTCTCACGCACGACGATCTTGTTCACCGGCGCGCGGCGGCGGCTAGGGTTTTCCACTTCACTATTCTCGGTGGCTCTATGATATTTTGTCTTTGTTTGAAATGTAAATCATAGGAGATAAAAGAAAAGTATTTTTCTTATTTTTTGCGATGAAATCTAAACTATGATAAAAAAAGATTCCATCGACTATTGTAAGATAATGGGGATGGTCGCACATGTCCGATGGCAGATAATGCTTACCTCTCTCAGAAGACAACGTAATAATATAACACGGGAAACCCAGTATAGTGCGCACCAAAGCTATAGGACCAATTCCGAGGGCCTGTAACTCGAGGATCCGATCATCTGTGGTTGCTATGCAGTGACACACGGAAAGTTTTGAATGAATCAGAGAAATAAAAATAATATTATAATATAAAAATAATTTGATCAAATTTGATATGCCTGGACTCTAGATATGATTTGACAACTAGACGTAACTATCATCATCTTTAGCATTGCTCAGCAAAGACATAGATTCTTCATACATAACTTGAACTAGGGGTATGCATGGGTGGTTCTGTCTGGGTTTTATGTTATGTGCGTATAAATTCAACTGACCAGATCGTGAAATAATTGATCAGTTCAGTTGAATTTTATGATCCACTAATTTTTTTTCAGTGAAATCAATTTAATCATATATATTTTAAGCAATTCTTAGTTTTTCACGTATTACAATAAAATTTTGTAATTTAAAACACAAAATATAAACTAAATATTAAAAAGAGATGGGAGAAATACAAAAAGAGAGAAATGTGAGAATTGAGAAATGAGAGAAATATTATAAAATAAATATGTTTTATATATGGGGAGGATAAACGGTCGGAGTGATCGGTTCATTCTAAAATATAGGAAACTTTTAAAACGAACTAAATATTCAATTTTTTTAAATCCAATATCGAACCAATCACAATTAGTTAAAAAACTAACTAAACCAATCATTTTCGATTCAGTTAGACCAATTTGGTAGGCTTTTTCACACATCAAACTTGAATTAGGATTATTTGTAAAAATGTATGTTTTAATAAAAAGTTAAGGAAAAATATAATATTTTTCTAAAAACCAACATTCTATACTCTGTACCTACAGTTAGAGGTGTTCACATTTGTCCCGAACTGAACCAAAATGATTGGTTCGGTCGATTCTTTATGGCCCTACGGTTCGGTTATGAAAATGTTCAATTTTGAACCGAACCAAACATAAATATTAAATTTATATTTATTATTTATTTTTTTATATATAAGTTCATATCGAACCGAAGCAATGCAAAACATATTATTTTTTTTCAATAATATCATTTAAAAATTATTTTTAATTAATAATATCGAATCAAACCGAAACTCACAGTTCGACTCGGTTCAATTATTTTGACCTTCATAATTTAATTTGGTTCAACGTATAACCGAACCGAATGTTTAGATTCCGTTCAATTTTAACTTACTAACCGGTTCAGTTCCAAGCTACAATATTTATCAGAATAAGAATAATTCCACAAACAGTTCGACTCGGTTCTTATCCCTTCTTCTTCTTTCCACTCAACTTCGAAGAAGCATGAAGATACAGAGGAATCAGAGGAATTGGTCCCTGTCAATGAAAATCCCACTGAAGACAGTATGCTAAAAAATTCTTGATAAAAATGTCATGAAAAATATCTTGCCCAAAATGCTGCTATGATTTTGAAAAAAAAAGGAACCAGAGAGCCCATCTTCGAGACAAAATGAGATTTGAATTGTGGGTATTTCCATGAAGTTTTCAAGGAGAAAAGAAGGTCCTTTGGGGGATCGTCGAGGTAAGATCTCATCCATCGCGGACCCTAGCTGAATGGATTTCGGTTGCTAGGTCAAGTGGCCATAAGCTATGAAGGTTGGTTGTCTTGGACGAAATCAGAGACGAGTAAGAGCCGAGAAGTATGGAAATGACTGAAGCGTATTTGGACAATGGAGGCGGCTGAAGCGTTTATGGATAGCAGAGGAGAGAGAAATGAGGGAGAAGAAGGGAAATAAAAGGTGTTATGATTTTAAGGGCAGTTAGATCATTTTATTAGTGTATATACTGGGCCCGGGATGTGGAATTTTGGTTTAAAAAAAGTACATTTTTCTGAAAATTATTGTTAGAGATATATTTTTCCAAATAACCCACGTTAAAACCGCCTTTTATACTCTCTCTTATATATAAACTCAAGTTTCCCGGTGATATTTCGTTTGTGTATGAAAGCCAAACAGAGACCCAAAAGTTCTCTTAGAAAATTTGAATTCGAAAGAGGGATTTTGATCTGGGAGACTGCAAAAGCTGGCATCCTTATAATTTTTAGGGTGGCGTTTTCCAACAAATGGTGTGTGTGGGTGTCCCTGAAGAGAGAGGAGTACGCCAGTCCATGGCGATGGTACCCGACAGATCAAAGCCGCTGCACAATTTTACATTGCCGTGCCTGAAGTGGGGGATTCAAAAGCACCTCAGGTGTAAGAAATTGATCGATTCTGAATTCGATGACTCGTGTGCTGTTCAGCGATCTCCAGCTCCGAAATTGGAAAACTATCCCGCAAACCGACAGCGAGAATCGGAGACGGAAACGCCTGTTTTTTTTAAGGATTCTGAGAAGAAGATCAGGATTGCGAGATCAGTTATCCAGAGGACCAATAGCAGCGACGACTGCGGAGCTGATGACGGGATCGAGGCGATAAGAGAGAAGCTCATGTTTGATCTAAAAACCGCGACCGAGAAAATGGAAGTGATACTCAGAGAGGAGGAAGAGAAGAACGCTGACGGGGATGAAGAATCGCTTACGCTGGTGTCGGCAGTGGCGGCGCCGCCAGAGTTGAGGCCTTGGAATTTGCGGACAATGCGGGCAGCTTGTAAGGCTCCGACTGATGTTGGTGATGGTGGTGGAGCAGGTGATACAAGTAAGTCTGTGAAGATTGGGGAGAAGAAGCCAAACCAAAATTCGCCGTTAAAGAGTTGTGACGTGATGTCGCAGAGGCTAAGAGAGGAACCGGAGAAGAAGAAGAGACCGAAGTTTGCCGTACCGCTTTCGAAGAAGGAGATCGAGGAAGATTTCATGGCTTTAATGGGACGTAGGCCGCTGAGGAGGCCCAAGAAAAGGCCCAGGATCGTACAGAAGCAATTGGACGTAAGTTGAAGAAGATGAAATTTTGGGTTTTTTTCCCTATTTCTTACTGTGTTATGGAATCTAAACTGATTCGTTAATGATTTTGTTTTTCCAGACGCTCTTTCCAGGTTTGTGGTTGACGGAGGTGACAGCTGATATGTACAAGGTTGAATTCCCAGAGAACGGCAAGGTAAATCTTCTCTCTGTTTTGATGCTTTCTCTTAGATTCGCAGAAAATGTTTAGAAAAGGAAACCTAATATTTGATTTAGAATTTTTCACTAAATGAAGAATATTCCAAAGCTAATATATCAATTTTGTTCCCACCTCAAACTTGAAAATTCATTTTTTTTCCCTTAAAAATTTGCTTCCAGATTCTGATTACTTCATCTTCGAATTTCTTCTTACCTTATCATTTTGGCAATGTATTTTGCAGAGATAGGAATGGAAGCGGTAGGAGATATTTCATTTCAGGGCTTTATTCGCTGACTTCTATTGGTAACCTCTGAAAAGAGTATTGGCATAAGAAACCACACGTTCACAAATTTTTTTTGGCAATTTCATATTAATTTTGATTTCCTATTTAATTTGTTGTGTCTGCAACACCGTAGCTTTTACATTTAAATGCTATTTTTTTAAATTATAGATTCAATTCTCTCTGTTTTCCTCAATAATTTTTGTATATAGAGAAATGATGGTTGAACGTTCTGTTCTATCATCTATAGCTGTTTATATTTGATAAATACTTGATTTTGTTTGCATAATGTTTGGAGGTAAGATTGGTCTTTCTATCAGATAAGTTTGCGCATATGCTTGACTCTCCACACACACCCATCCATGAGATAATAGATTTGAGCAGAGTTATCCTCAATCTCCTAAAATTTGTTGCTTTGTAAAAGATGAAAAAAAATATTGCTCTGTACGCATTCCCATTTAAAAGTTACTGCCTCAGCTTAATGCAAATTATTCTGAAAGTCACATAAATTAAACGATACTTGTTTTATTCTTGAGTTTTGACAGCAGCTCTATTTCAATACTCTGCACTTCTTCTCGCATTTTGGGCGGCTACTTGTGCCACATTAGGCTTTTGATAGCGTTTATAAAGTTGTCGTATGTCTATCATAGCATTTTAAACGCTGTAAAAGACATTTGATAGCATTCTTTTCATGTTATAAAATGTTGTTAAACATGTCATTAAGTTTTGCATAAGGTTTTGTTAATGCTATGAAATATCTTTGATAATCATTTTTGTTACTTATTCTTGCAATTGTACAAATATAAAATAATGAAATCGCATCATTTTATTTTATTACTCAAAATTGTTACATACTATTCCACTAGAAATCATATCTCAAAACGAGAATTGCATCTTGATTTTTACATAGAGCAAGTAAAAGTAATATATCCTAAGGAAAAGATTAAAAACTAGTATAAGTTCACATCTAAACAAATCTTACAACCACATCGCTTAAGCTATGTAGATCTAGGGCCATTGGCCATAGGAGGAGCGAGAGGTGGCAATCTTCCAATATTGAAGTTTCATGAACCGTTGTGTCATTTTTTATAATGCCTTTCTCTTTAAGCTTCCACTAAGCTTTCCTCCAACTGGTCACCCATTGATACAAACCAAAGTTACGCATGTTGGAGCAAGCCCTATAATAGAAGCCTCCATCTTGTTAGTCTCCAATTTCACAGCTTACCTTCCGTGGGAAAATAGAATACTCAAACCTCTCAATGCAACATTAATACATATACATCCATGTAAAAGAAACAGGAACTTTAATTTAAAATTAAGCATCCACAATGACATCACTCAACATTTAGAGACTATAAGAAATACAAAGCAATCTCTTCAGAATGTACAATAACCTACCACCAAACTACATCAAGTATACTCTGCTGCAAGAAGAGCAAGCAATCTTGAAAGCCATCTAGGTACATTTTGAGAACCAGCTCTCTCATGTCTTGAAGCTAGAAATTTAATATAGATACTCATCGTTTTAAGGACAATAGCCACAATACATTTTCATAAGGCATTGAACTTACCCTCTAAAATTGAATGGGAAAAAGAAAAAAAAGGAAAATATTTACAATCTAGAAAATCCAAGTAACAAGCTTATAGCAAGGACTTTCACTGAAAAGAGAAGACGAAGAGTAGGCAAACCAGAAAACTTTTAGATTTCTTGCTCTAAAATTTGAGTCGAAACTGAGTAGATAAGACAAAGCGGAGACAACCAAGAATTCACCTCTTCACCTTAAGTAGCAACCTCTACCGCTTTCCTTTGCAAGTCAAAAGTGAAGAAACATTACATGACCATGTGCATAGGAGAGAGAGAAATAACCCAAAAATTTAATTAAGTTTTAATTAAATTATTTTCCACAAACGACGCGGAAGTTTGGCCAATTATTTTAAAAAAATAAACTCACATTAAATAGGTTAATATATCATAAAGAAAATCAAATCCTCCATCAAACTCCTAGTTACATAAAAGAAATCTTACTTAATAAAATGGTCAAGAACCCAAGAGTACGTGTTTGAAGTCTCACAATTTAATTTAAATAAAACCCAATAGCAAAGAATTAAATTTGTGGACTTTTAAATAGGACTCGATGACACTCCTCCGGTGCCAGAGACTCTAGACCTCTTCAACAGGAAACTCCTCATCACTGTTATCATCATCTGAAAATTAATAAGAAAATGGAGTGAGTATATAAAAATATACTCAGTAAGTAAAATATCATATATTTAAAACAGAGTAGCGTTCACAGTCACATGCAAATCGTAACACATGCATATTTTTCAGATTATTCTTATAGAGTTCGTTGGTCAACTTTCATTAGAGTTTGTTACCACACCTAGAACAGAGATTACCTATAACGACTGCAGGCTATACTGATCTTGGGCTCCCTCGACGGGGCCTTCTCTCTCACGAACTTTTCACATGCGCCGTACATTACCCTTCTGTAATTGTTAGTTGTGAGGTAAGTACATGTGACCTTTCTCGCAAGTACTACTCCGCACCTTCGAAGAGGTGGAACCAGTTGCGCTAACGCCTTCCCACAAAACTAACCAAAGCATATAATAGAGACCCTTTCCCTAAGGATTTGACAAACAAAGACCTTTCTCGAAGGACAAGGTAAACAAAGTATAATAGTTGACACGTGACTCTAATGGCACAAAACTAATTTTTCATGCATTCATTTAACATTTATTCTTAGATTTCAACATATATTAACAAATCAGACATACAATATAACAAAGCACATCAGCACCATAATTGAACAATGTTATAAAGAAAGAAGCATCATAGTGCACTATACATCACAAAACATAAACATAGTTCTATTATAAATTTTCAGCCATACAATGCAAATACTTACATACGGATATCTCACTTACCTTATATACCTCTGTGAGTTCCTAAAGTTCAAGTCTTGAAAGGATAACTGAGAAAAAATTCTTTCTTAGATGTTTTCAAACACTAACGAAAGAAAAATAGTTTGGATGTCTGGTTTTAAAAATTCATTATAATTGTACCGTACATGAAAAATTACAAAACTTAATTCTGAACGTTAATACATGTATCATATATCTTGATTTAAAAGTTTGTAATTTTTTGAATGCATTTTCATATTAAAAATTTGTCATCAACTAGGGTCTGTCTGGTAGTAAAATGAAATTCAGATTTACAAGTTTTACTTCTCATTTAAAATACCATATCTTATCTAAAAATTACAAAAATTCACAGAACTATATTGACATATGATAAAAACCTACTGTAAAATATTTGGGCCAAAATGATGTACTATATGCCAGAAACGAAGCCATGAAGATGAAGTGGTATGCCCTAATATTCAGGTTTCTGAAGAAGATTTGAAAAAATGTTCTCACTATGCAAATAATTTTTTAAAATTTCAATATTTCTATAGGAGTAAATGAATGTCTTATATAATATTGATAATATTTTTAGAATTTTTTATCAATAAGTTCTTAGTAAATGAAAATCGTTTTATCTGTACTATCAAAATATTCATCTAAAAAATACAACAACAATTAATTCTATATACATAAAACAGTAACCATATATATTAAAAATACTCTATATGGTATGAACTTAAACTGATACAATTCTATATGTATTTAAATTCTAACCATAGATTTGATTCCACAGAAACTACATGGATGAAGTACGAAGAGCAACGTACAAATCCACTAACACCAACTCAAAGCTTGAATAAAATACATACATAAAACAACTAAGGCAATGTAAACTAGAAGCCAAAAAAATTACAGTTTGAAGGTTTTGAATAAAAAGTTGGCATTAAGAAATATAAATTTAAGAATCCATTGAATCGATTCTCTTTAAATCTTGTGTGAAACCCTTTAACAAAGTGGTTTTAAAATACCCACTGTTCGGGTAGGTGATAAAATGGGAAATAGAGATAGAGAACAAGAGCAAGCAGAGAGAATTTTACCAAGAGAATTTTGGCAATTGGGCGACTAATGAGAGATTGAGAGAACTACAGAGAAGCAGAGAATAAAGAGCATGGGAGAGAGGGAACAAACAGAGACAATAATGGGAATTAAAGAAAAGAAAACCAAAAAAAAAAAACAAAGAGGAGAATTTTTAGTCCCAAATACAAATGGCAGCGATGTGAAGGATGACAAAGAGGAGGCAAAGATGGAGAAGGGTAGGGGTAGCGAAGAATTAAGCATTTTTTTATAGCAGCTTTCAAAGAGGAAGTGGCTTCGTGGTTGCTAAAGGTGGGGAATTTAGCAACAAAAAACGCAATAAGTGGGTTAAAGATAACCACTTCTTTTCAAAAGCAAAATGGAGAATTGAAATCCCACGTTGGTTGTAGTGTAATTAAGTTAATATTATTTATTTAGTAGAAATCGATAGTATTGTTATAGTAGTAGTTTTAATAGAAAAATTAATATTATTGTTAGAGTAACAGTTTTAATAGAAATCTAATTTGATATATGAGTTAACAAATTTTGTTAATAGAATTTGGATAATCTACACACTAATTTATAATATAATCTAAATATTACTAAACTGACCATAATTTTTAATTTAATACAAGAGCAATGATGTAAAACATATAATAGAATGTGTATATTATAATAAAAAAATAGATCATTGATAATAATGAGAGTTATACTAAGAAAATACTTAATCATTCTAAAAAAATAATTAGTCAATATACTAATCATAAAATTCGGGTCTTACAAACAAAGAGAGAGAGCAACGAGAGTCGAGAGAGAGCTGCCGAGACAGCTTCGACGAGATGAGAGAGTGAGCTAAGGGGGCTTTGCCAAGAGAGCTTCGTTGAGAGAGCTTCACCGAGAGATCGAGCTGCTTCAGTCCTTCACGTGAGAGACAGGTTTGAAATGTTGAACTGTGAGATTTTTCAATAGCCTTCTAATTAATGAGGCGGGTTTGAGTTTTGTCCCCACGTATTGGGGCCCCTGCGAAATAAATGGGCATCTCCTAGCGTTTTAGTAGAAAATGCTATGAGTGCACTTCATTGTTGTGGTGATTATAAAATTAAAATTTTAATTTATCAATTCAATTCATGATTCAGTTTGATTTGACTATAAAATTTTTAAATTAATAAAATTTAATTATCTATCATGAGTGAAAATGAGAATTACACTATAATTTTCTTTATATATTGTTGTTTTTAGAAGAATTACCTCTTACTCTTACTTTCATCCACATTTTTGTGCCAGCGCGAGCGTGGAGTAGATGAAGAAATATTTGGAAAGCTTTCTCAGTTTTGCTCTTACGTGTTATATCTATTTCTTGGTTACTTGGTGACTATTGGTGATTGTTATTTTGGGAGCTATACTTTAATTTACTTGTTATTCTTGGTCATTTATGTAATATTTTAATTAGGTGCAATAGATTTATTAACGACTTTATTTGTTGTGTTAGAAAACATGTTATTAGTTGTGATAGGCATGCTTTCGACTGTAAATATTATTAAACTAAAAAGTTAATACCATAGCACCTAACATTTTGTCCTAAAATTAATTTACTCCTTAAACTATTTTTTTTTAATTGATCCTCAAACTTTCTCAATTCATCAATTTATCACATTGACCGTTAAATGACTCTTAAATGATCACATGCATAGCGCATGCTTATTTTTTATTATCTAATTTTACCTATTTCTTCAACCTTATAAGTTATCAATCTCTCATATTTTTTCATTAAAAAATCAGTAACAAATTACATTTCCCTCTTCACTGATCTATAAATTTTTTAACAAATACTCCTCTAGTTTCAGCAACGGTTCAAGTTTAGGAAAAATAGCAACAATTCAGGTTTAGAAAAAAAACTAACTTTCGTTCATGCTGAGGAAAATAAATATGATTGATAAAAAATAGCAACGATTCGAGTTTAGAAAAAATAATAACATTTATTCATGCTAGAAAAAAGAAAATATGATTGATAAAAAATAGCTACGGTTCGGTTTAGAAAAAAATAGCAACGGTTCATATTTAGAAAAAATAGCAACGGTTGGTGTTTAGAAAAAATAGCAGCTGCTCTGGTTTAGAAAAAATAGAAACATTTATTCATGCTGGAGAAAAATAAATATGATTGATAAAAAATAGCAGCGGTTTTGGTTTAGAAAATATAGGAATTGTTCGTGTTTAGAAAAAATAGTAACGGTTCGGGTTTAGAAAAATAACAACATTTATCATGAAGGAGAAAAGTAAATATGATTGATAAAAAAAATAACGGGTCGAATTTAAAAAAATAGCAACGGTTGGGGTTTAGAAAGTAACGATTTGGATTTAGAAAAAATAGCAACATTTATTTATGCTGAAGAAAAATAAATATGATTGATAAAAAATAGTAAAGATTCATAGTTAGAAAAAACAAAATGGTTCGGGTTTAAAAAATTAGTAACGGTTCGAGTTTAGAAAAAATAGTAATATTTATTCATGAAGAAGAAAAATAAAAATGATTGATAAAAATAGGGTTCGAATTTAGAAAAATAGCAACGGTTGCGGTTTAGAGAAAACAACAACCATTTGGGTTTAGAAAAAATAGCAATATTTATTCATGCTGGAGAAAAATAAAGATAATTGATAAAAAATAGCGACGGTAGAGGTTTAGAAAAAATAACAATGGTTCGGGTTTAGAAAAATATTATCGGTTCAGGTTTAGAAAAACAACAACATTTATTCATGAAGGGAAAATAAATATGATTGATTAAAAATAACACTGGTTCAGATTTAGAAAAAATAACAATGGTTTGAGTTTAAAAAAAACAATGATTTGGGTTTAGAAAAAATAACAACATTTATTCATGCTGGAGAAAATAAATATGATTGATAAAAAAACAACGGTTTGGGCTAGAAAAATTGCAATGGTTCGGGTTTATAAAAATAGTAACGGTTCAGATTTAGAAATAATAGAGATATTTATTCATGAAGGAGAAAAATAAATATGATTGATAGAACTGAACGGAACCTGCATGAGACTAAACCTGAACCATTGCTGAAACTAAAAGAGAACTTGTCAAAATTTTGATAAATTAGTGAAGAGTGAGATACAATTTGTGGCTGATTTTTAGATGAAAAAACATGAAAGATGAGTAACTTATAAGGTTGAAGAAATGAGTAAAATTAGAGAAAAAATAGGCATGTGGTGTGCATGTGACTATTTAACAGTCATTGAACGGTTAGATGGATAAATTGATGGATGAAGAAAGTTGGAGGATCAATTAAGAAGGAAAATTAGTTGAAGGGTGTAAGTTGATTTTAAGACAAAATACAGGAGGATCCTATGATATTAACCCTAAAATAAAATAATATTATTGAAGTTATTACTAATTTATTTTAATTATTAATATATAAAATATTTAATTAAATTATTAGTAATCTATTAATACATCAATTATACTAATTTATAGGTGGATGTAAGACAAGGGAAGAATAATGTACATACTTCAAATTAAATTTTTAATATATCAATCAGTTTTTTAATTATTAAAAAACGAACACATCAATGAAATTTAACGTTCTTTTTCCCTTTCACTCTATTTATTTTTCAGTTTCTTTCTTATTCCGTTAGAAATAGATTACGGTTTATTAAACGCATCCTAACTACTAAAATTTTAAGAGAAAATTTCTAAAATACTTAAATGATTTGCTTAAATGATAGTAGCATGCTTCTAATTTGAATTATGACTCAAACACCATTCATATTAGAGAATTCCATAACAAAAACTCAAACCCATGAAATTTCATACTAACGTGGTTTAAAAAATAAATTATCTAATATTACCTCTTATCTTTTCCTTATAGTATTTTATATGCAAACTTGTAACTGAAGAGACCCAACTGTTATTTTTACTCAGATTGAATCAAAGTTTGGCTTTTTTTCTAGTTTAGTGGCTTTCAAGTTGGATTTATCTCGATTTTCTTTCCCTCTAAGGGGTCGTTTGGTATAAAATTGTGAGTAAATGATTTCTGGAATAAGATTGCTAGAATATGATTGTCGGAATGTAATGCCTGAAAAGTTAATATTACTTTGTTTGTTAACACTTGAGAATGTTCTGATTTAATGGTGAGAGTGTTAGATTACTTTATTTATTTTGATGGAATAGGCAAGTGGATGTTTTAGACATTATTGACAAATTATAATTTTACACTTGGACTAAAATATGCTTAAGAATAATAATTACTTAATTTATAATAAGATGACTAACATAAGTAATAACAAAAATGTGGATTTTACCCCTGGATTTTTTTTCGTATATACTTATTAATTTTTCGATCAAACTATTATATTATGATACCTTATGTAGATTTTCATCAAATATTGTCTATATAATTCAATCAATACCGCTCCAAGTGTATTAATGTGGTATAAAATTTATAATATAAGATAATAATTCTTACAAGAAAATCATCCATGATTTTCAATTCAATAATCAATATATATTACTAAAATAAATTTCTATCAAATTTCAATCATGATAATAAGTAAAATTCAATTTATAGTTAGTATAATATCAAAGCATGTAAACATAATATATTTTATAAAATATGCAAAAGATGGATTCACAATGCAATTACTACATTTCCATACACATATGTTGACTGTATTTACATGTGATTTGTCAAAAGATATGGACAAAACACTCCTGTGCATATCATAAATGCAACACCAAAATATTTACCCTTGTGCACATTATACATGGCATAACAATTCATCCATCTGCACAACAAAAAAAACTACACCGGTAAATTATTATAGGGGGCATTACTTATACTATACATATCAAAATAGGTTCTGAAGGTTTTATCATGAAATATACTTTCTATGATTTCATATTATCGAGTAAAACTTGCAAAACAAACTCCTTTTGAAAGGCACAGGTAGAGCAAAGAAATAATGAGCTTGATCATGATCTTTCACATTCAACACGCTTTGCAGCGTCATCCCATCCAAAACTGCTATAGTTTTGTCCTAGCATCTCTACTGTAGCACCATATTGCTTCTTAAACAACTTGAACTGAGATTCAATGTGGTTGGGCTCGAAGGCCACACCCATGGATTCTTGCTTCCATCCACTTCTCAAGTTGTTGCAGGAAACTAGCTT
This sequence comes from Datisca glomerata, assembly GCA_003255025.1. NCBI lineage: Eukaryota > Viridiplantae > Streptophyta > Magnoliopsida > Cucurbitales > Datiscaceae > Datisca > Datisca glomerata. Next base: position 78,770 of record QANY01009266.1, on the reverse strand, counting down.
TGAATGTTCCATTATCACCTCGCCAAGTCCCAACTTCTACTAACCTCACTAAGCACTCCACCAGTTTTATATCCTCATATTGGCTCCCTTCCTACACATATAAGTGTCTAACATAATAGCTTACAAACTCATTTATAATTCAATTGTATAAAATGAACATAGATAATCAAACTGTACATATCATAATGAAGAACTGCCCATTTTAATATTACCCAAATAAAACGGTTTTCAAATAAAAATCTTTCAAGTCCAAAACATGAAGTAAAAATATAAGTGAATTCAAACACAAACAATCAACCTAGCTTGAGCTCTCTAGTAAGGATCAGAAGACAACAACAGAGCTATACCTTACGCCTACATATAAAGTAGAGAAATTAACATCTTTGAACAGATGATAAATATGTGAATAATGTATTAATCACATCCATTGATGTTTGGTTTCTAACAGATAACTAGGAGTGTTCAAAATGTCTCGCCTCTCCCTCTCCCTTAGCCTAGTCCCTCTCCCTCAAATCAGACCCTCTTCCTCTCCCTTAGCTCAGACTGCCTCTCACCTCTCCCTCTCCCTCAGCCTAGTCCCTCTCCCTTAGATCAGACCCTCTCCCTCTCCCTTAGATCAGACCCTCTCCCTCTCCCACAGATCAGACCCTCTCCCTCTCCCACAGCTCAGACTGCCTCTCGCCTCTCCCTCTCCCTCAGCCTAGTCCATCTCCCTCAGATCAGACCCTCTTACTCTCTCTCAGCCTAGTCCATCTCCCTCAGACCAGACCCTCTCACTCTCCCTCAGCTCAGAATGCCTCTCCCTCTCCCTCAGCTCAGAATGCCTCTCCTTCTCCCTAAGCTCTGTCCCTCTCCCTCAGTAGTCAGTCTCTCTCGCCTCTACCTCTCTCTCATGCAGTCCCTCTCCTTCTCCCTCAACTCAGTCCATCTCCCTTAGTTTGCACATACAATTTTGGAAGGTTCATATTTGGCAAGAAACCATAGCATATGAAAGCAATAAGCGCGCGCACACACACACACATATCACCATAGCAAAAATAAACTATATTCATCAAATCGAGCTAAAACTTCTATAATATAGCAACATCTTCAACCAACTTATAGCAATTTGATATGAAACAAAATATATACAGAATCTTCTTAGAGCTCTAGCACCTAAAAGATAAACTTCTTCTGACTGTCAATACGAATTTATTGCTCAATCCTCAAGATCAAGTTTATTCATTTGGAATGAAAACAATCAAACCTCATATAAAAAAAACCAAAGCTCTCTCCTATGTATTTTCATTGAGGAAAGTTTTACTCTTTTTTGAAAGCCCCCAGTTGCAGCCCTAGATCTATTGAAAATCAATTATGATTTCAGAAATTAACTAGGTCTAAATAGAAAAAAGCAGAGAGGAGAAGAAGAACGCTTCTCACGAAGCTCCGTAAAAACTCGCTTTGAGTTTTTGGCCTGTACAAAAAATGGAGAAGAGGGAGAAGGGCAAAACTCAGAAGGGCACACACACACACATACAGAGAGAGAGAGAGAGAGAGAGAGAGAGAGAGAGAGAGAGAGAGGGATCTTACCATGGGTCACTGCTCGTGAGTGAGAGGGAGAAGGAGAAGGCAAACACGAACAGAATGAGAAGCCTTCCTGAGAGAGCTTACATGGGTCACTGTTCATGAGTGAGAGGGAGAGAGAGAAGGCAGACGCGAACAGAACACCCAGAATGATTATACCCCTCGATTTAGAGGGGCATCAAGATACCCTCAATAGAGAGTATCTTTACATTCTAGGAATATTGAAGCACCCGAAAAAATTTGAACCAAGCAAAGCAATCTCATACTTGCCATCACTTTCCAGGCATATTACCTGATATAACTATATACCAAACGGCCCCTAATGGTGTTCTCCCTCTTTTTTTTTTCTTCTTATATAGGTTTTGGAATGAAGTGTTTGGACGGGTAACTGGGTTCAGACTTCAAACAGTGATTTCCCTTCAGATCATGAGTCGAAGTACATTAACTATTTTTCTCTATATTTTTATATTATGATTTAGGGAATTCATGATCAATTCTCAAAGATCGTGAATTTTTCACTTTACACTACCTTTTAGGAATTTAAGTGTATCAGTAAATTTATTCTAATGAAGATTTTAGGTCAGTTGTGTCAATCCTTTAGGAGGTCAGGTTTCTTTGAAAAACCTATAAGAGGTCTAGGTTTCTTAAGAAATTATTATTTTAACGTTTCATTAGTTATTTCATTGTCAAATAAATATGTTCGTATCATTTAGTATCAGATCCGGTTATAGATCAAAGTTTATTGAAACCCATAGTTACAAGAAGTGTGGTGCCAATCATGAGTCGAAGCACATTAACTGCTGCCAAAATGCTCACTGTCTTGGTGGAGCAAATTTCTATTCAACTGCTTAGGAATACATTGTATCTATATTACGATACCCATTTTTATTATTTAATTGCTTAATGTAATTTAATATTTTGCATTTTATTTAATTTCGTATAAGCAGTTTTAATTAGCTATAGATAGTTTTAGCGACTAATACCACTTTATAGGAGCATTATGGTATTCGGTAACTATTTTGCTACCCGTAAAGGAAAAAATTCACAGTTTTTGAAAATTGATCGTGAATTCCCTATATCATAATATGAAAATATAGAAAATAATTCACGGCCTCCTTGTGATTTTTCTTCCCCTTAAGGATTTTTCACGTAAATCATGGCGTTGTTATTCTCTCATTCTCTCCCTTAATTATTCTTTTTTTTATTATTATGATGTAGGGAATTCACGACCAATTCTCAAAGATCGTGAATTTTTACCTTTGCACAACCTTTTGGGAATTTAAGAGTATCAGTAAATTATTCTAATGAAAATTTTAGGTAAATTGTGTCAATCCTTTAGGAGGTCAGGTTTCTTCGAAAAACATATAAGAGGTCTAGGTTTCTTAAGAAACTATTATTTTAACGTTTCATTAGTTATTTTGTTGTCAAATAAATATGTTCGTATCATTTAGTATCAGATCCAATTACGGATCAAAGTTTATTGAAATCCATAGCTAGAAGAATTATGGTGCCAATCACCACTTTATAAGTATGAGCTACATGATTTTCAGTAGAGACATGATACTATCATATCAGATATCGATGGTCAAGTTAAGTAGTTAAAGAGAAAAAAGTGATTGTGAGATCAATGTCGATAATGTTGACTGACGTGAACATCGATTTGGTAGTGTGGTGAAATGTTACGATATCATTTTTAATTATTTATTTACTTACATATGCCGAACGGCCCGTAATGGTTTTCTTCCTCCTTTTTTTCTTCTTATATAGATTTTGGAGTGAAGTTTTTGGACGGGTAATTGGGTTCAGACTTCAAACAGTGGTGTCCCTTCAGATCATGAGTCGAAGCACATTAACTACTGCCAAAATGCTCACTGCCTTGGTGGAGCAAGTGTCTATTCAACTGCTTAGGAATACATTAAATCTATATTACGATACCCTTTTTTATTATTTAATTGCTTAATGTAATTTAATATTTTGCATTTTATTTAATTTCGTATAAGCAGTTTTAATTAGCTATAGATAGTTTTAGCAACTAATACCACTTTATAGGAGCATTATGGTATTCAGTAACTATTTTGCTACCTGTAAAGGAAAAACTTCACGGTTTTTGAAAATTGATCGTGAATTTCCTATATCATAATATGAAAATATAGAGAATAATTCACAGCCTCCTTGTGATTTTTCTTCCCCTTAAGGATTTTTCACGTAAATCATGGCGTTGTTATTCTCTCATTCTCTCCCTTAATTATTCTTTTTTATTATTATGATGTAGGGAATTCACATTCAATTCTCAAAGACCGTGAATTTTTCCCTTTACACTACCTTTTAGGAATTTAAGTGTATCAGGTTTCTTCGAAAAACCTATAAGAGGTCTAGGTTTCTTAAGAAACTATTATTTTAACGTTTCATTAGTTATTTCATTGTCAAATAAATATGTTCGTATAATTTAGTATCAGATCCAATTACGGATCAAAGTTTATTGAAATCCATAGCTACAAGAAGTATGGTGCCAATCACCACTTTATAGGTATGAGCTACATGATTTTCAGTAGAGACATGATACTATCATATCAGATATCGATGGTCAAGTTAAGTAGTTAAAAAGAAAAAAGTGATTGCCAGATAGTGTCGATAATGTTGACTGACGTGAACATCGATTTGGTAGTGTGGTGAAATGTTACGGTACCATTTTTAATTATTTATTTACTTACATATGCCGAATGGCCCGTAATGGTTTTCTCCCTCCTTTTTTTCTTCTTATATAGATTTTGGAGTGAAGTTTTTGGACGGGTAATTGGGTTCAGACTTCAAACAGTGGTGTCCCTTCAGATCATGAGTCGAAGTACATTAACTACTGCCAAAATGCTCACTGCCTTGGTGGAGCAAGTTTCTATTCAACTGCTTAGGAATACATTAAATCTATATTATGATACCCTTTTTATTATTTATTTGCCTAAGGTAATTTAATATTTTTCATTTTATTTAATTTTGTATAAGCAGTTTTAACTAGCTATAGATAGTTTTAGCAACTAATACCACTTTATAGGAGCATTATGGTATTCGGTAACTATTTTGCTACTTGTAAAGGATAAAATTCACAGTTTTTGAAAATTGATCGTGAATTTCCTCTATCATAATATGAAAATATAGAGAATAATTCACGGCCTCCTTATGATTTTTCTTCCCCTTAAGTATTTTTCACGTAAATCATGACGTTGTTATTCTCTCATTCTCTCCCTTAATTATTCTTTTTTATTATTATGATGTAGGGAATTCACGATCAATTCTCAAAGACCGTGAATTTTCCCTTTACACTACCTTTTAGGAATTTAAGAGTTTTAGTAAATTATTCTAATGAAAATTTTAGGTCAATTGTGTCAATCCTTTAAGAGGTCAGGTTTCTTCGAAAAACCTATAAGAGGTATAGGTTTCTTAAGAAACTATTATTTTAACGTTTCATTAGTTATTTCGTTGTCAAATAAATATGTTTGTATCATTTAGTATTAGATCCAATTACGGATCAAAGTTTATTGAAATCCATAGCTAGAAGAAGTATGGTGCCAATCACCACTTTATAAGTATGAGCTACATGATTTTTAGTAGAGACATGATACTATCATATCAGATATTGATAGTCAAGTTAAGTAGTTAAAGAGAAAAAAGTGATTGCCAGATCAGTGTCGATAATGTTGACTGACGTGAACATCGATTTGGTAGTGTGGTGAAATGTTACGATACCATTTTTAATTATTTATTTACTTACATAATTTAAATTTTTACAATATAGTTAATTTAGTATAAGTATTTTTTATTAGTTATAGATAGTTTTAGCCTGTACCACTTTAGGGGGTGTTTGGTATGGGGTGATGTTATGTGAGATGCCTGGAAATTATGGTGATTTTAGCATTCCCTTGTTTGGTTTAGTTTTTAGTGTTTTACATTATCGGAATGTCAAGATACCCATCTAAATCAAGGGGTATATCCATTCTGAGCTTCTCTTCGCGTTCTGCCTTCTCCCTCCTCCTCTCATTCACGAGCAGCGACCCATGTAAGCTCTCTCACGTAGGCTTCTCTTCTGCATTCTGCATTCTCCCTCTCACACATAAGCTCCAGTGACCCATGGTAATCTCTCTCTCTCTCTATCTCACTCACTTATGAGCTCCAGTGACCCATGGTAAGCTCTCTCTCTCTCTCTCTGTGTGCCCTTCTGTGTTCTGCCGTTCTCCCTCTTCTCCATTTTTTTTAAAGGCCAAAAACTCGAAGTGAGTTTTTACAGAGCTTCTTGAGAAGCATTCTTCTTCTCCTCTCTGCTTTTTTCTATTTAGACATAGTTAATTTATGAAATCAGAATTGATTTCTAGTAGATCTAGGGCTGTAACTGGGTGGCTTTTCCTGAAATCTCTGAAATATGCTTTCTTGATTTTGGGTCATGAACATCTGATAACTATTTTCCTTTTCCTTCGTCATTTTTAGAAGCGTTTACTAGATTGGGGAGTTGTATGATGCAATCTCTTCTCAGAATCTAGACTATGCTGCCACTCACAGGAGGGTACGATCTGCTTTCCTCGAAGTTCAACAACACGTTGATCACTACTTGTTCAAGGTGAGTTTGATTCAACATCAACAAAAGAATTCATGCCTAATTCCCCTGGTTAGAATGCCCATGATAGGTATCTTAATTTATATTTATTTGTACCAAAAAGTTAGATTCTCTTTTGATGCATTTCATGAATTCGTGTAGTACCTTTTGATACATTTTTTGATGTATCAGACGGACGCGAAGGATAATGAGGAGTCCAGATCCTTTGGAAGAGTAACATAAGTAGGGGTGGCAACCGGGCCAACCCAGCCGGTTCACGGGCCAGGTCCAGCCGGTTCGCGATCGGTTCTAGGTCGGGGCGCTGTAAATTTAGGGCGGCCCAGAATGAACCACTGAACCTCCCTTTGATGTGATTTAATTCTAAAAAATGTAGATGAGGAGAGTTGAACATTGGTAGAGAATAGATGAAGTGTAGGGATTACCTCTAAGATATATGGAAGTTATGTTACTTTTCTTTTAATTTTTTTAATTTTTTACTTTAGAATCTTAATAGAAAAACTTGTCGTATTGAGTAAAATAATTATTTTATTCATTGAATTAAATAATTGTATCACTATAAGTTATGTGCATCCCAATAAAGTATTCATTTAAATAAAAAGTTATAATAATTATGGAGACTCTAAATATCATAAATTTATTATTTATTATTTATTAAATTTGAGAGTTGCATCACTATAAATTAGGTATTTTCCTACTAGGTTGGCACCTACCTATTTATCAATCGCTAGCAACAATCTAAAAAATTAACCCCCCTCGGCCTAGCCTCGTTTTAACCTTTTTTTGGAAAAAAACTCATTAGGAAAAATCCAGAAAAGGAAAAAGAGTACTAGCCATAAGTATTAATCCATACAAGACTTAAAAAATATGAATCATCTATACTTCATTTTCATTAACATCTAAATCTTGAAAATCTTGAATCATGTCGTCTAGTCGTTGTTGTCTTCGTTTGATGGCATCACTCCAATCCTTAACACAGATTAAAGCTTCAACAATATTATGAGCTAATCTACTTCATTTTTCTTCAATTACACGTCCACCACCTGCACTAAAAACAGACTATGATGGTACTGTAGAGATTGGAGGCGTTAGTAGATCACGTGCCATAATAGAAAGAATTGGATAATTCGTTGATTCATATGTTGAATAAAATGAATTTAATTCTGATGTTAGTTCTTTAATATCTACAACGGAGGAAAGTCCTAAATTCTCAGAAATAAAATCAATAAAAATTTCAACTCCAACTAATTTTATCATAGGATCCATAGTAGTAGCAAAACAAAAAATCTTAGAAATATTCTGCTGATATTTTTTTAATTTTTTCTTCCATGTTTTCAACAATAGGTCGAAAAGATTCATTTGTCTTTATAACGTGCAAAAATGCTAGTAATTTCTAAAAACTGTCTAAGAATAAGATATGGAGTTGCATAGTAAATACCAAAGTAAATATTAGTTGAAATATAAAAAGGTTCCAAAAACTCAAGAAAATAGTTAGCTATTTCAAAACTAATAATTTTTACAACAGTTTTACCACTTTTTTTGCTAATCTACTTGCTTTAAATCAAGCATAGACGACTACTATAAAGCAAGTCGGTGTTTGTTTCGATTTTTTTACTCAATTTATCTATAAAATAATCATACCCTTGTATAATTTTTTCACCCACTTTTTTACTCAATTTGTGTATAAATAATCATACCCTTATTAATTGGTGTTAGGGTATGCTCTTGGATCCTTGGTGTATTTTTTGTTTATTAAATAAAATATTCATTTAAACAAAAAATATTATCTATTATTTAGTTAAATACATTTATGTCAAAAAGATATTTAATAAAGTATTTGACAAAATGTATTGATAGACAATAAAAATATAATACAAACAATATTTACACAAAAATAGTCTTGGCCTAGTGGTAAGGGGTCTATTAATAAGGAAGAGGTCAATGGTTCAATCTTCAATATATACAAAAAGAATATTTTTTTAGATAAAAAGTACATACCCATGGGCTGGGCCGGGCCAGGCCATGTATCCAGGCCGGTCTGGGCCATATCGCACAAATGCCAGGCCCGGGCTTGGCCTGTGGGCCTGAACCAGTCCTGTATTGTTCACACACAGACCGAGCCTGTCTGAGCTTTATCAGGCCGATCCAGCCAGTTTACGGGTTGAACCGGCCCACTTGCCACCTCTAAGCATAAGAAGGAGTTGCAGTAAACAAAGTTTAGAAGTTTTGGTCTATTTGGTTAAGATAGATGTACAGATAAATGGTGACCCATGTTCTTATGCTGCTGTTTGACTATTATATGATCAAAATGATGGAGGAGGTTTGAATCTTGTTCGACAGACAATCATCTGTGTTAGTTTGAACATGCATTCCTAATGATTTGGCTGGAGATATATATATTTTCTCCCTATTAGATTTTGTTGAAGGTCGTCATTGTTTGCCACCTACAAATGCTTCTATTGGCTGCTTGAATCGCAAGGTCTGACAATATTCCTAAAAACCAGCTTCTGCTAATATCGTGTATGTAACATATTACAGTTCGAATTATGAGCCTTAGATTTATATTAAGTTTTTAATATAGGCCTTTATAAATTTACTACTTACATGTTCTATCTATTTTAATATTCACATTGTGTTTGCAAGAGGCAGCTTGGTTGGTGTGAAGTGGAGAGCGGTGTTTTCTTTTCATTGAAGAAGAAACTGACAGTAACCATAGTACTACAAAGGTAATTTATTAAATTGATATCTATAGAAAGGATTTGGAGATCAGCATTACACTTTCTAAGTCATGAATACATTTTTGGTGTTTGTTGTTCAAGCTGTTGTAGTACAATGTTTTGTTAGTGGTAAAATTATAGTGGTACTGCAATAATTTATATTGGTTGCTGAATTGTGGATTAGTTTGGGAGTTTGATCAGGTTATTGCTATAATTTAGTTCATGTTGTCTATTTTGTAGTGGGTTTGAGAGGAATTCTAGGGGATTGGAATTTTTTTACAAAAGGTGGATACCTGAATCGAATGTTGAAATAAAATGAGCCCTATGTTTTGCCGTGGATATGGTGATACCTGCAATTTCTTATTTAATATTTCCTTTTGTTAATTCCTATTTTATGTTTGTTTGGTTGGAAAACGTAGGAGAAGAAAAATAATTGGTGGTGTATGCATTGTTGGGGGAGGGGGGGGGGGTATTGTATCATGGTTATTTTCTACATGTATTTTCTTCTTTTTTATGGGGATTGTTCTTTTCGTTTGTGTATTGGTTGTACAACAGGTTATTGAGCTAGCTGGAAATGCTACTAGAGATAACAAGAAGAACCGCATTGTTCCAAGACATATACAACTTACAACTAGAAAACGATGAAGAATTGAGCAAGCTTTTAGGGACTGTTACAATTGCTAATGGAGGTGTATTGCCAAACATTCATCAGAGTTTGTTACAAAAAAACTAAGGAAAGACAAAGGCGATATAGGATCTGCATCCCAAGAGTTCTGAGAGTTCCTTTTTTTCTTTTAAAATCATTTTGGTTTGTTATAAACCATAAAGTTGGTGTGATGTTGTCAATGAAATCATGAATTGAATTTGTATAGTATACAATATTCAGTTTTATACGTTATCTTCGTTGTTACCTTACCATTAATCTTGATTCTATTGACACAAATTAAATTTTCTTAATATCATGATTGAAATTTGATAGAAATTATTTTAGTATTAAAATCTTGATTATTGAGTTGAAAATCATGGGTGTTTTTCTTATAAAAATTATTATCTTATATTGTAAATTTTATACCACATTAATTCACTTAGAGCGATAAAAATCTACATGACGTATCATAATATAATAGTTTGGTCACAAAATTAATAAGTATATAAGAAAATAATTCATGGGTAAAATCTATATTTTTGTTATTACTTATGTGTGTCATCTTATTATTAATTAATTAATTATTATTCATAAGCATTTTTAGTCTAAGGGTGAAATTGAAATTTGGCAATAATGTCTAAAACATACTCTTGCATATTCCATCAAAACAAACAAAGTAATCTAACACTCACACCATTAAATCAGAACATTCTCAAATGTTAACAAAGAAAGTAATATTAATTTTCCAGGCATATACATTCTTACGATCATATTACAACAATCTTATTCATGAAATCATTTGCTCACAATTTTATACCAAACGACCATTTAAGGTATTTTTTTATTAAAGAAAATGCAGATGCACCAATCGTTTATGTATATTATTTTCATGAAAATTGTGATCATTTGAGATGTCTAGTTTTCCAAAAGAAAAGCGTAGGCTTCCTCGAAAACTAATTATCTTTATTTTTTCCCACTTATTTTAACTCCAAATAAACGCGCTCGAATCAATCGAGAGGTAGTTTTGGAATTAGAATTGAGAGAGTTTTATTATTACTGTATTAATTGTTGTAATACTATTATTAATATTACACGGACCTATTTTGGAGTTCCAATTAGAAGAGAGAATTTTAATATTTTTATTAATTATTTTAATATATTTTAATTTAAACTAAATAGCTACTGGATCATTTTAGGAATTTGACTGAGTCTTCGATAAGTATAACACCCCTATTTTCATCCTACAGTAATGTTAGAGTGAGTACTCTTGAAAGGCGCTAAAAAATGGGGCCACAGCTTCAAATAATTCAAACATATCTGCCGCAGGTCTTATCAGCTTATGTACTAAGCGAAGCCACCTTCGACCCTGAGCTCTCATCAAAGCCGCCCTCGCTTCGGCGGGCCCTTCATTCACGTTACATGTACTTAATCTCACATTAAAAGAGATAGAATAAAATAAGTGCCCACTTATTTTATTGTCATCGGACTCATCTGGGGGGAATCCGTGCATTTTTTATTAACTCGAATTGTCACCTTTTATTGCGCATGTAACGTAACGTGGGGTGCCCCATCTTTCAGCACCCCTACTTACGGCCGAGTTCAATACGTTAGACTCGTGTTTTGTTCTTTTAACTGTCGTGATCGTAACCTCAGGTCTAAAGACCCTATTTGACTCAGACGTGACTTTTAGACGTAACCCTTCCGCCCCTTAGGGAACAGAAAACTGACGCAACTCACTGAAATAATTTATGTCTCCCCGACCCTACCTAGCTAGCGGCTTATTCCTTTGTTTCTTTCTTTCTTCTTGTTCTCATTCGTATCCATCTATACTGATGAATATCCTTATTTTATTCATCCAATGGTTAAAGAAATATATACATTAGTACTATCATTATTTATTGCACTTCTCTTTCCCATTAATGTGTCCTCAAACTTCTGTGTGGGGGGGGTGACAGATAGACAGAAGTTATGACAACCCTCACACGAGAGCCAAAAATCTTGCTTTCATTAAGATAATTCCGGCTGAAGCAAGGATAGCTGCTAAAGAAAGAGAAAAGAAACTAAGCAAAATAGGATAGGATAGATGGATGGATCCATCTTTCTATTCATATATATTACTAATATATTACTAAANGGTCAAGGAAGTATATATTATAGCAATCGCGCTTAGAGTATAAATGAAAGGAGTGGAACGAAGTGTCGCTTCGGGAAACATGGGTATTGAAAATCTTAAAAACCCGTGGGTTCCCAATTTTAAAGGAATTCCTGCCAAGATGACGGATCCTGCCGTAGGTGCCTCTACATGAGCTTCGGGTAACCAAATATGAACTGGTACCATAGGCACTTTGACGGCGAAAGAGGCGAAAGAAGCAATCCATAGAAAGATTTGGCGCCGCTCACTAAATTCTGTGGTTAATGAGATTTGTAAATCGGTGGTTCCTGTTTGGAGAAGAATCAACAGAATAGCTAATAGCATAAAAACAGATCCAAGTAAAGTATAAAGGAAAAACTGATATGCTGCCTTGATCTTTCTTTGTCTCGAACCCCATACCCCTATAATAATGGTAGAGTAAGGGGTGGCCCCAAAGCGGAATTGACCGATGGTAGTTGGTCGAAGCTCCAGTAGGTAGCCACTCCCTTCTCAGGGAACCGTACGTGAGACTTCCGCATCATACGGCTCCGTCCCGAGCTTCCGTCGTCGGCCCTTGTCATTAGACCACTATCTATGCATGTATTTTCAGCCTGGACTCTCGAATCTTTTGCTTCTCGGATGGTGGCGAACAATGCAGCTTGCGTTGCGGGAGATGCCCGCACGTAGGGCCCGGCCCGCTTCTCGCCCGAAAGAACCGCTCACTAGCTAGCCGGACTAGTGGGGGGCCCTATCTGGAGACATACTGAAAACCATGCCTTTCGAACCGAACGCAACGCCCGTCCTCCAAATAAAAAGAAAAAAGGGCTCGTTGGGAAGAAAGATGGAGTGCGGCCTGTAGAGCACATGTAAGGCACAGTCGGGTTGCTCACGCAGCGGATCTCTCTCTCTCTCTAGATATCTAAAGATAGAGAGATGTGAAAGAAAGTCATAGCCTTATGTTATGGCCGCCCCCCGACTTACGGCCTTTACGCTACTACTACTGTGATGTGAGCGGTTCAAATTGCTTTGATCTTTCCCAATTATCCTGGCCGGAAACTTGTACGCAGCACTTGTACGGGGGTGCATGCATAAAGGTTTGGAACTCTTTTCTTATCTGAATCTTAAGGACAGGACCCTACCCTATTCTCGAACCCTCTGCCGAGCTTAACCCTGCCCGCATTTCCTTTTGAAGGGGGCCAAAGAAATGTCTCCACCTGCTGCCAACAGTCTTTCTTCGGAATTTGACTGAACGGGTCGATCCTCCCCTTTGTTTTAGCAACTTATCCTAAGGTCTCCTCACCAAGAGCTCCCCGACGACGACAGAGGAACCAACCCGCCTGCTGTGGCGGGGCGGCTTTTTTGTTTCACAATAAGACCTGGACGATTATCCCTACCCTCCGTAGCTTACGAGTTTACGTCCATCCCTGGTCGGGTACAGTTTCCTTTCTCTTTCTCCCTTGTAGCCGTTACCCGAATTCGCGCAAGTGTGTCCACACCCCCCAAACTGACTTGACGAGGAATCCATTCTCGCGAACAAACACAACCCCTACACACACCTAGGGGCACCCCTTCCTGCATATTCATACAAGACCCGAGTAGGCGGGTCGAGGTCTGACGAGGTACCCACTACTCGGAGTACCCTCCCAAAAGGAAAAAGATGTGTCTGTCAGGTTCGGTTCTTCTTAGTTGGGTTGGGCGGGTTCGACCAGAAATGCTATGCTTACACACAAGACTACCCCTCTTCCCGAAAGCTTCGCGGGGACTACTTTACGACGACGGACGACCGCCCGTAGGGGGTTTACTGCACAAGGCCCCTGCAGAGGAAAAGCTTTATCCCAGCGAATAGAAGATGCTCAGCTCCGCACAACATAGGGATTGGCACGCTTTCGGGAAGAACATAGAATAGTAGAGGATCCAGCATGCGGAACACGGCGATCATTAGAAATTCACGAATTAGAGATGCTGTAATATACTCTTTCCCATAACTTCTCATACCAGACCAACCCACTAAAATGCAAATAGGGATCAGAAATGTGGTCAATATCACGAAGAATAAAGAGATACCGTCTATACCCAAATAAAAATTGATGTTTTCATAAGGAAGCCATCGAAGGCTTTCCACAAATTGAGATTTGGCCGTAGAAGGATCGAATTGTATCCGAGGAACAGGGGGATACAAAAAAGTAATAAGAGAGGCACACAGACCAATCAATCGTATCGGCCGTATTCTTGAATTTGGAATGAAAAGAGGAGTAATGCTTCCTAGCACGGGACACAGAATAAGACCACTTAGATCAGAATAGCATTCACAGAAATGTTCTAACATAGAGTAGAATCGAACATTGAAGAGATTAGTTGACAACAGTAAAAAGATGGGCGCCTAATTCCAATACAATAGGGGTCTATCAGTGCAAGTCAGCTGAACACCGTGATTGATGAGTGGGTAGGTGGGTTAGGTGCACCTCTCGCCCAGTGGGAAGTAATGAGGCGAGTTTCCCCCCCCCTGAATGAAGAAGTAGTGGGGCCCCCTTCCCGCGTATGCGCCTTTATTTAATTTAGAAAGATTCTCTTTTTTCCAATAGAGAATCTTTCTAAATAAATCTCTCTGGCAAAAACGCAATTCGTCAAAGAGATAAAAATAAAAAAGAAGAGAAAGAAAGGGAAGTTTTGTCTTTCTTTCCAAATAAGAGAACAAAGAAACCACTCAAAAATGATAGTTAGATAAAGAAGTTTCACTAAGAACTAGCACTAGACTTCTTCCCCCCTTTCTACTTTTCCTCTCTCCTTTTGTGTGTGCTTCTACCCCGGCTTTTCATTCTGTTTTATAGAGACCCGAGGAAATTTTTCTAAGAATTAATGTAAAAAGGTGATACACTTTCCCCGGCATACGGAAAAAAAATCCAGGATGACGGCTGTCAAAAGACGAGTAAGGGACGGGGAGGGGGAAGCTCTCGAAACCAAACGAGACTAGAAAGAACATGGGAATTAGCACAATTCCTATGAGTGCTTTTGCCTCGATGAGCCAACAAAGGGGCAGCCCTCTCTCTCTATCTCGGTTTCGGTTTAGCATCATATATCGATCTGGAGAAAATTTTGATTGGTTGTAGTGCGGATTAAGGAGCTGCACCTCCATGCTGTGGCTGTGGAGGTGGGGCTGCCGCCGCCTGATAGAGGCAGAAGCCGGGGCCACCGGAGCTCTCTGTGTCGAGTGTGGTTCGAATGAAATCCAATGAGAAAAAATCAGAAGTTTAGGCTGTACACCTAATTTTCCTGGGATTGTAGTTCAATCGGTCAGAGCACCGGAGCACGAGGAGGCCTGGACAATAGCATCAAATTCGAACTATGATGTCGAACCTCATTCAATTTCTCGCTGTAAAAGGCAAGGCGAAGCTTCTAGTCGCTTCCCGAATGCCTCTTGACTTTAGTATGGTCTAGTCTTTTTCCTTCCTTGCCGCCAACGTACGCTACTAGGAGAGTCAGCAAGCTACCTTGCTTGCATTCTATTCTATAAGCGGAGCAATTTGTCGAGTCTACGAAGCTTCGTAGTTCTCCCTCCCCCCTTTGCGTCGCCATGCCACTAGATCCATAATGACTGGCGAGTCGGAACATGTACGAATATAACCACGCGGAGCGCCGGACCGGCCTATCGAAGAAAGATCTCATTAAACCTATTTAGCCGAGCTAAGGTGTGGAATCCTAGTTTTTGAGTCTTTTTTTATAATAATAATAAGCTAAAGAATTGAGAAGTCCTCCATTGAATTGAATGGGGTGGGAAAGACAGGTTCGGAAATGGCCGGATTAGCAGGAGGAAGGGCGGCCCCACCTTGAAACAAAGGTGTACGTACATAAAGAAAGAGGCTGGTTATGGCCTTTACTTGCTTGATAGGGCTCCTTCCCATCTATCTTGACCGGGAAGAGGGGGGAGGCCCTTGCGGAAGCCCTGCCCGCCCTGGCGAAGCAAGGCATTCAGCTAAGAGCAGCCAGCAGCAACTAGAGCATCCCGTCTGAAGGCCGAAGCTTTCAGAGATAAGGGAGGAACGGTATTAGCTGTTTGTTGCTCTTCTTAGTGCCTTAGGTGGTGTTCCCCTTTAGGAGGAAGCGAGAAAGCTTCAAAAGGCTAGTCCGAAAGGGCTAGCTAAGACAAGGCAGCTAGGCATATTAGAATTATGTCCATAAAATGAGGTGTATTTATGAGTAAAATGTTATTTATTTGACATTGATGTATTACAGAATTTTATGAATAAATTAAATTTTTTTTTAATTAAAGTGTGTTTGTAATGAACTATTATCAACGTAAAAAGAGTAAACACCGAGCAGTCTTCCGGACAAACTCTTCTGAGATAGTTCAGAATGTTATTCGTAGTCTTAGGATCGATTGGACAATCGAATCTAATTATGAATGTTAGGTTGAACCAAATGATGTCGGTTTGAGGATATGAGAATGGAGACTCTAACCGTTGACCTAGACATGTTACGGAATATGTTGAATAAACCAATAACCAATTAGTTAAGAGCAAAGCCATTTACTAGCTCTAAATCTAATTGTTACACCTAAAAGATATTTTCATAATTACCTTAATCCTGAGGTGAATATGAAACTTGACTTAGTTACCTGCGATCTTTGATACGCCAAATGAATGAGTTCGAATTGCCAGACAATACCTTGACTGTTGGGACTGTAAGTCAACTGTGTTAAAATAAACTGATTCATAAATATGAAATTCGTGGTAAGATTATAAAAAATAAAAATATTACATTATGCTTTATTGATGAGTGTGTGAACAAATAAACCGGGTCTAGTACTCAATGACATGAGTCATTGAATAAGACATGGTGAACTGTAAGAGACACTTCACGAATATGACTTTCTTATTCACAGTTAATAAAAGAGTTAAGAAAATAATAACTAGAGGATAAAATGATAATTTTATATCCCACTCTTGTTACTGAGATTCATGAATGGTAATATCGTTAAACATTATGTGGACCGTGAAATATAAATATTTATTTACACCAACAAAAATGTAGTATGCATGAATCGGGAGTTCATTCGGCATCAGACTTATAGTGGGGTCGTACGATGTCGGAATTAAATAGGTCGAGAAATTATGGAGATAAATTAACGGGGTATTTTAATCTCAGAGCTTTGTTCATGTGGGTCTATTCGATCTCAAAGTAGCTGATAACGATATGAGTGAAAAACAACAATAGTTGGACCAAAAATGTATTTTGGGTCAAGGTACACTTCTTGAATCCATATGAAATGTGTGTCATCACTGTATTAGTGAAGAGCAAAATTAATGTTCAAATGAATTATTTTTTTATTTTCTAATTATTAGATAATTAGTCAATAAAAAATTATTTAATTAATTGATAGGGATCAATTTAATTTATCAATTTGAACTGGTGATTTTGGACACAATTTTGGATTTAGAGGAGATGTAAAATTCACATATCAAAGTGTCAGGAGAATGTGATTTTCGGTTTTTGACATATTTTATATTGGTAAATTCCATAATTAAATATAAAAGGGAGTGCATTGGGGTTGCATCCCTAAGTATGATATTCAGAGCAGAAAAGATTTCTCTCCTCCTCCCTACACTGTTGCCGCCGAAACCTTAAGAGGAAGAGAAAAATTTTGTTCTCTTCCATAGTTATTTTGAGAGCCCACACTCAATTCGTGGTGAAATTCTTAAGAGATTTACTTCTGACTCTAACGAGTGGTTGTTAGCGAGAAGATCAATTATCAGCTCTGTGAATCTCAAGAACGAAAAACTTGAGATAGAGAATTGGATCCCACCAAATCAGATATTCTCCATTAATTGAAAAATGTATAAATTGTTTCTATCTCTTCTCGATACGTTTTTACCGTTTATGCATGTTCATTGGTTTGATATTGTATTTAATTCGATTAAATGTTTGTTTTGAATTTATTTTATATTCCGCCCATTAAGTAGTCATGGTTCATTAATTTTCTGTAAAGTCTCATACTCGATCCAACAATTGGTATCAGAGCCAGGTTTTTGAATATGTACATTCTGTATTAAACATGTGTATGGATGAATATTATGATATTGGCATATAAATTTTGTATGAGAGATTCAAAATATGTTTGAATGTGTTTTATGAATGGATCTCGATCGCTTGGCTCTAGGTGTTATTTTTCAGTTTTAGAATTGATGTACGCCAAAAATTGAGGCATTTTATGTAATTTAATTTTACTAAGAGTTGTATCATTAAATTCTATGTAAATCCGTCATCGCATCCTGAGAAGCCACAGTCCGTAGCTGCCGTTCACTGCTCGTCGCCGTTCATCGCAGCGTCCACTGCTCGTCGCTGTTTGCCGTGCACAATCGCACGCAACTGTCTGCTACCACGCGCCGCTGCTTGCTGTTATCGGTAGTAGCACCCTGCGCCGTAAGTCACGCCGTCACTAGGGTTTAGGAAACCCTAGAGAGTGGCACTTAGGGTTAAGGAAATCCTAAGGTTTTGGAAACCCTAGCGCGCCTAAGACCATGTTGGCCCTTGGGCTGGCATGGACCCACCAAGCCTGTTGAGGTTTTGGAATGAGCAAGTGTTGTTTGACCAGAATGATTCGTAGGGACTTGAGATTTGATCCCAAGCCCAATCTAGTCCTTAAAATTAAATTTATTTAATTTGATAATTTTTCAACACTTATTAATTAGTATTTATTTTATAAATTATTTATTAAAATAAATCAATTGATTAATTTACTTGGTAATTATTTGCCAAAGTAAAAATTGTTGAAAATTTAATTTTAATTTGAAATTTGAATTTTGAAAATGAGAATCGATTTTGGTAACAGATTACAAGAGGGTGGGACTTCCTGAAGGAGAATAAGAATTATAGACGCTATGAAGAATAGATTTTAAATTATTTATTATTCTTCTTTGTATGAGATGTAATTAAAAGTGAGCCATAAAGAGGTTAATTTTGAATGTATGATTTATCTTTAATCTCGCATCCTCATATAACATGCTATATAGGAATAGGGATATGCCAATATCAAATTGCCATGTAACATGTATATGCACCATTGTAGTTTAAATTTATAATGGGTTATAATTTTAAATACAATGTAAATTTTATAAAAATTATAAATTATAAATTGTGATTTAAATTTTGTGAAAGTTTTATAATTTCTTAAACTTGTTTTTCAAATTTATAAACAATTATGATTTTTGAAAAAGCAAAGAAAAATGTATTTTTCCAAAGGTCCCCAACGCAAACTTGATCGTGGCACGTGGAATGGTTTAGAGCCGCCCTAGCGGTAATCTCTTCAATGAGAGAAACTTGGGATTCATGTCACTTTGAGTTATCGAGTTGCTTGCGAAGCTAAAGCTTGTAAAGGAAGTGGTGAGGTGGGAGCATCCCTAGACGAACATTCAGTTCATAGCAACCTTTAAAGCCGATGCGTTGGTTAAACACTTAGACTGAAGCACATTGGAATTTCTCATAGGAGCTAGTCAATGGGGCTAAGGTGACCAAAACTATTGATGATTGTTTGAGCTAGATGTAGAGACATATTGAGAAGCGTTAACCAAACGAGAAGAGTCTCAATGCGATAGGAGGTAGCTTTGGCGTTGTCCCTATATAAGACGAGCTATCGTTGTTGATCGTAACATCATGAAAGAAATATATTTTTATTAGATTTTTAAATATTTAAGTATTTGGATCATGTATCATACTTTCCTAAATGATTAAGTATTTATTTACGCCGCTTTGTTTATTCTTTTCACTGACAATATCATCATCCCCACTCTCAACAATCTTGAATGCAAACAAAATCACTGGTGAAAATTACATAGATTGGAAACGTAATCTTCATATCATGCTGACGGTAAAAAAGCACAAGTTCGCGCTCACCATCCCTTGTCCCCTTGTGCCTATTGCTGAATCGACTCAAGAGGAAAAGCATGCCTATGCTTCTTGGCTGCGTTCTAATGAGATCTCCAAGTGTTACATCTTGGCATCAGTTAGCAATCTGTTGTAACAACAACATCAGAACATGGAGACCTTCGCTGATATGATGTTGAACATCACCAAAATTTTTGGGGATCAGGTGTAGGGTCTATATGGCAAACCAAGAGGGGGGTGAATTAGGTGATCGTGTTCAAATTAAAAACTTTTTGGACTGAAATGGAAAATGATTGTTCAAGAATGAACTTCAATGTTCCACGAGTTTAACTCTTGAAAAGATAAATAAGTAATATATAAAAGTGTTGAAGTAAATAATGCTTGCGATAATATAAAGCAAGCAAATAAAATAATTACCGAAACTTAAAGTGCGGAAATTAAATTACGAAAAATTAGTGCGAGAAATTGAAGTGCTGGAAATAAATAGCACAAAATAAAAAGAGATTTTAATCCCACGATCTTCTTAAGGGTGAAGACCAAACCTTACAACCCAATTGGCTTGATGGGTGCCAACTAAACCTCACAAGGCTATGTGTTTCGAGATTAAGTGAACCCTTAGAATAACTCTTTCAAAAGAGTAGAATCTCCAATCTAAGCTTACAAAAAAATAATCTTGCTCACTCAAGAAATTTACAAGCATAAAACTCAAATTATTAAGAGAGTTTAGAAGAGTATTGGAAGAGTTTTAAAAGCAAGTCTCTTGGCTATGAATTTGTATTTTGTGAATAGAAATGAGGTGTATTTATAGAGGACATGGAGGTTAGGGTCTAGGAGGGAAAAATTTAAATTTTGAATATAGACAAAGGAAAGGACACTCCATCCTTAATAAGAAGGACAAAAAATACTTGACAAAAAAGGCAAGGAAAACTCCTACCCAAAGTAACAATTAAAGAATAGTGTTTCATTTTGCAAAGTAATGAAAAAAGCCATTGAATTAACTAAACATGCAGGTACAAAGGGAATTCAAGTACAAATTGCAGGGCGTATAGACGGAAAAGAAATTTACAATATGGTCAAAAACTATTTGGGTAAACTCCATCTCTCTTTATCTACTTGAAATTGAAACTTACTTGGTTTGTGATTTGTCATTATGTCCATCTCATGTATTTTATCTATTGTACAAGAGAGATATGATTTTTGGTGTTTAGGCTTTTTATGGATGGAGACTTAATTTAAGGATAATTATCCAAATAAATTGAGCTTTAATAAAGACAAATAAAATGATTAAACTCCTAATAAAAATTACATGAAAGTAGATATATTCATTATCTTTAATCTTCATGTTTTATGAGCTTCTATAAAAATCAATATTTTCATGATCTTCAATTGGAATGTCTTGTGGTAATTTGTCCAATAGCATCTTCAAACTTGATTAGATTCATTTAGCAACGTCAATGTTTTGTTATCATCAAAAGTTATCTCATAGAAATATAGGACTTACATCAGGGCTTTAAAGCCAAACAGGCTACTGTGCGAAACTTCAGGAACTGCTAGATAAAACCTAGAACTCCTGTTAGAGAACAGATGATGCTGATCATTAGTTATCTGAATGAGATGAAGATCATGAGAGCTGAGGTAGATGGCGAGACTCAAGTTGATATGATCCTCGAGACCCTATAAGATATACTTTTGAGAACTTCAAACTTAATTATTAGATGAATAAGTTGTGGTACTCTCTTCTGAAACTTATGAAGGAGTTGCAAGCTATTGAGACCCTATTTCTAAAGGGCAAGACGAAGAATAGAGAGGTAAAATTTACTGAAAGTACGCCTTCCACCTCTGGTGCAAAAAAGAAACACAAGAGAGATCTGAAGAAAGATAAGAAGGTGAACTCAAAAGCTGCGAAAGGAAAGGGCACTGCGAAAGTGGACAAGTCGAAAGACAAGGGTCATCATTGCAGAGTTACTGGTCATTGGAAATGTAACTGGATGGATTTTCTCAAGGATTTGAAATCCAAAGGTACATTACTAGTTACTGAAGCATGTTATGTGGCTGACTCTAATTTTTTATGGATTGTAGACTCTACAGCCACTAACCATATTTGTTGTTTCCTGCAGGGGTTTAGGAAAAATAGAAGACTTAACTACGACGAGTTCAACTTTCGTTGGGGGAATGAAGCACTAGTATCGACAGTATCAGTTGAAACTATTAAATTATTATTTGAGAATAATTATTTGATTTTACATGATGTTTATTATATCCCAATTTTTGTGAAAAATCTCATGTCACTAGCTAGCTTAATTGAGCAATGATTTTCTTTAGATTTCATTGATAATGATATTTGTATTTTTAGAAATGAATGCTTAATTAATACTGCACACATGATAAACAACTTATTCTATGTAAAACCAAAAGTTTCAATGATATGTGGTACTGAAGTAAATACTGATTTACAAAGAGATAGTAAAAGGTTGAAGTATGACTCAATCGATCCTACTTGTGATACTTGTGTCTTGGTCACATTAGCCTAGACATGATTAAACAACTTGTAAATGATGGTCTATTGCAAACTTTAAGTGTGATATCACTACCATTGTGAATCCTGCATAGAATGTAAAATGACCAAGAGTCCATTTTCAGCGAAGGATGAAAGAGCCACTAAATGCCTCAAAGTCGTACATAGTGATGTATGCGGGGCATTGAATATCTAAGTAAGAGCAGGTTATGAATATTTTGTAACCTTCACAAATGACTACTCACATTTTGGACATGTTTATCTAATGCACCAAAAATCTAAAACCTTTGAAAAGTTCAAAGCGTACAAGGTTATGGTTGAGAAGCAATTAGAGAAACAAATCAAAACATTACGATCTGATCGTGGTTGCGAGTAATTGCTAGGAGAGTTCGAAGACACTCTTAAAGAAGAAGGTATTATTTCTTAGCTTACAACACCTGGTACTCCAGAATGGTGTGTCAGAGAGAAAAAATCAAACTCTGTTGGATATAGTTAGATCCATGAAGAGTTACTCATCCCTCTAAGATTCATTCTAGGGATATGTCTTGGAAACAACGACATATATTCTGAACCAAGTTCCATCAAAGATGGTTCCTAGTACACCATATAGAAGATGGAGTGGATGAAAGTCGTGCGTAAGCCACCTTAGCATATGGGAATGCTCGACACACGTACTGAGACTGAAGACAGGCAAGTTGGCCAGTCAATCAGATTTATACCTGTTTGTAAGATATCCCAAGAGAATGAAGGGATATGTTTTTTGTAGTCTGATCGACATGAAAACATTCGTGAACATGAATGCACGTTTTCCTGAAGATGACTATATGAGAAGTGTGAAGCCGAGAAGAAAACTTGTGCTAGAGGAATTATTGAGTGGGAGAACACCAACTCCCCAATCGGGACTTGATCCTGAATCAATAATGGAGAGGAACCATAGCAGGAGCTGGAACCTATATAGCCTCGATGTAGTGGGAGGTTGTGAGAAAACCTGACAGGTCCATGTCTTATGGGGATCCCTGGCATAAGTCTTAGATAAGAATCATGATGAACATATTTTCTACTCGCAGGCCATGACTAGTCCTGAAGCAAACCTATGGTAAGATGCCATGAATGTCAAGATACAATCGATGTATTTGAACAGAGTCTAGAAGCTTGTAGGTCCTCCTGAAAGGGGTAAAAACCGTAGGGTGTAAATAGATTTATAAAAAGAAAAGAGGACCTGATGGGAATGTGGAGACATTTAAAGCTAGGCTTGTAGCTAAGGGCTACTCCCAAAAGGAATTTATTGACTATGAGGACACCTTACTGGTGGCTATGCTTAAATCCATCTGAATCCTCCTGTCCATTGCTGCTGCCCTTGATTATGAAATCTGGTAGATGGACATCAAGATTGCTTTTCTGAATGACAATCTTGAAAAGCGCATTTATATGGCTCTACCAGACGGGTTTATGGAGAAAAGTCAAGACAACAAGGTTTGCGAACTATTTTATGAACTTAAGCAAGCGTCCTGATCTTGGAATATCAGATTATATGAAATTGTCAAAAACTTCAGTTTTGAGGTGTTAGTGGTGAACCCTGTGTGTATAAATTAAACATGAAGGGAATGTAGTTTTTCTGATTTTGTACGTGGATGATATTCTACTAATTGGGAATGATGTAGAAAAATTGTCTGATGTCAATATATGGTTGCAAAGCAATTTGATATGAATGATCTTAATGAAGCTGCATTTGTCCTAGGTATTCAGATATTTCAGGATCAGAAGAACACACAGTTGACACTTTCCCAAGTATCTTATATTAATAAGGTGATGCAGTGGTATGTAAGATTTTGAGAATGAATATCTTCCCTTAAGACATGGAGTCAGCCTCTCCAAGGAGCAGTCTCTCAAGACTCCTCAAGAAGAGGAAGAAATTAGAATTATTCCCTATGCCTCAGCCGTAGGAAGTCTTATGTATGCAATGCTTTGCACTATGCCAGATATTTTCTACTTCGCGGGTGTAGTAAGTTGGAAAACTGTCAAGCATATCCTCAAGTATCTTAGGAGAATGAGGAACTACATGCTTATGTATTCAAGTACTGACCTAAAATGATGATATTGACTCTGATTTTCAAGCGAACAAGGATTCTAGGAGGTCCACTTCAGGATCAGTGTCCATCCTGAATGGTGGAGCAGTGGTATGGAGAAGTATCAGGTAATCTTGCATTGCTGATTCTAGCATAGAAGCTAAGCATGTGGTGGCTTGTGAAGCTGCAGATGAGGCTGTCTGAATTAGAAAGTTCCTAAAGACTCTAGAAGTTGTTCCAGATGCTGATAAACCCATGATACTTTATTGTAATAACAGTGTGGCGGTAGCAAACTAGAAGGAATCGAGAGATAGTTCAGTGAGAAGATGTTCAAGTAACACACATATCGACTGTTAACCACTTGACAGATCCATTCACAAAGATTTTAAGCAGTAATGTTTTTTATGGTCACCTGGAGGACATGGGGATACGAGATTGTGCACGCCTACTTTAGTCCAAGTGAGAGATTGTTAAAATTATGTTTATAAATAATAACTATTTATAAGTAAATATTTATTTCTTTTTGACATTTATGTATTACTGAATTTTATGAATAAATGGAAAGTTTCCTTTAATTAAAGTGTATTTGTAATTTAATTAAGTCCTGAAACTATTATTAACGTAAGAAGAGTAAAAACTGAGCAGTCTTTTAGACAAACTCTACTGAGATAGTTCAGAATGCTATTTACAGTTTTAGGATTGACTGAGTAATCGAATTCAATTATGACTGTTAGGTTGAACCAAATGATGCTGGTCACGGGGCATGAGAGTGGAGACTCTGATGGTTGACCTCGACATGTTATGAAATATGTTCAATGGACCAGTAACCAATTAGTTTAGAGCAAAACCATTTATCTAGCTCTAAATCTAATTGTTACACCTAAAAGATATTTTTGTAATTACTTTAATCTTAGGGTGAATACGAAACTTGACTTAGTTACTTGCGATATTTGATACGCCAAATGAGTGAGTTCAAATTGTCAGAAAATACCTCGGCTATTGGGTCCGTGATTCAACTATGTTGGAGTTCTGTGATTCACAGATATGAAATTTATGGTAAGATTGCGAAAACAATAATATCACCTTATACTTTATTGATGAGTGTGTTTATAAATAAACTGGGCGTGGTGCTTGATGACATGAGTCATTGAATAAGACATGGTGATCTGTATGAGACACTTCACTTATATGTGTTTCTTATTCGCACTCAATAAATGAGTTAATGAAATAATAACTAGAGGGGTAAAACGGTAATTTTATATCAAACTTTCGTTGCTGATATTCACAGAGGGTGATATCGTTAAATATTATGTGCACCGTGAAATATAATTGTTTATTCGCACCAACAGAAAAATATAGCGTGCATTAATCGAGAGTTCACTCAGCATCAGACCTATAATAGAGTCGTACGATGTCATGATTTAATAGTTCATGAATTTATGGATAAATTAGCCGGGTATTTGAATCCCATAGCTTTATCCATATGAGTCTATTTGGTCTCAGGAGTAGTTCATAAGGACATGAATGAGAAACAATAACAGTTTGATCAAAAACGTGTTTTGGACCAAGATACACTTTTCAGACTCATATGAGATGAGTGTCATCACTGTATTAGTGAAAAGCAATTAATGTTCAAATTAATTAGTTTGTTATTTTAATTATTAGATAGTTAGTAAATAAATTAAACTAATTATTTAATTGGTAGATATCAATTTAATTCATCAATTTGGACTGATGAATTTAGACACAATTTTGACTCTAGGGGAGTTACAAAAATCACATATCACAATGCAGGGAAAATGTAATTCTCGGTTTTTAACATATAGGGGTATATGGGTAAATTTTATAACTAAATATAAAAGGGAGTGCATTAGGGATGCATCATTGAGTATGTTATTCAGACCAGAAAAGATTTATCTCCTTCTCCCTACACTATTGCTGCTGAAACCTCAAGGGTAAGAGAAAAATTTTGTTTTATCTACTACCATTGTTTTGAGAGCCCATACTCAATTCCTGGTGAAATCCTTGAGAGATTTACTTCTAACTCTAACGAGTGATTGTAGGTGTGAAGATTAATTACTAGCTCTGTGAATTTCAAGAACGAAGAACGTGAGATAGAGAATTGGATCCCTCCAATTAGATTCACTAGATTTATTTGAGATACACATCTTTATCTTATCAAAACCTAGAATGTTGCATGGTATATTAGGTCATTTTTGTTTTCCTTGTCCTAATTATCATCATCTCTCTTGTGCGGCAACATCTCTCTCTCCCTTTCTCTTGCATGAAATATTTCCCTCTCCTTCCCCTTTGAAGAACCTTCGTTGCCAATGAAGGATAGATTCTGGTCGGTAGTAGTTGAAATTAGACTTAGATCATTTTTTAGATCGCGCTATTGGATAAAATTCGTGTTACCATCTCTTCAACGTAAACTTTATTTTTTTGCTTTTACATGATTTCAAAGAAAAGATTCTGAATAAACTTAGGTAAAGAACATGTACAAAGCATAATTTATGTTTCAAAAGTTGTTTTTGAGTAAGAAAACATTTATAATAAAAAGATCTGACTTTTTCTCACAAAATTGAGAATTTTCAGATGTACCGTACACTATGAAAATGAACTGATGTTTTGAAACTCAAACATGGGAATTTGATTCTGAAAATTTTATTTTGTTTTCTTAATATATTAAAACATTTATTGTAGAAACATTAGGATAAAAGTCGATCTCTATGAATTTTAGCGTTTTTTCGTAGTATTCTGGATTGTACAGGAAAAACAGATTCTTCGATATTCAAATTTAGGGTTGATACTTTATTGTAATCAAATCGGTTTAACCTAAAAATTTTACTGTATCATTTTGAGATTATCTATAACAAGCTTGTAAATTTTTAGACCATTTATCCAAGTATTTCCTGCTGAAACATAATTTTGAACGTTACTGTTTTACTTGGAAAAAATAGTTTTCTGTGATGATCTTATTTTCAGGTTTTAACAACCTAAACGGCATCCGAATTTCACGAATTAAATATGATAAACTCTGAAATGTTAGAGAGGATCTAGTAAGAAACTTATATTTGTTAGGAAACCTTCGGTTTCATTATGTCATTTTACCGAATCTGTACCTTAGGGTTAGTTTTTCGATTTTTTTAGCCGTATCGTTCTGAGGAATATAGTGTTATATGTTTTAGGAGTTTCAATTTTGTAATTTATTTACTAGATAACCAGGTAAGTGAAATCATACATATATAACAGTGTATTGTATTTTTGTGCAAAAAATCTTGGAATAAAACTCTAATTGTTTTATCTTGTGTTGATTGTAGTTTCGTGATGTTATCATTATGTTGTTGTATTTTATTTCGTGATGATAATGTATATTTTGAAAGGATTTGGGTTATAAGATAAGAAAGACTATCACATGAAAAACACAGTGTCCTATTAGAGTCACGTACCCACGAACTCTGTATTGTTTGTCTTATCCTTCAGAAAATGACTCTGCGTTACCTCATCTTTCGGGAGAGTGTCTGTGTATATGATGTGGTTAATCTTGTGGTAAGGCATCATTGTAGCTGGTTCATTCCTCTTGAAGGTGTGGGGTGATACTCGTGAGAAAGGTCACTTGTACGTACCTTATAAGCTAACAAAACTTACCGACGGGTAGTTTCTGATATGATATGGGTGTGGTGGGGAGCTCTAAAGGATGTTGGCCAGCGAATTCTGTAAGGAAAGATATGACTGATCTGAATGAATGATAAGTATTGCACATGAAACTCTATAAGAAAGAATGATATGTGTTGCATGTAATTGCATTTGTATGATGTTATGTATGTACGGTTTTACTTAGTGATTATATTTCTTACGCTTACTTCGTTTATTCTAAATTTTGAGAAGGATTCTTTCGTATTAGATGAAGTCTAGAGTCTCTAGCATGAGAATAAAGTCAAAGTTATTTTGAAAAATATTTGAGGTTTTTATTTTATTTTGTTAAAGTTTCAATTGCTTTTATTTAATATTTTTCATTAGACTATTAATGTCATGGTTTAGTGCTGTTTAACGATATTTTCAAATCATTCAAAATAAATACATCTTTTTTTAGTATTAAGTTTAATTTAGATTAGTTTTTTTTAAAAAAAGTGACCTAGCTTCCGCCTGCCTTTTGCATTAAATATTGAAGGAAATTGGATTTAAATTTTGGGCTATTACAGTAAGTGGGAACACTACTTTTTGTGCACCATTTGTATCAAAGTTAGTTTTGACATTTTACTCTCGTATGCTTAGGATTTTATGTTTTTATATATATTTCAAAGTACTTAATGAAAATGGGAGACTAATTTTATATCTCAAACTTATAGTTTGATTATGAGGCTTAGCTCACTCAAAGAACTAAGGTGAGGGTACTCTTGAAGAACCAAATTATCATTTTCATCATTTTTATTTTTGGTGTTTTAATAATTGGAATCAGAGCCGAGATTGAGCTATGAATTGAAAGATCGAAGATATTGTTGGAATCCATAGTCAACAACCAAAAGAATTTCTCAAGTCGATTTAATGAGTTAATTAATCAAATCGACAGGAAGCGTGGAGAAATAAACACAAGAGGTAGAAGGGCTAAATAAACTCCAGCAGATGTGATCTATTAGAGAATACCAAGTCAATCTTGACTATCAAGTAGCACAGGTAATACAAGTAAGTTAGTTTCTAAGGGGACTAAAAGAGGATCTTCATATTAATGTTCAATTTGATTGTCTAACTTTCTATAAAAAATGGTAAATGGTTTGGCCCATTTATACGAAGAAGCACATGGAGCAACATATAATATGTTCTTCCTCAACAAACATTCAACCTAAAGCAACAACCTTAATTTCTAGCACTACACAAAAGACTACTTTATACTTAGAAATGACGGTTCTTTACAGTGAAAAATTAAAGAGCTAAGTGAGGTGTAAAAAAGTGCAACCCAAGGTTCAAAAGTTATTATAGATAGAATGGAACTTTGACAAGTGTTTATAGGGTAAGGGTGATGTAGTACAATGACCTAATCTATAACCAACTAGGCCTGAGAATATAGAAGTTATGAGTCTGAGGGGTAAAGTGCATTAGGTCAACCTAAAGAAGGTGACAAATGGCCTTTCTCAAAGCTTTAGTAAAAGTTTCAACACTTGATATATTCTATTTGTTAACCTAGGGGTGTGTGAATATCCTCTAAAATGAAGATAAAGGTCCACTTTTATAGATGAGACCATGGGGACAAACGTTACTAGCCTCCTTGGCGCTGCTTATCCTTAATTAAACATAACCTCCTCTAGTTAATCATGTTTACGTGGCATCAAGTAATCATTAACTCTATAAAAAACTTAACCAACTCCATAATGGCGTCTAGAGAGGAGTTTTCGCTTACATCCCCGTCATAGGGTGTAGTTCTTTACGTCCCTTCCCTAATGCCTCTGCTCCAGTTTCACCACCCAAACCATATACTATCTCTAATAAAACTTATGTGCACATTATCCGTGGCATGTAGCTCAGCTTATAGGGAGGCATCCCTTCGTCTTCCTCCTTTCTGATGGAGCAACTCCCGATGACTTGGACCACCTTAAGGCGGCGGTGATCCTTCTATCAAGGTTAACCCCACTTCATTTTTCTCTGATCTTCGATCTTCTATGAATGTCGTACGAGACCTATGACAGGTTAGCTCAAGTGGTCTGAGTAGATGTTCTCCGTTCTTGAGTATGTTACCATTTTGAAGGAGCATATACGGCACCCTCAACGTCAGTACCTTCCTTCCATCTGTTGTGATTTAAACCATGACAAACGCCTTGGTGATGTGATGGAGTAGGAAGACTCACACTTTTGTCGTGGCGTGGGGGGAGTTTGGTCCGACATCGGAAGATGTCCACATGCTTTTGAGCCTTTCAAGACCACGACACACTTAACAACACTGCCGATCTTGAGGAGAAGGAAACACTTGAGTTGTTGTCAAATGGTATGAACAAGTCTTATAAATTGAATGCCTCAAGAGCCCTGAGTAAGGGGTTATGCCACTTATTTAAAGACATTGACTCACCTACCAAGAAGAATGCAACAAGACAGTCGGCTAAGGAGGGAGCTCAATTTGGCAACGGGCAAGTTAAGCTTGCCACCTTCATAGCCATGTGACTTTGCTTGTGTATCCTTCAAGGTAGTAATCAAGTTTTTCTTTCTTTTTTTGTTTGTCTTTCTATTCCACATTCAAACTCAAACTACTTTCCCCTTTTGTTTCATACTTGGCATCCATTTTGACAATTATTTTTTTCCTGTCCCTCATAGGCATCCTATGAGGGTTTCAAGTTTTTCTATGGAAGGGCTTCAAGGAAGCCTTGACCCCCATCTTCTTTGTTAACATGCATCTCACACTGGACCGCATTCACAAAGATATGGAAGGAACGATCTTTGGGGCTATAAGAGCGAAACTAATCTCGATTGTGATTTCCTACATATGTTTGTATGGGAGCAGGGCACTTCCTCATGTGTGCCCATCTTGGGTTCCCTCCGCCACTTGCTACAAAGGGTACATCAATCCACCCTAGGCGTGACATGGCCTGAGAATAAGACCCCAAAATGGTCCAACTTCCTTTCGCATATGGCCCCTCTTGGGCAAAGACATTGATTTGGGCTGAGGTTGCACAACTGATCTTTCTTTCACTGATCAAGTTATTGTTGCTATCCTCACGCCATCTTCGCTCCCCGTGGTGTCTAACTGTGAAGGCGACACTAGCATAAACACCATTGCTAGCACCTACTACCAGTGCTCCAGGGTGGCCTATCAGTTCGGGTATGACCATGAAATAACACTTTGAAGGAGGGATAAACTTGACATTAAGAGCACATTCAACTATTGGATGGATGTGGCTGACCTTTATAGCAATTTCCCTAAGTTTGACTATTCCCAAATCCTTTCGTCAACCCGTCATATCCAAAGCCATGAAGAAATACTGTCATGGTTTGGCCAACAAGGTAGGAATAGATGAAGTCCACACCGCTGAGTTACCAAAAAAGAAAATCGTCCAGGGCGATCTCACTCTTTGTGACATGAAGCCGCCATCTGCCCAAGATAAGAAGGTCAAAGGAGCTCCCATAAAATCCAAAGGAAAGAGGAAAACCACCACCCTCGAAGGCTCAAACACTAAGGCGACGGTTTTAGAAACCACAGAGGTGGATACATATAAACCTGAGAAAGTTGAGTCCCCATGCCGCAAGGATATGAATGTAGAGGTTTCTTACTTAGAGGTTGAGAATGTCAAGGGCGGGCAATCGAGTGTTTATGAACCTGAGGTTGCTAAGCTTGATGCCCTTCATAACACTGCTGATGAAGACATGACTACTGGCTTCAGACTCAAGTCCATGCCAATGAAGTCCAGTAAGTAAACATGTAAGTGGCTCTGAATGGCTGGAATGGGCACTTCCATCGAGGAGCATGTCGATCCCCCACGACGAAAGTACCCCGCCAACGTGGTGAGTTCCTCTAAGGAAGAACCATGGCGTGCACCTATAAGTATGAAAGAAGAGTATTTTAATTCCTTCTCGTTTCTCTCCCCCCCTCTCTCTCTCTCTATATATATATTATCTATAGACCCCCATAGTGGAGAGTAGCTCCTTGAGGGTGTGAGTGAATTTTTTAGTTCATTATAACTCCAACAATTTGTAAGTGGTGTAGGGTTGTCGTCTTCAAATGAGGTTGCCCCCCTCGTGAAGGAGGAGAGTAGATACTTGTCTTTCTCTTCTTTTTACTACATATTCTTTTCCCCATTCTTACATTCTAACTCCTTTCCGCCTTTCATTCAGGCTCATCAAGAACAGCTTTTGCTAGCCCTCGTACACCCGCTGTTGTTGCCATAAAGGAAGTTCCCACCTTTGAGGGCCCTTCTAAGCCATTTCATGAAGAGGGGGTTCATCACAATGTAGTTCATCCTTTTATTTTTATTTCTTGAATGTGTACTAAGGCTACTAACTAACTCGTGCTTATTGTTCTATCACCTTTTTTAAGACTTCATTATGCCTCATTCACCTACGTTGCAACCACATCCCTCCAAGGAGGGTGGTTGCCCTTGCATCAACCAAGTCTCAGGCCCAAAGCAAAGATAATGCACTTAGATTTTCTTTTTTTATACAATGCACTTGTATATTCAAAATCATTGTAATTCTAAACTTTTTTATACTCTAGTTATCTTTTCATTGCATGTTACAAGGTAGGTCGTCGCAGCAGCGAGGCCTCCGAGTCTTCTCACCCTACGCCAAGGCATTGATGCCCCTCCGCTGAAGCTATAGTAACAATGGAGGAATGGTAGCGTGAATCAGATGGTGAGGGATCAATGGGGTGAATCGACAGCTTGTATGTGGGGCTCCACGTTTCTATGGATAACCTAAATGATTTAGGGATTACACGCAGAACTGAGTCTATGTCTCTGAATATGCTTAGGTTAACTACTTGGACTCTGTCGCTCCCATATCAAGGCGGGAAGTCCGCAATGGCTGATGGGAAAGCACCAAAGAGTAGTAGTTGAGAAGGCACAAAGTAACAAGAAGGCTCGCCATGAGTTAACCCAATACGCCCAGAGCACTGCTGAGGACCGATCTAGTCCACCTTTACCAGCTCGAGTCGAGTCTGGCGATGACACTTCAGTTGGCAACAACGGCCACTACTTCATCTATCGTCTAGAAGGCTTCATGCTCACTCTCTTTGGGGTTATAGAAAGAATTTATGGAATGTCACTTGACCTAGATATCTTTCCTTCTCTTGCCAAGGCGGCTGAGATGCATCCTAAAATAGGGTCTGACATGATGCAAGTTCTTACTGGCCTCATCACTCTTGCTACTCTATATTGAGTGAGATCTTATTCCTGATAGATTATCTTACCTATGAGGGCATGAATGAGAGGGCCTTTGCATACCTATTGTCTACTTGGCGTGAGCTAAATCCTTGTGGGCTGAGATTTGAGTGGTTGGGCCCTGCTATTTTCAAGTGTAGAAGGTTGCAACAATGTCTGATGAGGTCGACAAAGATAACGGTCTTTTAGAAGTAGTTAGAGCATCACCTTACGAGACATTGTTGTGGTGGTGATGAAGGCTATCGAGGCTGAAATAAATAGCATCACATTATGTTAGGGCAACACATCTCCGATATGCTTAACATGTCTCGAACAACGATAGAGGACCGGTTTAAGCCGCCTTAGCTAGTTGTCTTGTCTTTTTTGTATCCGCTTTTGTACCTTACACAACACAATATCAATGAACTCGTTTAATACTTAAGCATACTTTGTCCTTATAACTTTGCTACATGCATGTGTGTCTATTTGTTTAATTCTTCCTTAAATTCTTCACCGCCTTTTTTATCATCAACGAAGGTGTTCTATAAAAGGGAGGTAACTTTATATACTAAAATGAATTTGCATTGCTAGCCTGATTCCGCCTCAATAAATAAAATAAAGGATTTTTAACAGCAGTAAGATGCCACCTTTTTGCCAAATGAACTAAGCAATTCTTATAGTTATATGCTAGCGGCCACATTCCGCCTTAACCATTAACGAGTTTGGAAATCAGCAATGTGATAGTATCCACTATCAGCCACAGAGACGATTTCATATTTCCCCTCCCACATGGGATTAAATTTTTTGACATGTATTCCTCTCATAACATCATCCGCCGTCTTCAGTACCAGATCACCTACGCTGAAGGTACGTGGTGGTGCAGGTTAGATCTCGACCATCGTCGTGGCCTCAGTCATAGATCTTGGATGAGGCATCTTAGTGGACCCCAACCTAAGGCTAAAGACCATTGGCTTAAACTTGGTTTGGGCTCTATCTTGATAAAGAAGTCTTGAGGGCCTTGCCTATAAGCCCTATTAGATATTGGACGTTGGCCCAAGTGATTCTTAAACTCAACTTGAAGCCTGCAAAAGGACTCTGTGTTATGGACATGCCACTTTTACATAGATGATTACAAAAAATAGGATTTTACTGGCCAAACATGAACGAAGAAGCCCTCGGTGAATAAAAGACTTGTCCAAAATGCCAGCTTATGCCAAACCCCAAAGAGTTTAATATCATAGAGGTTATCAATGACTGGAGACAAAACTACATCACATACGTGAAAGATGGAATTCTCCCTATGAATCCAGCAGATGCAATAAACATCAAGAGAAAAACTCACGCTTCTTTTTTGTTGAAGGGAGAGTTGTTACGAAGAGGGATTGATGACTGCCCTTTAGATGTCTCGGTAATGAGGAACAAAGAATGATTATGGGAGAAGTACATGGAGGGGTGTTTGGGGACAGCAAAATGGGAGATGCCTTTCAAGCTGCTGAAATCAGGGTATTATTAGCCAACCATGGAGGCGGACTTAATGGGATTCGTGCAGAAATCCTACACGTATGAAGTACTGGAGAATGCCATAAACGCACCTTCAGTGTCATTGCGCCCAATTGAGGTTCCCACGAATCACACATTAGCAGCACTTAACTCCTGCAAGTAAATGTCCGTTTGGATTCAGAGATGGAATATGATTTAAATGTATGCTTTCAGATATTATGCAACTGTGAAATTCACATTGCAACTTTTTAAAATCTGAAATCCAAAATGAAACTGATTTTAAACTATAGAGAGGCCAATCTCTTTAAAAATGTGATTTAACAAAGACATTATTTTATCGTCAGCATCATCTGACGTCAGAGATGATAGTTGAAGAGACAATGAAAACACTTTAATAATCTTTCAAGTTACTGAATTTGGTTCAGTTGAAACAATTAGCTATAGGGCTATAAATAAGTGATATATATTCATTGAAACAATTACCTATAGGGCTATAAATAACAACTTATAATTTTTTACTTACTAATATGTACAATAAGAAAACCTTTACGACATCTTATTGTAGAATTTGGACATTAAATTTTTACAAGAAAAAAACTACTTTGTTTCTTACCACAAGCAACACATTCATAGAAATATATAAATGTTTAAAAGTAGCAGAACCCCCTTAACCTCCCAAGAAACAACGTGTGCACAACGTACATATTCCGTTTTTGACACAAGAAATTGATCGAAAGGACAAACCATGTCATAACTTTGCTTTTCAAATTATATGACAAGCATTTGCTTGGAGAATAAATCAAATATAAGAAAATTCTATGGTAGCTTCTCTATATCGGTACAGAAAGTTTTTTTTACATCACTAATTATAAGACTCAGTTAGAGTGATCCAATAGTCATATATAATATATGTACATGTAAAGGGTACGTACAATAGAATATTGACTCATCAAATATAAAATGTCAAACTTTGAATCATTGACATGTGATTGGTTAATTAAAATTTAGTTTATAACTTAATCGACCTGAAATTGCTTAGTTAAAATTGAATATATGTTATTTAATTATCGATGATGCCCACCCAATACTATTTGAAACATTATAAATAGTGAAGTGACCAAAAACATCCTTAATAGCAAGATAATCAATCATAGAGGGTTATTAATTGGAAAATTATGGATGGAAAGGAAATGAGAAAAAGAGTTGCGATATTCATCACGATGATTTCTTTGATAGTGTTATCAGTAATGGTGAAAGCCAAAGGAGAATATACAAACACGAATGCCATTACCTCTGATCTCCAAGCTTTTAATTCATTTTCTGTTAATCCGACAAGTAGTAGTATAACTATTTACACACTCTTTGATGGAAAAGGTGGAAAACCAATAACTAGCTCAAAACACTCTTATTCTGAATGTTATAATGAGTGCACTCAGAAATTAAAGTATTTGATTCATGATCCTGATTATAATATTAAGCACACGAAATGTGTGGATGATTGCCTTAGCGCTCAAAAACAAGTGCGCGGAAAGCGTAGAAAGGGTAAACATTAGCTACAATAGAGTCTTGATGTCCTTCCATCCTATGGCAAATTGGCGAATTGGCAAATTGGCAAATTGGCGAATTGGCAAATTGGCAAATTGGCGTACTTTCATCTAATAAGTGCATTATTATTGCACATCTATACTTGCGTTGCATTTCTCCTTGCATATTTTATTCTACAGTTAATTTCTACAGTCATTTTATGTTTAATCATTGCTTAGACCATCTCAATACTTGGACTAACCACATAACTACAAAATTGCTAAGACCATCCTTCATAAAGGGGGAAAATCTCATTAGTTATATACATAATTATAGTGATAGTTCCTGCATCCTTCTAGTCTGTAACAAAAATTACTACTATTGCTCTATCAACTTATTGAAGATTCGATGAATGAAATAAAAGCAGAAAATAAAACCATCCAACTCCGTTTCTTTTGTTATTTACAACGTAATCTCAATGAACATATATATGTAACAAATAGAACATTTCTTCTTCATTTTTGTAAAAAATAATAAAATCCAACCAAAGAGAGAATCATCCTACGGCATATGCATACTACTCTCCCAGAGAATGGTAATGGAAATGGAAATGGAAATGGCTTCGGCTTCGGCTTTGGCTTTGGCTTGGATTATATTTGACACCAAATATATATTCGATTTCAACTGTCGTGTTTTGGAAAACGTTACCAACCTGTACAAAACAATGAAAAATTGGTGTTAAAGCCATCTGTCAAAACCACTGGCATCATACATATGTATTTATTAACCGTGCATACGTACCTGTATATTTTATGCATGCATATACAAATAATTTCCATTCAGATGTATCCACATTACATAGAAACACATACACACTCGCACGACATACAATCATACAGAGAGATATGAACCCACATTACATACAAACCCGTACACACTCGTACAACATACATGCATACACATAGGGAGGGAGGGATTCGCGTGTGGGGAATCAAGAGCTCTTGACCCCACCCCCAACACACACCATAGACACATAAGGAGAACCGAGTTTGGCTTTTTACTCAAAATCAGCATGATGAATGGCCTAACGCCCCCAAAGAGTGTTGAGCTTTTACTATTTGAATTATATCATTGTTCTTTCATCTTTTCTTCCAACAGAAGGGGAAGAGACAAGTTACCTCTTGACCGGGTGTAATGCACAAAATATCAGTGACGCAAAAGAGAAAAAAATCAGTTCGACTCCTCATGGCGGATGAATTGAACAAATTTTGATCGAAACTCTGGTGGAATACGCACTGGACGATAGTTTCTATCAAGCCAAACAGCTGTAGCCTTTGCCTCCAAAATAGGCTGTACCACAAAAGTTTTGGAGCATTCAGGTAAGCCCAGCCATAGATATTGAAAAAGGTAGAGCGATTACATAAAAGACCAACCTCTAGATTTGGAAGCTTGAAAATATAATGATCAATGTATAAGCGAGCAGCTGAGGAGCCAGAGATCCTAACTTTCACAACAAAATTGTCTCCACTCTAATCACGTGCATCATAAGAACATAAAATATATAAGCCTAAATGTTGTCTCTAAAGGTGGTAATCAAATACAAGACCCACTTTTTCACTTGAACACATATAAACAACATAAAAATCACTGCAAATATAGATTCTACCCATACTTACTCTAAGAGGTGCAAGGAACTCCAGCGACAACTCCGAAAGTGCTAGAGCATCACCACTCCGAGCAATTGCATCAGCATTGATACCAAGACTTTCCAAAAGTTCATGACGAGCTGATGACACAAAGTCACAAACGGCCATATGTTATAATAACATTGAACAAAGCAAATACAAGACAATCGAAGTCCTACTTTTGACAAATTTTATTTTAACACCAGAAGAGTTCTGAATAACTTGAATTTTTTCCCCGGCAGAGCAGAAACCAAACTATCTGGGATCCTAGAAAGTCGCGTGAGGAATGCCAATTAAGAGTTCATCAAGTTTATCGCACTCGAAGTATGTCAGATGTTCATGCTATCTACCTTACAATTTCCTTTAAAAAATTATTTATAGGAATACAATAATGCCATTTTGGGTGACTATCATTTTTCCCCCAATCAGCTATAGAACATGTAAGCCTTCACATTTTTTGTCTGAGAAGGTAGGATATTCAATTTTGTGATTAATGTTTACCAACAAATGCAAATAATAACTGCTTCGCATATGAAAATACCAATCAACATTGAATCTTAGAGAATCAACTCCTTGGTCTTCAAATTTTTCATCAACCACTCTTTCAACATGAAGTAGAACTCTATGCACGCATCTGGAGGCTTATTCCTTTAGCTGCTACTTGTTAGTGGCGAACGTCAAAGAAATCAAACTATTAGATGACACTAGTTATTCAAGCGCCAATGTATTAAGGACCTCTCAAAAGGCTCTTTCTTCAAAAGCCATAAAGTCATGTCCCGGCTAGGACAAATCCAAGCATAATCAATTCTAGACCCAACTGGTTCCGGTCTTAACTAGATGCCTAGACAGTTAAATGGAGCAACAAGCACTGTCGTCCACCATACAACCATATGCGTGCAATATAAATTAAATCAAAAGCTGAGAGAACTATCCAAATATTTTATGATAACAAAGTAACAGATAATTAAAGTGATAAAGCGCTTTAACGACCTTCCTATTAACACTGAAAATGTATAAACAAAAAAGGTCTGAAGTCTTACCATGTTGGCAATAACTAGCATAAACAGCATTGTTCACTACACCATACTGATCCAATTCGTAATCGCGAACTTTGAGTTCAATATCAAGAAACTCATTCATTCTGCATGGTGCGTTTCTTTTAAGAATCAGTCTACTTCCAAATAAATCAATTTTTTCCTAGCAGTATGAGACATAGATCAGACAGGCAACTTATTTACATAGTAATTGATGTCAGTTATATCAAAGTTCATATCCAAATTTCAGGACAAAAATATAATCAAAACCCACTATATCCCAATACAATACAATGTTGAGAAGCTCAGTGAAATCCCTCAACTCTGCTAAAACCCATGACAAGAAATCCAATGGCTTTAAACAGCATATTCAAGGGTTCATGTTCAATATCCTCGAACACAATTTTAACAAAATCTATTTTTGAAAAAAAGGGTTTAAAAATGGAAATTTTTAGTACCCTTTTCCGCCTTTGAAATCAAAAGCTAAACAACTGCAGCATCTCAACGCCGGAAGTGATCGGCGACGTGGTGGAATGATCGGTCTGCGCATTGGAAAAGAAGCCAATGGGCGGCGCCAATGAAACAACGCGGAGTTGGCACGTGAGGCTTGACAAGAGACATGCGCAGTGGAGTAGGTGGAAACCTGCAACATAGCTCCCTTTCTGGTGCAGTTGTCGGCGGAGCTGGAGAAATAATGGGCGAAATGGAAATTCCAGAGAAACTCTTCGAACCTATAATAATGGCGTTAGAAATCACGTCAACTGTTTCAACGGCTGTGCCTTCGTACCATGTTGAATGAGGGTTTTTATTTGGTTGTTCAACTACAATAATCATCCAACCAGCAAGCAATTCTAGAAGAATGTAAACAAGGATAATAAATAATTAAAATACTACCGTATATTTGAAAAAAAATAATTTTTAAACAAATTTCAAAAATAAGGTGAAAATGTACGGTTAAGATGAAAACGTTTTTTGTAAAAGACGCATTCGTGCTGGCGTTGCCACAAATGAGGCCACGTAGAAGACGTCTTTATAAAAGACACATTCATTAATAGTAGAATGCGTCTTTTATAAAAACGCCTTCAACGATACCTTTATAATCCTCGCATACAAACATACAAAAAGCAGAGAGTTGCTTCTCGAACATAATGCCCGCGAACAGAAACCCCTCAGTTCGCCGCCGTTCGTCGTCGATTGTGGTCGGAGTTTACTGTCATTTTCGTCGGCATTGCACCCTCTCACTCATATCTCACTCTCATTTACAAAAAAACAATCTCTCAAATTACTAGCAAAAACTCCTCAACCCTAAGTATATTTCTAATTTCTTTGATATCTTAAGTTTGTTCTTCAAATCTTGAAATTATTCATTTTTATGAATATTGTATGGATATATGTCATCAATTTTGTAATATCTCTCTTTAATCTCTCTCAAACCCTAGATTTTCATGTGTTTTGGGTTCTTGAAATCTTGAAATTATTCAACTTTAAATGCATTTTCTCAATTATGTGATGTTTAAACTCTTAATTTGTAAGATTTTATTTATGAATCGGTTGATATATTATGTAATTGTAGTTATTAACTTTGAATTTGTAGAATTTTTAGAACTAGTTCTGAAATTGTTGTGTATTGCTTAGTAGGTTGACAAATGGGAGAAAGGCCTATGATAGTTTTATGTTACATGAATGGTAATGTCGTAATCGGTGCAAATGGAGTTTCTTATGATCAACCTTCAATGAGGGAAATTGTAATTCATAAGAAAATTACTTTTAACGAGTTATATAATATTTTATATGAAACCTTGACAATTGACCGTCTACATTGGAACTTGGATATAGTTTATCGTTAACTACTTACTCTCGATGCTAGGTCATTCAACTATGTGGAATTTCCGATACGGAATGACAACGATGCTCATGTGATGTTTACTATTGTGCTTCAAATTCCTCCACCAAATACAATTGAGTTATATATTTAACTAAAAATGCTAGAGATGTAGGAGGTCCTAGCATAAACTTGGATAGTGACAAGATGTGTTGTGGAGTTGAGGTACATGATAGTGCAACAATTTCTTCTCCATTCCATGACAATGACATGTATCCTATAGTGCAAGAAAATATACCTAGTAGTAGTTATTTGCCACTCGAAGATGCAGATGCTCATAACATTCATGTAAATCCATCTAGCTCTCCACGTAGCTTCTTCTTGGTAGAGTTTGAGGAGATAAATGCTTGTAATGTTATTGATGAAGATGATGACCAAGTTGAAGAGGATGATGTTGTGAACCCCTCAGCTGAAATACTCCAGCATGAACCCTCTTCACCATTCCTTGCTCAGTTGGATTGGGATGCCGTAAATGCAAAGCTAAATCAGATACACATCCAACATACTGGGATATGGAATGAAACAAATGAATTATACAAAATTTTACGTTTTGAAAGTAAGGCGGACCTTAAGTATGCTTTAAAAAGATACTCGATATTCAGACATCAACATTTTAGTGTGGTAGAGTCATTACCAAACCTTTGGGTTATAAAATGCAAGAAGTTTAATGAAGGTTGTCAATGGAAAGTTCGTGCATGTCGTTGAAAATCACATAATATGTTTGAAATAACTCAATACACCGGACCTCACACATGTGTCTATCCAAGATTATCACAAGATCATTCACAGTTGGACTCAACATTGATTGCACAAGAGTTTCAGGGTGTCGTGAAAAGGGATCCAACTACATCTATTGCAGCACTTCATTAGATGGTGAGAAATAAATTTGG
The DNA here is from genome assembly GCA_003255025.1 of Datisca glomerata. Classification (NCBI taxonomy): domain Eukaryota; kingdom Viridiplantae; phylum Streptophyta; class Magnoliopsida; order Cucurbitales; family Datiscaceae; genus Datisca; species Datisca glomerata. The sequence continues at coordinate 37,305 of QANY01009266.1, read as the reverse complement.
ATACGATGTGCATTATAGAAAGGTATGGGAAGCTAAACGAAAAGCAATTGTTAAAGTGTTTGGCGATTGAAATCAATCTTACTAGCAACTACCAATATTGTTGAATATGCTTGTGAAGTCGAACCCTGGGACTGTAGTTCAATGGAAAACACATAACATCGGTGAACCAGGTAATGTGATATTCGGATATGTGTCTTTTGCTGCTGCTACAGAAGGATTCAAATATTGTAGACCAGTCATTTAAATTGATGGCACATTTTTATATGGCAAGTATAAGCATAAGTTGATGATTGCCATGTCGGTTGATTCAAACGAACGTATTTTTTCAATTGCTTATGCTATAGTTGATGAGGAAACCATAGATAGTTGGTCATGGTTTTTGTATTGCTTGAGGCGTTACGTTACGCAGAGGGAGGGACTTGTATTAATATCTGACCACATGCTGGTATAAAAGCTGCAACACATAATCAGCAACTTGGGTGGTCAGAACCATTAGGCCATCATCGATATTGTTTGAGTCATGTTGCGAGTAAGGTTAATGACAAATACAAGAACAAGGCTCTAAAAAATTTAGTATTTAGAGCGTGACTGCAACATCAACAAAGAAAGTTTGAACTCTGCATGGATGAAATGAAGAAAATAAACAGTCAGTGTGTGCACTTCTTTGATAATATTGAAAAGGAAAAATGGACTCTAACATTCGATGGTGGATACCGATATGGGTGATGACAACAAATGTTGCAGAATCCTTTAACGGTGTATTAAAGGGAGCTCGAATGTTACCAGTTACGGCTTTGGTTGAGCTTATATTTTATCGCAGCGTGAATTGGTTTGAAAAGCGAAGAAGTGAAGCTAGAGATGCCTTACTACGAGGTGAAGTGTTCACTGCTTATGCTGTTGAGAAGATGAAAACTTGGGAAGCCATGGCTAGTTCACATGAGATCATAGTTTTTGACCGTGCTAATGAGAGGTTCGAGGTTCTCACTGATCAACATCAGAATCACATGTATAAAGGATGAAACAGACAGTATGTGAATTTAAAGGAACGAACATGTACTTGCAACAAGTTGCAATCATTTGGCCTCCCATGTTCCCATTTGTTAACAGTGTGCGCACATGCTCGTATTGATAGTACTCAATTCATTGAACATTATTACCGTTGGTTAGGGCTTGCTGAGTGTTATAAGCCACAGTTCAACCCTCTTCCACATGAATATTATCGAGAAGTTCCTAACTTTCCAATAGTGCACCCTGATACAACTAGGACGCAGGAGAAATGTAGACCCAAGTCGACTCGTATACGAAATGAGATGGATTGGAGAGAGCCAAGTACTCATAGTAAATGTGGACTTTGTCGACAAGAGGGACATAACCGTCGAAATTGTCCTTCTCGTAAAGGAGGACAATCTTCAAATGACTCATAATATTTGACTTAGTACATTTTTACGTAATTCAATGTAATATTTGGCTTTGTATATTTTTATGTAATTCAATGTAATATTTGATTTAGTACATTTTTATGTAATTCAATGTAATATTTGACTTAATAAATTTTTATGTAATTTAATGTAATATTTGACTTAGTACAATTTTATGTAATTCAATATAATCATTATATTTCGAACGCACTCATTTTTAGGATATCATAGAGTCTGGACACAAGATAGCTTGGTGTTATACATTTTTATGTAATTCGATGTACTATGCTTTTTATTTATAACATAGGCAATACTCGGGTTTTGTCATATTATTTATAATATGATTTTTATAGGTTATATGACAACCTTATAATGACATTATCTATACACTTCCTGAATACTGCATCATGCACGGAGATACATGGAGGTTTGTCTCTCCCCTCATTTGCTTTCATATAGTGGAATGGCATCAACCAGATCATGCTATAAGACAATTTAGTATGATTCAACGTGTGCCTGAGCCATGTGATACTGAAAGACGGTTGCATGATATCGACTTAAAGGGGAGAAATGAACTAAATTGGGGCATCCAACATCAGACATATATTAAGAGATGGGATGAGTGTAGGACGCACATTGTTGAGGGGCACGTGGATATGACAGCTCATACATGTTATGGTATCAGAGAATCACACGGCGATACATAACTCAACAAGGAGCGTTATATGATTTAATGGTAATTTTTTTATTAATTTATGTAATTCATAGGCTTATATGGTCATTTAATTAGTAAATTATATAATATTTTTTAATCTATGCAGACGGAGAGTCTGGACAATATTAACAATTTGACACTTGATGATATAGCCTCAAATCCATAAAGTATGTGAGACAACCGCACAAGCAATAAGACAAGCGAATGTGACTTATCAAGCTTCTTTATCCTGAAGGCATGGAGTGCACAACTCATCTTAAAGAAGTCAACAAGAATCACACACGCCTCGAGATGAACCATTTATGTCTAAGCAAGAGCCATACACGCTGCCGGTCTTTTATACATTTGAAGGTGAGTCAGTGACTCAATTTAGTTCTACTTTTAAACCATTTCATCAACCTCAAATGCGTAGAGGAGGATGAGCTAGTGCTCCTGGAGGAGGAGGTAGAAGACGTGCCCGAAACTCGCCTATTGTGGATGATGCTCCTATTGTGGATGAAGACCCCCATATTGTGGAGGAAGACCCGCCGCTTATTGTAGAGGAAGAAAGTGTAGCAGCAACTATTATGGAGGTATGTCCATCATCACAAGTAACTCAACTACAAACATATGAAAGACGCCCAAGAAGAATGAGAAGACGATCACCGTGTGGAACATGATTGATTTGTATAATATAAAATGTAAAGTCATAAAATTTGTTAAAAATGTATGTTATTCATTGAGAATGTGTGATAAAGTTATAAAATATTCTGCATGATGAATGATTTTTGTATGCAGGTTGCGTTATAGGTTGTGTTGATGATTTTTGCAAGGTGGGAGCATCTGCACTAAAGACGTCTTTTGTAAAGATGACTTTTGCCAACTTAAAATCATTTTTATAAAAGACGTCTTCCGACATGACAATTTTCACCTTCGTTTTGGAATTAGTTTCAAAACTAAATTATTTTCAGATTTTATTTTAAAAATCACATTAAACTCAGAAATTACCGATAATACTTGAGCGGCACAGTCCGTTGGAACTTGGGGAAGCGGAACAATAATTATTTGCCACAAAATAATATTAAATTAATTTGATTCAATGATTCAAACTACGTGGATGCAATAAATTTGTAATTAATGCTTATTTTTAATTTGGTAAAAGTATCTCACATAATTTTTCATTATCCTCCACAAACTTATTTTATATTTTTCCAAAAACTAGCAAAAGAGCACGACACGTGATGGTAAAATTAAAGACGTAAATAATGTTCTTGTGAAACTTGATTGGATAATATCCATCACTATAATTTGGGTAATATAAATATGAAGTGATTTTATTCATTGTGTTTCCTGTTAAAGGGTGTGACCGTGACGTCATGTAAGTACAGTTATCTGTGTGATCTACTCTCAATGAATGATAAATATAATGTAGAAGCGTGGAGTTTGGGATCTGAAGGGTGAAGAACAATACTTTGAGCTAGCTTATGGAATGTGATAAAATGCTATTAAGATGAGAAATTCAGAGAGAATTCTCCAAGTCTAGTAAGTGAAAAAAATACCAAATGAATCAAACGTGTCAAAAGTCATTTAAAATGAAGAGGATTGCCTTTATTATAGAGAAGCTTCAGACGAGATCCACTCTAACTAATCTCTTGACTAATTGGTAGTGGACCTTACGTAATGACACCCCAACAAGCTCGTTGAAGGCCAACATCCAACCATTGGTTATTAAAACCATTATTGTGTGGGCCAAGGTATATATAGAGAAGACTCTCATGTACGATATATTTTTCAGTGCGCCATATGTCACGTGCAATGACCACAAATCTAGGAAGGAAGAACATAGAGAGCGTGCCACATTGACGAGATAGGCGTTATTTTCGGGACCCCTTCTGAGAGGTGTTCTAACAACTAGGTCCTTTCCTACAATGGGAAGATGACACATCCACAACCCTCAAAAAGATCATATTGGTAAAGGGTTATCCTTTTCAATACAGAGTAATCACGAAAATCCAGGTGAAAAGATGCGCCTAGGCGCCATGGCATATTGGGTGCTCTATTTTTTCTTTTGGTTTTGCACGAGCAATTTTTTTTCATTTTTTTATCTGACCTCATAATCATAATCAATAGTCTCCTAGACACCATTGCAACCATTATGTAATTTTTCATTATGAATAATTATCATGCAAATGCGTCTGGGTCGTTGTTGCGAACACCATGCGATAGTCATTATACAATAATCATCATTGCACTAATCATATGATATGAAGTTTTTTCTTTTTCTTCTAGATTTTTTTCTTTACACTGGATTCCATTCATCTATATTCATGAGATTTTCTTAATTTTTTGAAGTCACGGCTATTCAAGCACATAGAGTTGTCAAAGTCATGCGGTCCCAGATCATCAACTAAGCGCATATTATGTATTCCTTTGCACAACCAATTTTCTCATTATACTTGAATGACCTCTCTATCTGAAGCATCTTTTACAAGTGCTCATGAGCGAAATATTGGCAAGAGTCATCATGTGTCTCGTGCAGTAGTGGTACTTGCATTGTAATAACGGATGGGGTAATGATAAGAGCAGAAATATTGGTAAGAGTTTGCTTATGCTCTCATTGCTAGCTGTCGTCATGAATCTTGGGACACCGTTGATGATGACAAGTGCAAGGAGGATGTGAGTGGTCTGAGTTGAGACTTGTGGTTTTTTCGAGCTTGTTTGCGACTGATAATTCTGAATTAGTTGCAACGAAGGAGGTGCACATGAATTTTGTATGAGAGTGCCTTGAAGAATGGGAAAGAGTGATAAACATTCTGCATCATGAGGACCATGAAGATCCTAGTTGAGATTCATAATTCCCTGATAACTGTAGTGTCATTCCACCCCGATGTAGTGGTGACTACAATAGTGGCGGTAGGCTACTCCTAAGAAGTACTCTCGTCCGTTTCATGTACTGCTAAGTTTACTAATAAGCTTGTGTAACTATCAATCCAAGAGGAATAATTGGTAGATAATCCATGTCTAACTATAGTTGTAGTTGTAGTGATAGATCATTCCCCAGTGAGTTGATAAATGTTCATGAGCTAAGGGGGTGTGACCGTGACGTCACGTGGGTGTAATTACATGTGTGATCTAGTCTCAATAAATGATAAATATGACTTAGGAACGTGAAGGTTGGGATCTTAAAGGTGAAGAATGAGCACTTTGAGCCAGCTTATGGAAGGTGACAAAATACTCTTAAGAGAAGGAATTCAGAGAGAACTCTTCAAGTCTAGTAAGTGAGAAAAATACCAAAGTGTTAAAAGTCCTTTACAATGAGGGGGGAAGCCTCTATTTGTAGAGAAACATCTAGATGGGGTTCACTCCAACTAATCTCTTGACTAATTGGCAGTGAACCCTACGTAATGACACCTCAACAAGCTCGTTGAAGTGGCAATATCCAGTGATAGGTTATTAATACCATAGCCGTGTTGGCCAGTATATCTAAAGAGAAGGTTCTCATATACGATACCTTTCGCATTGCGCCACGTGTCACGTGCAGTGAACCCCATTGATGACGTAGGTGGTATTTGTTCGAGACCCCTCCCGAGGGGTGTTCTAATAACTAGATACCTTCCACAATGGGAAGACGACACGTCCACGACCCTCAACGAGACCATATTGGTGAAGAGTTATCCTTCCCAATACATTATAACCTCGACCCAATCTTATCTGACCACAACCCCAGAAATGTACTCAGGCAAGGGACCCACTTAAGTCTTTGTCACTTGACTTAGTGGTTACAATGATATGAATGAATACATAGAAAGAATAATAATATCAGATACATTTTATATCAGCCGGTCACTGCCGCGGATCAAACAATCACATTGAAAAGTTAAAACTAACACTTGACAGTAGTTTATAAGAGCGACAAGTGCCACAGTGACGAGTCAAAATTCATAGTAGTCAATCATGTGAGTGAAGGGGGTACATTCATACACACATTGATTATTCATGATCAATGCACTACATTCTCGATAATAAAAATCCTCAATTAAAAAAAATTATAGATCGCTTAAACTAGAAACCTTGAGGTCATGGAAGGCTAGATCATGGAGGAAGAACATTCAGAGTCAAAGTCACGAGAAGCATAAAATTATCAAGACTTCTAATTTTTGTTCATCGAATACCTCATGTAGGGTAAATCAGACTGATTTGGTCCAGTATGGAACATTTATACCCTTTACTAGCCGATCAAGTCATGTGGGCCTCGAACTTACGGGTAAAAAGGGAAAAGATATTAATCTACCTCGCTGAGAATAAAAAGAATTATGTTAAAAACAGAGATATAAAAACGGAAAACATATTAGGACCTTAGAACCACAAGCACCTGGCAGCATTGGCTTCAAGAAATTTTTTAATTTATGCCTCCATTTAACTAAGGCTTCACTCTTTACTTTGAGATATGAGAATGTTTTTTAATATGTATTATCACATCATTATCTTCATTCCAAAAAGCCGCAATCCACAAGCAAATAGAAGGAAGGACCTGCAAATATGTAAGGCCTCTTTTCATTCAAAATTAGAGATTTTCAAGGTTTTGTTTACATTTTCCAAAGAACTTGATGTACATCCATCCCATTTGCGCACGCTAAGAACTTATCATTTCTTTTGTTTTGTCAAAAGCTACATCGTCACCAATTGCTTCAACTTCCCTCACATTTCTATAAGGCTATATGACACTTGATTAATTTAATTGAGTTAGCAAAGTTCATTGATAGTAAGATTTGAAATTCTAGTTATCTGTGAAGTTAACAATCTAATTCGGATTATCTAAATCAATCATTAATATAGGAATCAACTAGATAAGAATTGACTTATTTAGGACTATAAATGGTCAATTATATTAGCAATGAAAAGTGAGGGCAAAAAAAGAAAAAAAATTCCCTTCAACCCCACTTATGGATACAAGTTTTTTTACACGTGAGTGCACGTGAGTATAAAGTTTTATAAATACTATTAAAACATGTTAACGTACATATCTTTATTAATATGAGTGTTTTCATTGTCATGCCAATATAAATTAATATGATAATATGTAATTCATATTTTAACCATCAATTATTTTTTTCTTATATCAATGTTATTTAAAACATATTACTAATGTCATCTAATATATGTCAAATGAGACTATAAATTATATTACAACATATCATAATAACTATTAATAATATTATTTAAAATATTAATGTCATCTAGTATATGTCAAATTAGACTATAAATTATATTATTACAATAAATCATAATCGCTATTATAAATATAATTTATAAATAATTATTAAGTGTGTAACTTAAAGAGTGAATTGATTATTTAATTAAATAGCTTCATTACTCTATGATGACATTTAATTTTAAAGTTGTTTAAAATATACTGTAAATATCATCTAATATAGTGAAATCAAACTATAAACTATATTATTACAACATATCCTAATAACTATTATAAATATTGTTTAAAATATACTAGTATATGTCAAATCAAACTATAGATTATATTATTATAACAAATCATAATAACTATTATAAATGTAATTTATAAATAGTCATTAAGTGTGTAACTTGAAGATTGAATTCATTATTTAATTAAATATCTTCGTTACTTATGGTGGCACTTAAATTTAAATTGAAGGATAATTTGATAATTTTAAGAAATAATGAGGGTAAGCTTGTCTAGAAATATTTTTCTCAATATGCATTCTTTTATATATAGTATGATAGGTTAAAGGTTATATATATAACGATTAACTTAAAGACAAAGTAAATAATGATTATAGATAATGTGTTCTGATGTGGCGGATCATTTATTCAAATGCAACCACAGGGTATACTTATCATAATAATTAAATATTTAAGGATATGACATAAATGAAAGAAGTAAAATCTTATTAAATTCACAATAGTTGAAAAACTTTTAAATTGAAAAACTTACTTTGAAGCAAGGCTTCACAAAAAAGACTGCTTCAAAAGAACAGAATTGAAATTACAAATTTAAAATTAGAAGATTAAAAATATTTTAACTGTTAACTAGTGCTCTTGCTCACTAATTAAAGTTATAAAAAGAAAGGATTACAAGATGAGGGAGAGAGAAGAAGAGAGCTTTGTTTTTCAAAATAAGTTTTCCTCAAAAGATGAGTTATGAGTTAAAAAATAGTTATGAAGTATAAATGGGAGAGACCATTCTATTTGTAAATAAAGTATAATTCACTGGGAGCCAATCATTAACTTGTACTATCCTAACTTATTGAAGTAAAAGATATCTTACATTTTATCTTCTGGCCTTTTCATGAGTAAAAGACAACTAGCCATCTAATCTTTAGATAACTTGTATCTTAACTTTTAGCCTTTACAAAAGAAAACAAATACAAAGATTCTTGATAATTGTTATCTTGATAATTGTTTGAAATTGGAGAGTTGCTGTCTTAATATCCTGATAATTGCTTCAAGTTAGAGAATTGCTATCTTGATATCTTGATAATATTTCTTACTTTTTGCCATAAGTATATTCCTTTGATGTTGATTATTCATCATCACTGAGGTGGACTTCTTCAAATGGTTCATGAGAGTCTTCGAATAGGATATAAGCTTATTGGGGCAGGGCATGACCGTTTTGATTACATTAGGTCTTCAATTGTTAAAGGACAACCTTTTTGGAAGATTGGACTTCCTGAGTATTGGGTTTTATTTAAGAGAAAATTACACTTTACATCCTCAAACTATCACTAATAGACACTTTAAATACCGAGCTTTAAAACGTTATAGTTTAAACCATTAACTATCTGAAACTCATAATTTTAAATGTATATAACTCTTTCTACTGCAAGTTAGTTTTTTTAACAAAGACAACGTCATTTTATCTATTAAGAATAATATAATCAAGAACGTTGTGGTCTCAGATAGGGAAAAATGTTATCGTTTTGTTAAAAAAATTATAATGCAGTAGACAGAGTTACATTTAAGATTAAAATTGTTAGTTCTAGATAGTTTAAAGTTTAAATTGTAACACTTTATAGTTTAGAGTTAAAAATGTCTATTAGTGATAGTTTCAGAATGTTGTAATTTTTCCTTTATTTAATGGTTGGACTCCGCTGAAGAATTTTGAGTCAAAGATACTATGGTCTTCTAAAAGAAGAAGGATTTCTTGGATCAATTTTTGTTTTAGTTTGGATTTCGGCTTTGAGGATTTAGACTTTCCTTTAGAGGAAGTGGGCTTTGACTCTTTATAAGAGTTCGATTGGGCTTAGTTTATTTGTACGGCTTGTCTTTTGAGCCCATTAATTGTTAATGATGTCTAGGTGAAGGGGTTTGCTAAAATTAAGGGGGTGAGCTTTTTCAAATTCTTGGTTAATGGAGGTAATAAATTTTCGGTATTAAATTTGTTCCACCACTTGATGAAATACTTTCGGGTGAGAATCTCATATTCAATAGCGTATTGCCATTTAATATCTGGGGAATTTTAAATTTACTTGAAAGCAACGAAGTTAAAAGAAAGAGGCTTTCCACTAGTGATGGCTTGAACAATTTTGAGAACAAATTAAAACCTTGTTGGAAATCAATGGTGATAATTTAAGATTGTACCGTGGATGGACCACCATATCAAGAACCAACTTGAAGAACCAAATTTGAATTTTTGATCAAAACTTAAAAAACCATGCACTCATATGCCTACACATGAAGTAGGCCATGGAACCACCAAACGTGCCACGACCCACCAACACAATGTCGAGAGCTCGCCCCCGCTAAACATGCCACGAATGACTTAATGCCAACTATACAAGCACCGACACCATCGTACGAACCATAGAGCCCCTAACAGTCAATGCGACAATGACCAATTGAGTTTTCATCCTTCCCGAGTCATCACGCATGGGATCAACCATAAGCATCACTCATTGGGCAGGCGACACAAGTGCAACACCTTTTGAACCTTGCACAACCTTTTCTTATGGTCTTTCCTCCACGCAACAAAAAATCATGCTCGATCTCGACCAACCTTTGCCTCACCGACCGCCAAATGATGACCATGAGAGGCAGCAGCAGTGGCGGGGGCACCTGGGGGGGGTGCAAGATAAGCTCCCTAACCATGTGGCCTAGCAGATACATTGGCCCCCCTAAAGAGAAATCTGAAAACTCTTTTACATGACAGGAATGAACTTGGCATGGTGGTGAGGAATTACAATCAGCTATATCTCATGATCAAGATATGATAATTCAAAAATTCTTTTTGCATACACTTTATTGACAATATATGAGACAAAAAATCATATTTTTCATGACTGATGAATTAATTATTAATTTTTAGATATTAAATCTCTAAATTTTTTAACAAAATGTAAATTATCGAAAAAAAAATTTCTTCGTATAAATATTTTTGCAAATACTCTATTGGAAATATATGAGTTTAAGAAAAAAAATTCATAATTTTTTCATTCTGGTGAATTAATTATTAATTTTAACTATTAAATCTTCCAAAATTAAAAGAAATAAGGTAAGTTCTGGTAAAAAATACATCTTTTTATAAAACTTCATACGTTATGATTATGAATAACATAGAATTGACTGGTTTATGAAAATGAAGAATGAAAAATGGTATAGCTTTCATCCATGTCAAGGTCCAAGCATGGGGCTGCCTCGACGTGCTCATCCATGTTGAGACTCCTAGAATGGGCGTCACCTTGGTGCTGCCAATGCTACCTAGGCAGCCATCACTAAGCGTTGGCGTATTGCCTTGTCGTGTGCCTCATCGTGCTCATCAATGTAGAGCCTCCTAGAACAAGTGCCACGTTGAGGTGCCAACACTGCCTAGGCGGGGAACACCTTGGCATACGGCCTTCTCATACTACCTTGACAAGGTGACACACTACCTTGTCATGTTGTGTCGACATGGTAGTGTGCGACCTTGTCACGCTACCTCGACATGTTGTCATGCAGCCTTGTCGGCCTTGTTGTGCTGCCTCGACATGGTGGTTTGTGGTCTTCTCACGCGATCTTGACAATGGGGCGTGCCGCCTTATCGTGATGCTTCGACATGGTGGCATGCTTCCCTGTCGAGTGACCAATGCATGCCTTGGTGCTGCCAACGCTTCCATGCACCTAGGTGTGCAGTGCCGAGGGGAGCAGCGCCGGGGCATGCGCCGAGGCGTGCAGCGCCTGGGCATGCCTCTAGGCGAGTAGTGCCTTGGCATGCACCTAGGCGTACAGTGCCTGGGCATGAGCGCCCGGGCATGCGCCGAGGCGTGCAGTGCCTGGTCATGTGTCTAGGCTTGCGGCGGCCTTGGCATGCGCCTAGGCATGTAGCGCATTGGTATGTATGCGCCTAGGGGTGTACCGCCTTTACATGCGCCTAGGTGGGCCTTGGCATGCTCCTAGGTGGGCCTTAGCATGTGGCCTAGGAATGTACCGCTTGGCATGGGCCTTGTCGCGCTACCTCAACAAGGTGGCATGAGGCCTTATAGCGCTGCCTCGATAAGGGCGCCTACTGCCTTGGCTACCTCAATAAGGGCGTCTACTGCCTTGTCGTGCTACCTCGACAAAGGCGTCTACTGCCTTGTCGTGCTACCTCGACATGTTGACATGAAACCTTGTCACACTACCCGACATGGAGGCATGTGACCTTGTCGGGCCGCCTCGACATGCCTTGACATGATCACCGATGCCGAGGCTCCTAGCATAGCATGGGCGCAATGCCACGATGCAGTTTCTAGTCATGTTGCCTTGGTCGACCCGAATGTACAGAATGTGAAGGCGTGCGTCTTGACTAGAAGTAGTGAAGCACATGCCATAATAGTTTAGCGGTCAATTGGAAATCCTCTCTATACATGTATAAGAAAGTATTAATATTGAATTGGGGGAGGGACGAATCGAAGCGACATAGGGTTTATTCTCAGTGGATGGAGGCAGCAAGGCCACTCTGCCACTTACAATATCTCGTCGTGTATTTAAATCATCTATAAAGGATTCTACATGGATTCTAACTTAGAGGCGTTCAGTCATAATCCAAAGCACAATAGCTTCACACCATTGGCTTTTAACCAAGCGCGATGACCAATTGTGCGAATCAACGATTCCTCTCTTGCTAGGTTGAATTAATATTTTGTCACTATCATAAGTAGGGTCTAACCAACCTGTCTAACAACTGTTTAAACCCAGCTCTAGTTCCCTATTGGTGGGTGAACAATCCAACACTTGGTGAAATTCTACTTCACAATGATAGGATGAGTCGACATCGAAGGATAAAAAAGAACGTTGCTATAGACGCTTGGCTGCCACTAGCCAATTAGCCCTGTGGTAAATTTTCTAACACTTATAACTTTTAATTTTGAAGATCTAAAGGATCGATAGGCCACGCTTTCATGGTTCATATTCATACTGGAAATCAAAATCAAACAAGCTTTTATCATTTTGTTCCACATGAGATTTATGTTCTCTTTGAGCTCATCTTAGGACACATACATTATCTTTTCATAGATGTGCCGCCCTAACCAAAATTCCCACCTGACAATGTCTTCCACCTGGATCAGCCAGCAGAAGAAGGCCTTGGGACCAAAAAGAGCAGCATTGCCCCATTTCACCGTTGATTATGCCAAACCCATTCGTTTGGCTGTGGTTTCGCTAGATAGTAGACAAGGACAGTGGGAATCTCGTTAATCCATTCATAAGCGTCACTAATTAGATGATGAGGCATGCACCTAGGCGTGTAGAGCTTAGTATGCGGCCTTTTCACGCTGCCTCGACAAGTTGGCATGTGGCCTTGTCGCTCTGTTCAAGATTTGAATGACAAATTAAGAGATCAAATGAGTTAGAAATATACCTAGGGTTTGAGGAGTTATTTCTTATGATTAAGAAGTTTTTATATGAATGAGAGTGAAATAAGAGTGAAAGGGGGTTAATGCCGGTGAAATGACGGTCAACTTAGGAAAAATAGGTAGTGAACGATGATGGAGGGAGGGGAATGCTTCGGTCTTCGAAGGAGGAAGGGAGAAGTGAGAAAAAATATGTTTTGCTTCTGCCTTGTCACGCTACCTCGACATGGTGTCATGTGTCCTTGTCGCGCTACCTCGATATGGGGGCATACCTTGTCACGCTACCTCGATAAGGTGGTATGTGGCCTTGTTGTGCTGCCTCGACATGGAGGCATGCGGCCATGTTGCACTATCTCGGCATGGGTGCATTGCCGTGATGCAGTTTCTGGTCATGTTGCTTGGCTGACCCGGGCGCGCGTCTCGACTAGAAGCAGCGAAGCACGTGCCACGTAACCATCATATTGGTTCTTCTACTCTGCCAATAGCCATGTTATACCTCAACCACAAGTTTCCATTGTGGAATGATGCATCCTTGGATGATTGACAGTTCACATACTTGTATTAAAAGGATAATGTTTACGAGCAAAGGTTAGAGCAATGGAGTTCAAGTCACTTTGTGGAATTCATTATGTTTACTAGGAAAGGTTAGAGTAATGGAGTTCAAGTCACTTTGTTTTATGCCACAATAGTTTAGTGGTCAATTGGAAAGCTTCTCTATACATGCATAAGAAAATATTCTGATTGAATTGGGGGGAGGGGGAATCGAAGCAAAATAGGGTTGATTCTTAGTGGATCGTGACAGCAAGACCACTCAACCACTTACAATACCCCGTTGCATATTTAAGTCATATACAAATGATTCTACCTGCCACTCGCTAAAAATTATGCTTTAAGGCGACCAACTCGATTGGTCCGTCGAGAAGGCTTTACCAATGACACGTGCCTTTGGGGGCCTGAAGACCCCTACTGCTGGTCGATAATCGGGTGACGGGTGCATGCATCGCTTCTAGTCTGGATTATGACTTAAAGGCATTCAGTCAGAATCCAGTTCACGGTAGCTTCGTGCCACTGGCTTTTCAACCAAACGCGATGACCAATTGTGCAAATCAACGATTCTACTCATACTAGGTTGAATTACTATTGCGAAACTATCATAAGTAGAGTCAAACTAACCCGTCTCATAACGGTCTAAACCCAGCTCATGTCCCCTATTGGTGGGTGAACAATCTAACACTTGGTGAATTCTACTTTACAATGATAGGAATTACTGACATCCAAGGATAAAAAAGCAACGTCGTTATGAACGCTTGGCTACCATGAGCCAATTATCCATGTGGTAACTTCTTTGACACTTGTAGCTTTAAATTATGAAGATCTAATGGATAATAGGCCACGCTTTCAGTGTTCGTATCCATACAGGAAATCAAAATCAAACGAGCTTTTACCCTTTTATTCCACATGATATTTATGTTGTTATTGAGCTCATCTAGAGACACGTGCATTATCTTTTAATAGATGTGCCACCCCCGCCAAACTCCCCACCTGACATTGTCTTCCTTCTAGATCGGCCCGTATAAGCAGGCATTGGGATCAAAAAGAGGGGCAATGCCCCACTTTTGATTCACAGAATAAGTAATTAACATTAAAAGTAATGGTTTTTTACTTTCACCATTTCTAGCTCCACTTATCCTACACTTCTCAAGTCATTTCATAAAGTCGGACTAGAGTCAACCTCAAAAGGGTCTTCTTTCCCTGCTGATTCTGCCAAACCCATTCCCTTTGGTTGTTGTTTCATTGGATAATAGACAATGATAGTGAGAATCTCGTTAATCCATTCATGCACATCATTAATTAGATGATGAGACATTTGGCTACCTTAAAAGAATCATAGTTACTCCTGCCGATTACCTGTTCTTAGTTGAATTTCTTCACATTGACATTCAGAGCACTAGTTAGAAATCACATTGCGTGAGCATTTGCAGGGACCATCGTAGTGCTTTATTTTAATAAAACAATCAGATTTTCCTTGTTCGTACCAGTTCTGAGTTTACTGTTCGACACCCGGTGGATTCAGGACCAGGACCCCCATGCCTAGTCCTTAGAGACAATCCTTTTCAAAAGGTTATGGATACATTTTGCCAACTTACCTTGCCTACACTGTTCCATCGACCAGAGGATGTTCACGTTGGAGACTTGATATCCGCGTGATCCGCCGAGTTATCATGAATCATCAGACCAATGGGCAGAGCCCGCATCGACCTTTTATCTCATAAATGCATCCCTTCCAGAAGTCGAGGTTTGTTGCACGTATTAGCTCTAGAATTACTACGGTTATCTGAGTAGCATATACCATCAAACAATCTATAACTGATTTAATGAGCCATTCACAGTTTCATAGTCTGAATTAGTTCATACTTACACATGCATGGCTTAATCTTTGAGACAAGCATATGACTACTAGTAGGATCATTCAGGTAGCCTTCTTCGTTGACATCGACATCGAATGAACCTTCACCATCACGAACACGACAATCATTCTTGTCGTGCTGCCTCGACAAGGTCACACATGCCTTGTCGCACTACGTCAACATGGTGGCGTGCGGCTTTGTCACACTGCTTTGACATGTTGTCATGTGGCCTTGTTGAGCTGCCTCGACATAGTGGCATGTTGCCTTATCGCACGTCCTCAACATGGGGGAATGCTACCTTGTCGCGATGCCTCGACATGGTGGCATGCTACCCTGTAGAGTGGCCAAGGCCTTCCTTGGTGCTGCCAATGCTGCCATGCACCTAGGCGTTTAGCGCCTAGTCGAGTAACGCGTTGACATACGCCTACACATGTAACGCCTAGGCATGAGCACTTGGGCATGTGCCTAGGCGTGCGACGCCTGATCATGCGCCTAGGCGTGTAGTGGCCTTGGCATGCGTTGAGGCGTGCAGCGGCCTTGGCATGCACTGAGGCGTACAGCGGCCTTGGCATGTGCCAAGGCGTTCAGCGAGCTTGCCATCCCACAAAATAGGCGGCAAACGGAGGTGGAGGGAGGGAAATGCTTCGGTCTTCGAAGCAGGAAGGGAGAAGTGAGAAAAAATATTTCTTGCTTCTGCCTTGTCGCGCTACCTCGACATGGTGTCATGTGGCCTTGTCGTACAACCCTAATATGGGGGCATGCCTTGTCGCGCTGCCTCGACAAGGTGGCATGTGGCTTTATCACGCTGCCTCGACATGGCGGCATGCGGCCTTGTCGTGCTATCTGGACATGCCTCGACATGCTCATCCATATCGAGGCTCATAGCATAGCATGGCGCAATGCTGCGATGTAATTTCTGGTCATGTTGCCTTGGCTGACCCGAAGGTATAGCACGTTAAGGTGCGTGTCTCGTCTAGAAGTAGCACATCACATGCCATGTAACCGTCATATTGGTTCATCTACTCCATCAATAGCCATGCATACCCCGACCACAGGGTGCCATTGCGAAAGGATGCATTGTTGGGAGTAATGCCCTCAAAGCATGTGTATTGATATTTTAATACGAATTTAATGAAATTACATTTTTCTTATGACTGTTATTTTAAATTATTGTTGAATAATTTATATAAATATCTAAAAATTCTATATTCATTAATAAGACTATGATCTTGTATCAGTATGAGAGGATTAAGATTATAGATAATGAATAAAATTGTCAGCAACATATTAAAGTATGTAATCTTTAATGAATGGTTGCTAGTACGGTTCACTAAGTATTATGAATACATAAGATTTGATGGCTGGGATCATGATCCTATAAGATTTGAAATCCAAACTTTTCTAACAAATCGTATATTGGTTCCCTTAAGTGTTGATTATGAAACTGAGTGGCTATTGAGCTCAAATTTATAATACAATTATAAATTATTCATCAACTAGTGAATTAATGGTACTTAAGGATCAAGAGGTAATTAGAAAGGAAAACGGTAATTTTGATCGGTTCTAATATACGAACCAATAATTGGAGGACAGGATTATATGAAATGATTATATCAATGGATTATACGAGAATATTCTGTAAATACATTCTATAATCTCTAAGAGTGTAATTTCATATTTATAGTGGAGTAATAATGAAATTAATGAATAAGTTTATTTAAAGAGAGTTTAATAAATAATCTGGTTTATTGGAGTTAAGGATTATAGGTCTATGGTCTCCAAGTCACCTCTTTACTACGCAGTCTAGGGTGTGAATATTTCAAGACATGAGAAAAAGACTGACTTGCAAAAAAAATTATTCTGGGGAAAGTACTAATTATGTGCAAATAATTAATTAAATTATTTATATTAATTTTTGGAAATAATATATAAATACTTATATCAATTATGAGGCAGTATATCCAATTTGTGAAATTGGATGTTGTTGAATTATTATTAGATAATAATTCAAATTTTGAATAAACTAAATCTTTTATTTGTGAACTAACACATAAGCTAGTTGATGAGAAAAATCAGATAACTTAATTTTCAATTAACTGATATCTAAATATTTATCTGATTAAAATAAATATTTAATTTATAGTAATTGTCACATGTCAATCACTGATTGGGAATCAGAGATTGACATGAACTAATGTAGTGCCACGTGGCACTACAGTAGTGGGCGTGCTAAACTGTAGTGCCACACGACACTACAGTAGTGCCATGACACATAGTTCCGTGAGGCATTGTGATGACTCACAACAACTGTAGTGTCGTGTGGCACTACAATAGTGCACAACAGTGGGTCCCACTACAATGATAATTTTGAAATTAAATATTATTTTCAGTTTATCCCTAAAAATCTAATATGTCATTATCTAGAAAATATAAAGATATTATTCTATTGACCTTAGTTGTGATTGTGAGTTGAGAACATGGTTGCTATCAGGGTGATCTTTCTTTGTGATTAAAAGTTATTTAAAAACTCTGAAAGAATAATCATCATATTCTCTTAGAGAATCATCTCACTAAATTAATCATTCTTAGTAAATCTCTAGATCTCATGTGTTGAGTACATTTACAGACAAAAAAGTATCTTTGAATTATTCTACGTGTCCACACACGTCCTAGTGCGTTTGAGGATTAGCCTAGAAGATCTTGGTGTGGTTTTTGAAGTCCGTTGTTCGTGGGAACGCAAGATCGTTGTTTTGCGAGAATGCTTGATATAAACTACAAGAGATATATGATTCCTATCCATGTATGTTTTAGATTTAATATATAAATATATAATGGATCCTGATTGAAAAGAGTTTACAATAAAAGATTTTATTTTAGAAACCGTTGCGTGGCTCTTATTTTCTTTTATCGAAAAAGATTCATTTTTAATAAATTTTTAAAAGCCCCACGCTTCCGTTAGGCGAGCGTCGCGTTTCCAGCAAGCATATCCTTGGACGATTGACGGATCATATACTTGTATTAAAAGGATAATGTTTACCAGTAAAGGTTAGAGTAATGGAGTTCAGGGCACCTTGTGGCATAGATTATGTTTACTAGGAAAGATTAGAGCAATGGAGTTCGAGTCACTTTGTTTTATGCCACAATAGTTTAGCGGTTAATTGAAAAGCGTATATGCATGCATAAGAAAATATTTGGATTGAATTGGGGAGGGGCGAATCGAAAGGACATAGGGATGAATCTCAATGAATCATGACAACAAGGCCACTCTGTCACTTATAATACCCCGTCGCGTATTTAAATCATCTGCAAAGGATTGTACTCGTCGTTCGGTGGAAATTATGTTGTAAAGCAGCCAACTTGATTCGCCCGTCGAGAAGGCTTCACCAACAACACATGCCTTTGGGGTTACCCCTACTGCTAGTCGGTAATCGGGCGACGGGTGCATGCGTCTCTTCTAGCATGAATTCTAAATTAGAGTTGTTCAGTCATAATCTAACGCACGATAGCTTTTGGCTTTTCAACCAAGCGATGACCAATTGTGTGAATCAATGATTCCTCTTGTACTAGGTTGATTACTATTGTGACACTATTATAAGTAGGGTAAAAATAACCTCTCTCACGACGGTCTAAACCCAGCTCACGTTCCCTATTAGTGGGTGAACAATAAAACACTTGGTGAATTTTTCTTCACAATGATAGGAGGAGCCGACATCGAAGGATCAAAAGCAACGTCGCTATGAACACTTAGCTGCCACAAGCCAGTTATCCCTGTGGTCACTTTTCTAACACCTCCAGCTTCAAATTCTGAAGATCTAAAGGATCGATAGGCCACACTTTCACAATTTTTACTCGTACTGAAAATCAAAATCAAACGAGCTTTTACCCTTTTGTTCCACACGAGATTTCTATTTTCGTTGAGCTCATCTTAGGACACATGTGTTATCTTTTAACAGAAGTGCCGCCCCAGCCAAACTCCCCACCTGACAATATTTTCCACCTAGATCGGCCCACCGACACATGCCTTGTGACAAAAAAGAGGGGTAGTGCCATGCTTCTGATTTACGGAATAAGTAAAATAACATTAAAAGTAATGGTATATACGTTTCACCGTTTCCAACTCCCACTTATCCTACACCTCTTAAGTCATTTCATAAAGTTGGACTAGAGTCAAGCTCAACAGTGTCGTCTTTCCTCGCTGATTTTGCCAAGCCCGTTCCCTTGGGTGTGGTTCACTAGATAGTAGACAAGTACAATGAGAATCTTGTTAATCCATTCATGCGCGTCATTAATTAGATGATGAGGTATTTCGCTACCTTAAGAGAGTCATAGTTACTCCCATCGTTTACCCGCGCTTGGTTGAATTTCTTCACTTGGACATTCTAAGCAGTAGGCAGAAATCACATTGCGTGAGCATCCGCATTGACCATATCAATGCTTTCTTTAATTAAACATTCAGATTCCTCTTGTCCGTACAAGTTCTGAGTTGACTATACGATGCCTGGGGAAGGCCTCCGAAGGGACCATTCCCAGTCCATCCCTCGATCGGCATGCGATGACCTGCTCTCACCATAAGAGAAACTCCAGCAGTCCATCAATAGCCGATGGGTTCTAGACTGGGACCCATGTGTCCATCCGTCAGAGCCAATCCTTTTCCCAAGGTTACAGATCCATTTTGCTGACTTCCCTTGCTTACATTATTCCATCGACCAGAGGCTATTCACCTTGGAGACCTGATGTGGTTATGAGTGGATGACAACCTGTCCTCCAGATTTTCAAGGGCCATCAATGGCACACCGGGCACCACATGACATGCAGTGCTCTTCTATCCGCTCAACCCTACCTCTGACTAAGCCTTTTCCAGGGTGGGTAGGTTGTTAAACATAAAAGATAACTCTTCCCTAGGCCCCTGTCAGCGTCTCTAGACTCCCTAACATTGCCGTCGGCCATCACATCACGTTTCAAGGATTTTAACTTGATTTCCTTTCGAAGCTTGCGCGGTTCACGCTATCAGACATGCTTCCCTCATCTCTCAGGATCAAGTAACTCATGTGCAAGTGTCGTTCACATGGAACATTTCCCCTTTTCGGCCTTCAAAGTTCTCATTTGAATATTTTGCTACTACCACCAAGATCTGCACTGACGGCCACTCCGCTGGACTCACTTCCTAGGTTTTTCTACAACCGCCAAGCCCTCCTAGTCATTGGGGCCTGGCACTTGCCCCGACGGCCGAGTATAGGTCACGCGCTTCAGCGCCATCCATTTTTAGGGCTAGTTGATTCAGCACGTGAGTTGTTATCACTACGTAGATGATTTTGACTTCCATGACCACCGTCCTGCTGTCTTAATCAACCAATAACACTATTTATGGGTTATAGGTTAACGAGTAGTTGAGCACCGTAATGGCTTCTGGTTCATCCCGCATCGCCAGTTGGAGCTCTCGATTCCATAGCACGGCTCAACAAAGAAGCCTCTTTGTCCTACCTATTTAAAGTTTGAGAATAGGTCGAGGGCGTTGCACCCCCGATGCCTCTAATTATTGGCTTTAACCTATAGAACTCGCCTGCGGGCTCCAATTATCCTGAGAGAAACTTCGGAGGGAACCAACTACTAGATGGTTTGTTTAGCCATTGCACTAGAAGCACCTGAAATGACCACCACAATTTGGATAAGAATTTGGAGTATGGTGGTCATTTTAGGTGCTTCTAGTGCTATAGAGTGTCAAAAGACCTAATGAGACGTGTTTAGGACCAAATGAGATGAACTTGGTTAAACTTGGATCTTTTAGGCATGTCATATACTCGACCTAACATTTGACACATGATACACATTTTAGATAAGAATTTGGAGTGTCGTGGTCATTTAAGGTGTTTCTAGTGCCATGCAGAGTGGGCCAAATAAAACAAACTTGGCTAAACTTGGATCATTTTCACATGGCATGTACTCAACCTGGCTTTTGACATCCAATACACATTTTGGAAAAGAATTTAGAGTGTGGTGATCATTTTAGGTGCTTCTAGTACCATGTGGAGTAAAAAATGTCCAATGTGACGTGTTTAGGCTCAAATGAGAAGAACTTGGCTAAACTTTAATCTTTTGGGCATGACATATACTTGACCTAACTTTTGACACTCAATAGATGTTTTGGATAGTAATTTGGAGTTTGGTGGTCATTTTAGGTGCTTCTAGTGCCATGCGGAGTAGGCCCAAATAAGATGAACTTAGCCAAACTTGGATCTTTTTCGCATGACATGTGTACTCAACCTGACTTTTAACACCCAATACAAGTTTTGGATAAGAATTTGGAGGTGATGGTCATTTTAGGTGCTTCTAGTGTCATGTGGAGTAAAAAATATCCAACGGAACGTGTTTAGGCCCAAATACAAAAGTATGATCCTTTCTCTAACACTTATAATGTTTGGATGGAGGGACCATCCTAACTTTAGCTGTTCAGAAAATAGATAAGCTACCCCTAATTCTAACTTTAACTGTCTACTTGGTTTTAACCATGCAAGGCCGCAACAACCATATCAACCACAAACACAACCACATGCCTCAAGACCAAGGTATGTCTCTTGAGGAAATAGTTAAATCTTTGGCTTCTAACTCTTTTCAATTTCAACGGGAGACAAAAGATCACTATCAAGAACATAGATACATAAGTGGCCAGTTAGCTACTACCGCGGGAATATTGAAAGCACAAGTATCGAGAATACTTTCATCATGAACCGTGATCAATATAAGGGAAAATGTTAGTTCTATGACCTTGAGATGTGGGAAACAATTTGATGAAGTACCAAGAAAATAAAAAAGAGAAGGAGAGTTCGTGGATGAGCCAAAATAGAAAAAGGATTTGGCCCTTGAGAAAGATGAAACTACGACTCCCATAGAGAGTACTTCGACACCTAAGGTAACTTATAAGTTTATGATTTTTGCTAATGTTTTTTCTCAACATTTTCCTAGAAGATTTGTAAGGTCTAAAAAGGAGAAACAAAAAGAGAGATTTTGGAAACCTTTCGTAACGTACAAGTGAATTGACCTCTTTTGGATGCAATTAAGCAAGTACCACATTATGCAAAGTTCCTCAAAGAGTTATGTACTACCAAGCGCAAGTTAAAGGGCGATGAAACGGTAAGTGTGTGGGGGAATATTTGCAGTGTTTTGCAAAGAAAGCTTCCCCCAAAATGCAAAGATCTAGGAAGCTTCACTATACCATGCACAATCAATAATATAAAGCTTGATAAAGATATGTTAGATTTAGGAGCATCAATCAATGTCATGCCTTACTCTATTTATGCTTCTTTGAATCTTGGCTCACTTAAGAAAATCGGTGTGTATCCAAAAGGTGTTTTAGAGGATATTGTAATACAAGTTGATGAGTTGATTTTCCCATTGATTTCTATGTTCTTGAGATGGAAGAAGACTGACTCTCTTCACCTATGTCAACACTATTACTCTTAGGGAGGCCATTCATGAAAACAACCCGAAACAAGATAGATGTCTATGATGAACTCCAACCATGGAGTTCGATGGGGAGGTGATACGCTTCGATATCTTTGAAGTAATAAGGTACCCAAATAATTCACATTCATGTTTTCAGTTGATATACTTGAACTCTCTAGCGCAACAACTTTTTGAGTCAACAAGTGATGATGCATTAGAAATCGCTATTGGAAAAAAGCCTCGAGTTAGTAGATCCCAAAAAGCCAAGAAGGGACGTGCAAGTTGGTGAAGACATTGAGGAGACCGTCGCATCTCTATAATCATTGCCAAAAGTTCCAAATTGGTATAATGCTTCTTTTATTTCATTGCCTTTTTCTAACGAGAAACTTTTACCTTCTTCTATTGTGCAAGCCCTTACCTTGGAGATTAAACCTCTTCTGGAGCATCTAAAAATTGTTTACTTAGGAGAGAAAGACACGCTGCCAGTAATAATTTCAAGGAACCTCACGACATTACAAGAGGAGAAGCTAGTCTGTGTTTTAATGGATCACAAATCAGCAATTGGTTGTACAATAGCCCACATAAAAGGGATTAGTCCATCAATGTGCATGCACCGAATTTGACTTGAGGATGGAGCAACGCCAACAAGGAAGCTCAACGTCGATTGAACCATCCTATGATGGAGGTTGTAAAGAAAGAGATCTTGAAGTTTTTAGATGTTGGCGTGATTTACCCAATTTCAGATAGCAAATGGGTGAGCCTCGTCCAAGTAGTTCCAAAAAGATTTGGTACCACCGTGGTTAAGAATGAATAGAATGAACTAGCACCAACCCGTGTGTGGCGAGCTTGCATTAATTATCAAAACTTAACTCTGCTACTCGCAAAGATCATTTTCCTTTAACTCTCATTGATCAAATATTAGAAAGATTGGCTGGTCATACTCATTATTATTTTTATGATGGTTATTCAGGTTACAATCAGATTGTAATTGCACATGAGGACCAAAAGAAGACAACATTCACATGACCCTTTGGAATGTTTACCCACTGACGCATGCCATTCGGACTTTGCAATGCTCCTGGTACTTTTCAACGGTGTATAATGAGCATATTTTCAGATTATGTTGAAAATAATCATATAGAATTTTTTGTGGATTATTTTAGTGTTTATGCCTCTTTTGACAAATGATTAGATAATCTCACCCTTATTCTTAAACGTTGCATGGAAATTAAACTTGTGCTTAATTGAGGAAAATGTCATTTCATAGTAGATCAATGTATAGTTTTAGACCAAGGTATATCTTCTAAGGGGATAGTAGATAAATCTAAAATAGATCTTGTACGCTCATTACCACTTCCCACAAGTGTGAGGGAGGTTTGCTTTTTTCTTGGACATGCAGGTTTTTATCAAAGATTCATCAAGGGTTTTTCAAAGATTGTAAGACTCTTGTGCAGATTGTTACAAAAGGAACTAATGTTCGACTTCAACGAAGAGTGCAAGGAGGCATTCGAAAATCTTAAAGAACTATTGACCACATCTCCTATTATTCAACCACCTAATTGGAACCTCCCATTTGAGTTAATGTGTGACATAAGTCACTATGCTGTGGGGGTTGTTTTAGGGTAGCGAGTTGCCAAGCTTTCTCATGTTGTCTTTTTATGCATCAAGAACCTTGAAATATACACAACTTAGTTACTCAACAAGTGGGAAAGTGCTATTGGCGGTTATTTTTGCTTTAGATAAGTTCCATTCTCATTTAATTGGTTCTGAAGTAATTGTGTTTTCTGATCATGCACCACTTAGGTACTTGCTCACTAAGAATGATGCTAAACCGAGACTTATAAGGTGGATACTTCAATTGCAAGAATTCAATTTGGACATCAAGGACAAGAAGGGAAGTGATAATGTAATTGCTGATCATCTTAATCACTTCATTCATAACAAAGAAGTTCTTCCTATGCATGAAAACTTTCCCGACGAGCAACTATTCTTTTTGGAATTTTTGACCCCTTGGTCACTAAGAAGATGCCTGATGACTTGACTCATGCTCAAAAGGGTAAACTAAAGAAGATAGAAAAACAATATGTATGGGATGATCCATATTTATGGAAGTATTGTATCGATCAAATGATAAAGATGTGTGTATCTAATTACGAATTTTCATCTATATTAATTCAAGGACGCTTACATTTTTTTTTTTCAAATCATGCGATCGTTGTCAAAGAACATGTAACCTAGGTGCATAAAATCGAATGCAATAGACACCTATGATCGTTGTTGAAATCTTTGATGTTTGGGGCATTAATTTCATTAGACATTTTCCTTATTCATATGGTGATCTTTACATACTCCTTGATGTTGATTGTCAAACACTACTACAATTTTGGGTTTAGATGACAGTAGGGTATTAGCTTTTATGACAAGTCTCTTAATCTTGTCATCTAAAAAAGGCTCTGGAGTGTAAAAAAATTAATTTTAGCTAGCATGATAAGTTTTACTTAACTTGTCATAATAAGTTCACCTGTTGTGATGGTGGAAAACTAAGCTGTCATAACCAAGAATGCACAATAATCAATAATTATAAAATTGTCATCTTATATGCTAACCATAATTCCTTATCTTTCCATCTTTCACTTTTTCAGATTTGGGAATAGAGAGAGGCGATCGAGTCAGAGAACCTGGGGCTCTTCTCTCGCTTCTCTTCTCTTCTCTTCTCTCTCTCTCACCTCTTCTCTCCTCTCTCTGTCTCTCTCTCTCTCTCTCTCTATCTCTCTAAGATTGAGCTTCTTTTGTCTCTTGAGCTGCGATTGATGTCTTAGGGTTTGAAGTTGGTTGGGTGTGCGATGTGCGAGGGTCGTTGGCTCGTTATGTTCAGTTAGGTCTGAGAAGCATGGGTCCTATTTTCATTTTGCTAGGATGGTGAGCCCTCGTTTCCTGTTATCTCTGCATTTTTCCTCAAATCGCTTGATGTCGTGTTCTTATTAGTCTCCATCCTCACTGGTACACTCCGCCGTCATTTGTCTCCCCCTCTTCGCTTCGCTTTCTTTTGACTGTGTTATTTTACTATCTCTCTTTCTTCTTCTTTTGCAATTCTTAATGTTTTGATTTGATGTGTGATTATCCAGTGTGTATATCCACTTCCAGTATTTGAAGTTGAGATCTAAAAGATTTCGTATATTATTTTTTTCGTTAATGAAGAAAAAAGGATTTTGTGTCTTTTGTATAGTTTTTAATTCCGAGATTGATTGGTTTTTAGTTCAGTTCTTAATCTGAGTTCATTTTCAGCATAACCAATTGGCTTATCATATAGTGTAGTACCTGAAGGTTTTACTTGGTTTTATGGAATAAATGTTTCAATTAACCGAATTCCATCGTTTTCCAATCTTTTGACACTCTGGAATTGCATGATGATTGTGTTGTTCCTTACTTTGCTTCAACATTGTATGACTAGTTTCAGTATTCCAATGATATCTTCACCTCATGTATAAATGTTTGTGCGTGTAGAGTAGCATATTACATGCTTCTCAAACTTTAAGGCAGTGCTGATATCGGTGGTTTTTAAATCTCGATCACTACCAGTGTGGTATGTCTATTGTCTTTCAAATATTTAAGGAAGAAACTCATATCTTGATTTCCATTATGAGTTATTCTGCTTACTCTATTGTGTCTTTTTAGCTTACATTGTTACTGCTCTGTAATTTCGTTATCTGTTCCAAAGATAAATACATCTTAGTTTGTCATTCATCGCACCTTACTTTCTTTCTTATGAGCATTAATGATGAGAGATGGCTTTTGACCTTGTTAATGCTGCAACAATGACAAACTTACTAAGATGGATTCGATGAAAAATGTTAAAATCTGTGAATTAGTTGCTTGTGATCAGAGGTACGACAGAACTAATTATTTCAAAAAAATTCCTATCAACATCTCCTTTTAAAAAGCATGTCAATATAAGTGTATTTTTTCTTTCATACTTCCTAGATTTGTCTTCATATGTTAATTTTTTGAGGCAGTGAGTCATTGGCAACATCAATTTGTCTGATTATTCCTCTCATGTCCCTTTTATTTAGCATTTTTGTTTTGTCCCTTCTAATAGTACATGCAACCGCTTCACCCTTGCATATTTCTGCTATAAATAAGTGCCTTTGGGAAGGATATTCTTTGAAATTTTTTCGGTGAAGGTAGGTGTTGTGTTAGTAACCAAAGTAATACAAAGTGGTACCCAGAGAAGGTGAAAACAAATAAAGAAAAGGGAACTAAAGTAATAGTATTCTCGAGTTCCTACTAATTTCCAACTGAAGATAATCAATACCCCCAAGATGGAAATTGCAGTTCACTTGTTTATTGAAGAAGATATTCAGTATAAAATTTTACTTCGCTTAAGTTTTATTGGGGAGTAAGTTTCCTTCTTTTTCAACTTTGTTTTTAGCCAACACAATAACTAGAGATGTTTACTCTTTGTCATCATTTCATGGGTTTTGTTGTGAATCTTACAAGAAGTGAGTTATACTTTGGCAGAATGTCTTGCTTGATGCTCTCTGGGTGATTTTGTTGAAGTAGAATTCTATAACTTTTGATGCCATTTCTTCGAATGCTAATTTTGTGGGATGCGGTTAGTTTTATGGCTTCGATATGGACACACTTTTATGTTCTTTAGGAACTTGCTACTTTTTAGTTTCCTGTCAAATTGGAGGGTCATCCATTTTTTAACTAATCTTCTTCTTTTACAGTCTATTTGAGGATGTTTTATTCTCTTTTATTCATGTCATTTTAGTTTAATAAAAAATTTGTTTCATTTTACAAAAAGTTAACCTTTCCATGACGTATATTCTTGATTCAACATGTGAAGACTAGCTAAAGGCGTGATCAAAGCTGTTAAAAATGTCTGGGGAGTAAAAACTCAAATACCCAACTTTATGCAGTTATGGTGAGTATATGCCACTATTATCAACAACCTTTTGGTGAATATGATGATCTCATCATTTTGTCTTATTTTACCCCAATATCCTCGAGAAAGTAAAATAACAGGGGAAAAAAGATGAGGAAAAGCATTATTGTTTTCTTTTCCCCTTAATCAGGTTGATGTCTATGATTTTATTTTATGGATAAATAAGAGTGTATGTGTAATTACTCAAGAAAGAGGGACTAAAAAGGGTGAGAAACCAAGATTTAGTTTGTTGAGAAAATGGACTGGTTTTGAATATTGCTCCAGCTAATGCTACGAGCGTTGCAATATGTCCCACTTGACACAACTAGATACTAGATAGGTCTAGAGTTTAAACTCCAGTGTGGCCCCTAGGAACTCAAACTCACAAACTAATTTTCAAATGTTAAGACCTTAGAAAGAACCTCAGAACATGGGCAAAAGTGTTCACTTCTGCGAGACTCTTGAGAGTTAGCATTGTATTTTTTTAATTTTTCCATATGAAGTGTTATTATATAACCAGAATACAGCTAAACCTATTGATATAATGTCTACTATACTATTTCTGATACCCGAACTACCCATTTTTGTCTTTGAACTCTATAATTGCTTGAGATGTTGATGAACAATATTGGGGAACAAATACATAGTCAGGTGATTAGTACAGGGATTCTTCCAGTTCTTGTGAAGATAGTGAAGAAAAAGGTTCTTAATTCTTATCCATGTATTTTCTTATGATTGGTTTCCTTTGTTGTCTTCAATTCTTATAATTTTATTTTGGCTGGAGGTGCAGTCAGACACACTTGTACGAGAGAGAATATTTCTTCTTCTGGATGCCACACAGACATCCCTTGGTGGCGCTTCGGGAAAGTTCCCTCAGTACTACAATGCGTATTATGAGTTGGTGGTAGGTACAAACATACAACAAATCGACCTTCTTGGGCACTCTTTTATTATAAGAAGATACTTTGATAACCATCTTATCATAAATATATAGAACTTCAAAATCAAGTAGATCTTATTATATCTCTTGAACATAACAGGGTCTGGTAATAAACGCTTCTGTTTCTGCAAGATCATGGTGACACTGGCAAATGGAAATTGTTGGGATGACTTTTTATAGCATTATGACTGAAATACTTACCTCTTAACTGCTAGGCAACTACTAGCTTATAAATTTTAAGATGTTAAATATATTTGATACTTGGGACTTGGGAGGGTATCTTGATGATTTTATTGTGGTAGTCTGTTTTTGGAATGACTTGAGTAATATATTTCCTTGACTATTGGACAATAGTTAATTCTATGAAAGACTCTTTGTGCTTTGAAATCTATTTCATCGATTACATTTAGTTAGTCTTTTACTATATTGAACTTTAACTCTCTTATATTGAATATATCGTTGTCATGGAAAGGCATTCCATGACAGCTTTTTTTAGGAAGAAAATAGACTTTTAGGGATAAGGATTCCCCGTCATCTAAAAGTTTTTCGACATCCTATGATGACGGGGATTGCCCATCATCTAAAAGCTTTTCATGGAATCTATGATGACAGGGATTCTCCATCATCTAAAGGCTTTTCACGACATTCTATGATGATGGGGATTCCCCATCATCTTGATGCAATTTGCAGCATCCTATCATGACGATTTTTATTAAAAAGAGCAAAGATGAGAACTCGATAGATGACAGTCGGCTAGCCGTCATTATAGGGTTATAATGACGGGTTCTGACCATCATCTAGCCCCATTTTTGTAGTAGTGAAAAATGGGTTTGCAAAAGCCACTCGAATTAATGATTCTAAAGTGATTGTAGATTTTGTGAAGACAAACATTTTTGCAAGGTTTGTAACACCAAGAGCCATAATCAGTGATGGAAGTCATTTTTACAATCGTTCATTTGAAACTTTGCTAAGGAAATGTAACATTACACATAAGGTTTTCACACCATACCACCCACAAACTAGTGGGTAAGCTGAAGTATCGAACCGAGAAGTCAAGTCCATTTTAGAGAAAACTGTGAACCCTAATAGGAAAGATTGGAGTTTGCGCCTTGATGATGCACTTTGGGTGTATAGAACAACATTTAAAATACCAATTGAGATGTCACCCTTTCGGCTCATGTATGGTAAGCCATGTCACCTTTTGGTTGAGTTGGAGCATAAAGCATTTTTTGCGGTGAAGCAATGTAACATGGAAATGGAAATTGAGGGTGAACAAATGAAGCTCCAACTAAATGAGCTTGAGAAAATTAGAAACTCACGGATATACAAGGAGAAAACTTAAGGCTTTCCATGAAAAAATGATTTCAAGAAAGAGTTTTGTTATTGGACTAAAAGTTCTTCTATTTCATTCACGCCTTAATTTATTTCCTGGTAAATTATGTTCTCAATGGGTTGGACCTTTTATTGCTACTAATAATTTTTCTCATCGTGCAGTGGAAATTCGGAGCTTGAAGACGAACAAGGAGGTCAAAGAGAAAAACAGACATAGACTCAAACCTTACTATGAGTCTTTTATAACGCAAGATGTGGATGATGTACCTCTCCATGAACCCGAGTCTCTTGACGGATGAATGCGATTACAAGTCAGTAAGAGGACACTAAACCCAACGTTGATTGGGAGGCAACCCAAAGGATGGAGGGCACGCCATAACCAAATTTTGCTCTTCCATTTTCTTTTCTTCTTCTTTTCTTTTTTTTTACGCAGAAAATGGTTCAAGTAATTACCTGATTGCTTACTGGTAGAATAAATAACTACTTAAAGGGTTTTCAAGTAGTTATTAAAGACTACTTGAAAACTCCTTCAAGTAGTCACCTAGTGTCCGGAGTTGCTGTCTGGTAGAAAAAAACTACTGGACTACTTGAAAACCCCTTCAAGTAGTCACCTACTGTCTGGGGTTGCTGTCTGGTAGAAAAAAAACTACTGAAATGGTTCAAGTAGTCATAAAAAACTACTTAAACTCTTCAAGTAGTCAACTGGTCTCTGGTTTGCTGATCTTAGAGAAAGATAAAGAAAGACGGGAAAGGGGGAGGGGGGGAGAGAGAGTGTGTGTGTGTGAGAGAGAGAGAGAGATGGGGGGAGGGTGTGAGATAGAAGAGAGACAGAGATAGAGAGAGCGAGAGAGAAAGATAGAGATAGATAGAGATAGAGATAAAGATAGAGAGAGAATGTGTGGAGAGATTCAGAGAAAGAAAAAAGGGGAGGAGAGAGAGAGTCAGAGAGAGAGAGTCAGAGAGAGAGAGGAGAGAGATAGAGGAAAGAGATAGAAGAAGGAGACAGAGAGTGTGATGGAGGGAGGGAGAGATAGAGCGAGATAGATAGATAGATAGAGATAGAGAGGGAGATAAAGAGAGAGAAAGGGGCGGGGGGGAGAGAGTGAGAGAGGGAGAAGAAGAGAGAGAGAGAGTGTGTGTGTGTGTGAGAGAGAGAGAGAGAGAGAAAGAGAGAGAGAGAGAGAGAGTGAGAGAGTGTGTGTGTGTGTGTGTGTGTGGAAAGGGAAGTGTAGGAGTTTAATAGAGGGGTAGAAAGAGATCGAGAGATATGGAGAAAGAACGAGAGAGTGTGAGAGTTAGAGACAAAGATATGGTGGGGGGAGAGAGGGGGGATGTGTGAGGAACTTTGAGAGTATGGGCGAGAGAGGTATAGAGGGATTGTGAGAGACAAAGAGAATGAGAGAAAGTGAGAATGAGAGAGAGAGAAAGACCAAGAGAGAATGAGAGAGAGAAAGACAAAGAGAGAATGAAATAGTGAAAGAAAGAGTGGTAGAGCGAGATAGAGAGGGAGACAGAGAAAGAAAGAGAGGGGGAGGGAGGGAGAAAGTGAGAATGAGATAGACAGAGACAGAGCGAGAATGAGAGAGAGAAAGAGAGAGTGGTAGAGGGAGGGAGGGAGGGAGAGAGATGGGGGCAATAGGGGGCAGTGAGGGGAGAGAGATAGAGGGGGAGAGAGAAAGAGCCAGAGAGAGGGGAGAGAGGAAAGAGGCAGAAAGAGAGAGAGGGAAAGGGAAATGGAGAGAGTGAGGAAGTTTGGGAGTGAGGTAGAGAGGGATACTGAGAGACGGAGAGAATGAGAAAAAGTGAGAATGAGAGAGAAAAAGAGAGAATGAGAGAAAGAAAGATAGAGTGGTAAAGAGAGGGAGAAAGAGAGAGAGGAGAGGGAGAGGGGAGATGGAGAGGCTGGGAGAAAAAGGGGGAGAGAGCGGTGGGGAAGTTTTGCATTATAGGTGAGAGAGGGAGAAAACATGATGAGAATGTTTGTGTCTATGGGAGAAAGAGAAGGGTGGGGAAGTTTGGGAGTATGGGAGGGAGAGACAGAGAGGGAGGGAAAATGTGAGAGATATTTGGAGAGAAAGAGGGAAAGAAGAGAGGGGGAGGGAGCGAGGGAGATGGAGAAGGAAAAAGAGAGAGAGTGTGTGTGTTTGTGTCAGAGAGAGAGAGAGAGAGAGTAGGAGAGGGGGAAAGAGTGTGAAGAGGATGTGGTAGAGAGAGAGAGCTAGAAAGACAGAGAGGGTGGGAAGTTTGGGAGTATGGGAGAGTAGGGTAGAGAGGGGTAGAGAGAAAGAGGGAAACGAGGGGAGAGAAAGTGAGGGAGAGTGATGGGAGTGAAAGAGAGGTAAAGGGGTAGACGGAGAGGCAAAGAGAGAGCAAGAGAGGGAGAAAGAGCGTGTGTATGAAAGAGATGGCGAGAAGGAAAAGGGGGAGAGTGACGGAAGCGAAAGGGAGGGAGAGTAAGGGTAGTGAAAGAGAAGAAAATGGGGGGAGAGAGAAGGAGAGAGCGTGTGTGTATGAAAGAGAGAGCCAGATTGAGGTGGGGAAGTTTGGGAATATGGGAGAGAGAGAGAGAGAGCCGATAAAAAGAGAGACGAAGAGAGAGGGAGAGAGAGTGTGTGTGTGACAGAGTGAGGAAGACTGGTAGAGGGAAAGAGGGGGAAAGAGAGAGAGAGAGAGAGACAAAGACAGAGTATAGAGAGGTGGGGAAGTTTTGCATTATGGGCAAGAGAGGCGGAGAGAAGGAGAGAGAGAGAGAGAGAGAGAGTGGGATGACAATGTTTGTGTGTGGGAGAGAGAAGGGTGGGGAAGTTTGGGAGGATGGGAGAGAAAGACAGAGAGGGGGAGCGCGAGAGAGATTTGGAGAGAAAGGGGCAAAGAAAGAGAGAAGGAGAGGGGGAGTGGGAGAGGAGGGAGATGGTGAAGGAAAAAATAAAAAGAGAAAGACAGAAAGATAAAGTGTGAGAGAGAGAGTGTGTTAGAGAGAGGATAGGAGAGGAGGGAGAGAGAATGTGAAAGAGGACCTGGCAGAGAGAGTTAGAAAGACAGAGGACCTGATAGAGAGAGTTAGTGAGAAAGAGAGCGGTGGGGAAGTTTAGAGCATAGGGGAGTGAGGTAGAGAGAGATTAAGATAGAGGGAGAGGGAAAGAGATTAAGTGAGTAAGGGGAGAGAGAGAGGGAAAGAGAGATTATGTGCACACGCACATTAATGAGAGGAGTCACCTGTAGAGAGGAGTCACCTATATGTGCACACGAACATTATCAAACTAATAATGTTCTAAACTTTGGAAGGGGGAAGAGATAGGAAGGGTAAAAGGGAGAGAGAAAGAGGGTGTATGAGGTGGAGTGAGAGAGAGTGAGAAAGACTGGTAGAGGGAAAGAGAGAGATCGAGAGAAGGTGAGAGGGAGAGGTGAAATAGAGAGTAAGAGAGAGGGTGTTGTAGGAGAGAGGGATGGGTGAGACCGAGAGAGGTGGAAGTTCATCAATATTGGAGAGAGAGGCAGATAGGGAGGGAGAGAGGGGGGAGAGTAAGAGAGACTGAAGGAGGGAAACATAAAGATGGAGAAGAAGGGGGGAGAGACCGTTCAGTTTCTAACAACATAATGTGTGTTTCCTTTTCTCCTGGCCATGACTGCATATCCTTTTCTTTATGGAGAAGGTCACCTATATGTGCGCACACACATTATCAATCTGTCCTCATCAAATATAAATTCCCCAATCAAACATTGATCACCTTTCATCATCTCTAGGACCACAATCTGTCCTCATCAAATATAAATTCCCCATTCAAACATTGATCACCTCCCCACCTGTTATAAACATATTGACCTTCCTAACTACACAAATCCAACTATGGAATATGTGTCTGTGATGGTCATCATCAAAGACATCTGCAACACTCTTGACGGAAAGAAACACTATAAACATAACGTACTCATAAAAAACGGCACACATATGGTATCAAACTAGAAGCAATAGAGTTTAAATTCATGAAAATCACAAGAAGTCGAGAATAAGGTACATTTACTTCTTGCAGACTATTGCATTGCATGAATTTGTAGTCATCTTTGTTTTACACTTCTGTACAGCAACCATATGGCCAACCCTATTAAACTATAATTTTACTTTCCGTAATATTTTTAATAGCAAGTTCCTGTAGGTACAGTGGAAATGGATACAATCTTAACTTGCTCTACTAGATCCAAATCTAACTGGCTAGAAGTAAATAATGAAAATAACACAAAGAACCCTCAATCTGCACTTACATATCCTGACATGCTTAGTCACTTCAGAACCAAAAATACCACAATGATGGCATATAAGTTTATTAAATTAACATTCTATTTCGAAAACAACCCATCCATCCCAAGTCCCGAAAGTAATTGAAAGAACATGAAATAATGAGTGATTCAATAGAAAAAAAGTACAGAACATGAAAAATCACATAACTTGCTTCACATTCTACGCCACAAAGACCAACGACATACATGGAGGCCAATTGAACCCAATTGAACTTTGGAAGAAAACCCCTAATCTTTTTAGGGGTATGTCGAGATCATTTATCAATGCAAGAATCTTATCAAAGTCATTTTTGGATCTCTTGTCAAGCCCTCGCGACAGCTGTTTTGATATGGTATGTCAATGGAAATTTGCTGTAGTAAAAAAGGCATAAAAGTGCGTAACCACAAGGAGTTCTGAGCATTATCTTAAAAGTCATTTGAGAACATCTAATAGTGTTCCTGTTAATTTGTTAGAAAGGTTATTTTACATTGTCGAAACCCTTATTCGTTAATAAGAAGAATCTTATTTTTCTAATTGATCATTGACTGCATATGCTAACTGTTCAGTTTCTAACAACATAATGTGTCTTTCCTTTTCTCTGGCCCAGATAACCAATGCCTTTTCTTTAATGAGAATAGTCACGTATATGGGCAAGCGCACATTATCAAACTAATAACATTCTAAGCGTTGAAATTTCATAAGGAGACTAGATCACAATTTTCCCTTCCCTCTTGTTCTGATCAGTCATAATTTATCTTCTAATGGTCATCTCCAAGTAGAGGTGTTAGATTATAGATATTTAAGAAACAATTGCATCAAGAGTTTTTCAACCAAAATTTAGTTGTACAATAACGGCGAAATAATGCCAAACATGTCTCGTAACAGCCCTAAAATCAAAGAGATTTTGCAAATGAAAATCAGCCATACCTGAATCTATCCACTGAAATTTGAAGAACCATTTCTTGAAATTGTTGTATTATTCCCTTCTCAAGATTTTCCTTCTCTGCTTTTGACCAATTTTTCCGATCTAATGAAAGCGGAAACTTCTCAAATATTATTATGTAGTTCGCAACATGAGAATTTTTCACTGGACCTTAATACACGGCAGATGACTTTTTGTCCTTAACCAGCAGAAATAAAGGGTGATCAGTATAAGAAACGAAAAATCAAATATTACTATGACTGAGCTCTAGTTCATATAATATACTCATGAGTGCTCATGGCTAATTAAATTTTAACCGGACAGTTTGGAGAAGACAATATGCAAACAGTGCAGTTCCAAAAATTGACAGAGAAAATTTAAAATCCTAGATGCTCCACACTTTTTGAAAACAAAACAAGGATTACATCCTTTTCACATACTGTTCTTTTCTTTGAAGATAAGTTTAACACAATACCTTTCTGTCTATGCACCAAAAATTTAAGGTCATAACTCAGTTATTAGCCAAAAGAAACAAATCACATTAGCTTCCTACTAATTTATGCATGATTAATAAAAAATCATCAGCAGTTTTCGCATGATTATTGCAAAGTCAAATTCCAATCAAGTTAAGGAGGTTCGAATCCATGAACCTACTTCCAAACAAATTTCCATCTCAGTGGATTAGTGTCATGTTCTACAAGAAACTATCAATTTACTGATATCATTACTGTCATCGAACCTAAAGATGGCTCAGTCTGATTAGGAAGGACCGTGGGAAAAGACCCTCGGGTGGAGACAACTCCAACGTTGAACATTTGATAACGCGAGTTGGAGAACACCAAAAATGAAAAAACAGTCTCATGAATCCAATAGTCTCATTATAAAGCTCAGATAGATTAGGGAATAAGTTTATCCTTGTCATGTCCAAGGAATATCCTCGCAATGTTCATGTACTTGTATAGCAAAATAAATCTACCATACGCCAAAAACAAAGTAAATAGAGATCAAATTCAGAAGGAATGAGATCATCGTATATAAAAAAAACAACATAGCAGAGAAGCCCTATCTGCCAGAAATCTTATGATGAAACTTATGATGAAGCTACATAGAAGTTCTAAAAATTATTTAAAATGAGCATACAAAACACCTTTCATGATTCCTTAGAGGTCCCTGATTTTCCCACTGAGATTAACTGGAGACGAGGATTTTTTTCTCAGATAATGCATGCCCCGTTCTCTTTTTGCATGAAACCTGAAAGTCTTTCAAAAAAAAAATTTCTTTTTTTTTTCTCTTTTTCTCTTTTTTCTTTATTTTTTCTTTTCTTTCTTTTTCCCTTTATGTTTTTTTTCTGTTCTTTTCTTTTCTTTATTTCATTTTCTTTCTTTTTTCCCCTTTTTCCTACTTTTTCACTTTTTTCATCAATCAAATTTTTTGCTTCCTATCAAAAGCCGCCCGAATCTGAAAATTACAAGAAAAGAGTAATGGTTAACTTATAGGTCTAAATCAAACAAAAAAACATGAAAAAACTTCAAAAATAGAGAAAATATTCCCTTTTAATTGATGACTATAAAAAAATCAAAAAATGTTATGAAATTAATATTAACTGCATTCAGTATAAGCTCAAGACACATAAGAGCTATAACCATATTTCGGCTCGTGATCAATCCATAGATACCGATAGAAAATAAATAAGCACTTAGAACAAGTACATGTTCGAGCATCATTGACCAACTCCTTATCAATTTCAATTCATTTCTTTTAAGCAATAATTGATCACCTTTCATCATCTCTATTCCCAAAGTATATGAATATAAGGACCACAATCTGTCCTAGTATTAGCATTTTTGGAATAGCTCCTGAGGACGACAATGCACTAATGTGTGTCACTCTGGAACAAAATTGATAGCCAGGAAATTTTTCACGAAAATGCCTGCTACGAATTGGGAACAAAAGCCAAAGCAGTCAATGCTCGCTTTTGACAATTTGTTTTCCATTCTGCATCATATTTATGGGATTTATTCATCAATGTATAGGATATTAATTGAAAAACATAACAGACAACATATAATGAACTACAACTTGCCATGTCCTATCTAAAAAAACCCCT